>QRAM01000196.1:8123-170067 GCA_013436055.1 Halocynthia roretzi | reverse complement strand
TGCAAATATATTCTTTTGTTGTCTGCTTAGCATTGTGTTCTCTTTAATATGTCCAGCTTGTTATTTTCTCATATCTAGGAGTTAATCTGCTGATAGAATTTTTAAGTGCTCAAGGAGAAAACGCTGATAATTTGAATTACATTGGATGTGAGGGATTAGGTTGGTAAACTGCCTTCTATTCATTCTATTTCCATAAATATATACACCAGTTACAAACCTATTTAAAGTTTTTTTCTCTATTAAGTATTAAATTAAGATTCTAATTCTGTACACAGCTGTACTGGCTCAAGGTGCTGTTAATAAACAGTCGATGATCTATGACGCAAATGGAATTAATCCATTAGTGAGACTGCTTCGATCAACAAGCCAAGATGTGGTCGTGTCTGCTTTGAGAGCATTGAGATACCTTTGCCTGAATGTTGGTATGTCAGTACTACCATGTCTATCATTGCCAGCACTAAATTAACATCCGATATTATTCTTCATATTTCTCAGCCTTCGTACCAAATCCCCAAATCCAAACAGCTATTTCACTCACCCGAGGACTAAAATTTCTTGTTGCTTTGATGGCCTATTCTAAAATGGAGGCTATACAAGTAGAGGCCGCACTAACACTCGGAGCTGCTGTTCTTGGTAATGTTTTGCCGTTTGTGATGTAAAGAATACGTAGAATATTTCTGTTATTTTCCTTGAGCTGTTCATTCTTACAGGTAACAGTGAAAACCTGGCAGCTTTGCATGAGAACCCTGATTTTACATATCTACATATAATACGGTAAGTTTTGTTTGTAGTTAACATATCCCTATGAAGCCAATTCGTTCTGTAAATTATGTTTTTAATTTGTCAGACTATAATAACTTATAGAACCTTTTCAGATTGCTGTATTCCAGTAATGAGATTGTGCAGTTGACAGCTGGATCAGCTCTTGCAACATTCTCCTTCAATAACGTTACCCAGCAGCAGGAGATTGCTGAATGTGGTGGTGTTCGTTGGCAAAATTTTCTAGATTTTTTGCAGTCAAAAAATGATTTCTATGCCGTTACTAGTGCTTTTCAGGTTAAGATATCTTTTCTGGCATTATTTCTACTATCTAAATTCTAGATAATGCTCAATCATCACATGTTATAACATACTTAAAGTAGAAAGTAGATAAAGACTTCATCACTATCTTTCTTTACTTATTTGAGCTCAGAGAGTTGATATCTCCAAGTTAAATTTGTTAGGCTGTCGTGATGTCAAGAATCATTCCTGATGAGGAACCTGCGTTGTCATCTGCCAATGGTATCAATATGCTTGTAGGAATACTGCAGAAAACCAATTCTGATGATATAAGAGCACTGGCTTCTGATTGTGTTGCTCGTCTCGCCCACACGAGAGCAGGTAATATAAAAATGTTATTTTCCATTATAATCTACGGCTAAGTTAAACCTTATATTGAAATCCTTACCCGTGATTTGAATATTTATCTTAGGAGTTCCAGCAGCAATGATAGCTGTTAATGTTGTAGAACACTTGTGCAAATTGCTCAAATCCTCCAGTGAGCAGGTATCAGTTAGGATTGCAAAACTAATTAAAATTGTATACTTCATGTGCTTCCTCAAGTAATTAATCATGATGGTTGTTGATGGCATTCTGCTAGGTTCGTGGATGTGCAGCTGTTGCACTCGGTTACTTGAGTTTTGATCACACTGCAGAACGACAAATTCTCCACACTTGTAGGGAAGACCCATATCTTATTCATGTAATCAAGTATTACACCAAGAATTTCAAGCTTTCTTCTGGATTCCTCGAAGGATGGAAACACTGCGTTCACGTGGGACTTCACATATCGTAAGCTGCATTTTCATTTTACAATGTTACTCAATAGAGATTCATAGAATTAAAGTCATAACTGTTGTGATTTTTAGGCCGGACGTCAATTCTACAGAGTTGATCCAGAGTCTAAGCCAAACAATTTCTAGAGAATTTTTGAAGACTCCAAAGGACATGAGTTTGCCTTTGATCAGCCTTACTGAAGATGCCGGAACAAACAGGTCACAAAGTCATCATCCACACAGGTGAGAACCCAAGTTCTATTCCATATGCATCCATTCTTCCAACTTATTCAAAATTATTGTTAAACCACCAGTATCGAGCCTAAGAGAACTACACTAGCCAACTATTTCAAGAAAGTGCTGGTTCATTGTGGTATTTTATATAACTAGAATCATTGGAAGTTTTCTTTTCAGTTCTCGTGCATCTCAGTTGCTGGAAAGGATCCATGATGACATGTCACAGATTTACGGCAGGTCAACGCGATCTTCCCGAATTACCCAGCATTCTGGCGTGACTTCTAACATGCGATCCAATGGCACACGTGAAAATATCAGTCCCTCGATTGCAGAAAATTCGATAAGTCAGGCTTCACATATATCATCTGTAGTTCAAGAAGAAAAAACTTGAAATGTCATTATATCTAGAATCTAGATATCTGAGTGTCACACTAGGTATATATATACTGTGTTGATTGTATTCATGTTGACCATTGCTATCTTCTATGTGTGTCGGTAAATGCTCTAGTCTACATGTGTATAACTGCCATCTTCATTTTCGTTTTTTAGTGGACTCGAATTATGAAATCAAAATAATTCCATCTTCATTTTGTTACACAGTATGTGCTACCTTAACATTGTGAAATAAGCTATAGGCTATCCTATAGGCAATTTTTCTTCCCCTACATTTCTCATTTTTCCAGTCTTAGTAACCCTTTGTTCATTTTGATGTATAAGAAAAATGTATAGTTTTTGTACAATTTGAAATTATGTAATTGATAATGTAGGAATCTCTCTTAATTTGCATAACTGCTTCTTTGATTTATCAATTGCTTACCTCATTCTTAGTTGGTATAACTTTATTATGGTTATTGTACATGTACACTGTGTATATTGTCAGTATTAAACATTAGCTGTTTTGAATTCGTGTTACTCTATTCCTAATGATAATTTTTGTGATGATATCTTCGGAAGGAACTGCTATCTGCTATCATAATTATCGTATTATGTGAATGTGTTTTACTTTGCTTTCACGAAACGAAATGTAGGCAAACGTGAATTCCGAATGATGCCATAAAGAATATGCATGAGAAGATAATTATACCAACGCTATATATATGTAGTTGACTAGACTAATTATGAAGTATCAAACTAATTGTTCAAGTGTGAAATCACATGTATGACATTTGTTGAATTGAATCCCCGGCATCCTGCACTGTCCGAAAGCCGGCACTAAACGTGAAATTGCAGTCTTCAGTCTAAATTGAAGTGTGAAAACTGGGTATAGTGTTGTGCAATAGGACCATAATGATTGAATTTAAGCTGTAGATTTAAGAGTTGATGAAGATCTTCGGGTTGTCGGCCAAGTCAATTTGATTAAATAACAGTTCAAACAGCGTTAATTGAACTTTAACCTTTGACATTTACAAATCTCGCCTCTCGTTCGATCTCGATCGGTCGGTTATGTTGATATTGAACACAGGAAAGAGCTTTTTCCGTTATTCCGTCTGCTTCCTCCAAAACCCTATCTGAGATATCGTCACTAGGTAGTCATGCTGTGATATTTCGGAGTCTTGCTCAATATTTGCTGAAAAGATGGCAAATCTGAACAAAACATACAGGTACTCTACTTTAAAACTCCGTTTGGAAATTCAAACGTAACTGTCATATACGTCATTCATCCATTTTCAGTCGCCTGGATCGTCTGTTCATATTGCTGGAAAACGGTACCACGGAGACGACAAGAAAGGCTGCAGCCAAACAGCTTGGTGGTGTGCAGAAGAATCATCCATATGATCTCAATAATTTGCTAGCTAGGGTTAGTATAATTTCAGGACTTGAGATTTATAAATGTGACATGAAATTTATATAACTGTAATTTAATGGTAAATATAGCAGTGGGGTGAATTTGCCTCACAAAATCTGCTTATACAAGCATCAGAAATTTATCCTATCATCATTGAACCCCTGATGTATGACGATCCATATCAGAAAATTAATATTGTTGTGAACTCATTGCGAAAGTCATCAAAACCCATCTCACGACTTTAATAAAAGTGTTGCTATAAACTTCACCTGCAGAAAAAATAAAGATGCATATTGAGCCACCCCATGTATTGCCTGATTTGATGGTTTTCTATTTCTCATCTGTATAGCTCATGACATATGTCCAGCATAAAGACTGGGATACCCGAATCGCTGCCGCTGAAGCTATTAAATCAGTCATAACTGAAGTTCCTCAATGGCTACCTGAGCCAGAAGTTAAAAAAGGTTGATACATAAACTTCAATATCTATGTGATATGTTTTTACGTAGCTATGAAACATCTCTTCATTCTGTCCAATATTCACTTCTTATTTTTATCTTAGAAAATCGATCTGCAGATACCACCAGGGATTCGAAACGTTTGAAATTTTCCCAAATAGACATTAATCAAATAATGAATGGTGCACAACTGCTCCTCAGCTCATCCGGTGTTGAATTCGACTCGAGCCTCGATGAAGGGATAGGTAGATTGTCATTATATAAATATAATAATAATATACAATAGATTTTTATGAAAGTATAAATATTTTTCTTCAGATGCAAGAGAAAGAGTGGTTCGTGCAAGGCAGAGATTAGAAAAGAAACTTGGCCTTACTGTGGGTGGTGGCGCAAACTTGGGTGTTACTTCTGCCGATTTATTTCAGTGAGTATTCGGTTGCTGAAGATAACTTGGCTCAAATTATCTATTATTTAAAATGAGTGATGCCTATTGTGGCCTCAAAATCCATACTTTCAAATTAATATATTTTAGCTCTCATTGACATACATATTATAAGTCTCCACTTACCCTCGTGGAAAGGTTATTGGAAATCATAGTTAACTGATTTGTTTCACTTCTTTTCTCATCAACACTAGAACTCTAACTTTTTTGTTTATGTGTTGTAATTTGAGTTTTTATCGAGCATGAAGTCTGGAAAACGTTCCTATTGTTTGAAACGAAAAAATGATGCAGAGGAAATGAACTATGCATAATAACTAAGATTTCATTCCTATTTGAAGCTTGCATTTTAGTTGACCCAATAAATGAATAAGATCCAAATTGTTAAAGTGGGCAGTTTTAACACGGTGCGTAATGATTCGCATCATTCCATTTCTCAGAGATGAAGATTTGATTGGCCACAGTGAACCGGGAAATCAGTCATCAACAAGTCAATCTAAACCTCATTCTAAGAAGCCGAAGGCAAAACAGGTAAATCTTAATAATTTATTTTTTCTGTTGTGCTTTGAAATTCTGCATGAGAGTGCATTCCTACCACGCCTAGGGTTTTCCTAACTTTTTTTACTACGGGTCTGCATCATGGCAAAGTGAAGTGAATTGGAGAACTGATCCTTTTCTGGAGTAATAGAAAGGACGAAGAAATTAAAATTTAAAAACCCCTATCTCAATGTAATAATGTAAGAATCCTTTTCGAAAAAAATGTATTTAAAAAAAATCTATCTACACGAGACTGTTGCTAGTCTAATATTTACCAGCTAACATATTATTTTTTCTTTCGCAGCCTTGCATAGATATCGTAACACAACTCACCGAAGGAATGAGCAATAGGGAACGGAATCGTGCGAAGAGAAAAGCCAAGTTGTTATTGAAGCAAAATTCTAGAGATGCAACACAGTGAGTCATGTACAATGCACTTCCTAAAGTAATATCATCGTCTTCCAGTTACTCATTCTGCCATTCTATTCTCTCTTTTGTTTGTTTTATTCATATCTGTTCCATAATTGCTCACTTGGTCTTCTATAATCAGAGAAAATGAGAGCCAACCTCCAAGTAAGAAAAAGAAAACTGAATCAACAGACTCTTCTCCAGAGGAGAATATTTTTTTCAGCCGAGCACCTAAACACGAACCTCTGCCAGAACTTGTAAGTCTAACTTGTAAATTCAACTTCTGTTTATCACTTACTAAACATTGAAATTTTATTTTTTAAATCAGTGGGTCGAGTGGCCTTTTGAATGGATATGTGAGGAACTATTAAACCTTCTCTTCAGTCCTATTTGGGAATGGAGACACGGGGCTTGCCTGGCTCTACGAGACATCCTCAAAGTGCACGGATCCGGGGCCGGTATTCTGAGAGGCGACACAGAATCAGAGGTTTGCTTCTTGACTAATTTTGCCAGACCAGCACCATATGCTTACTTACCTTGCGACTGAATTATATGAAGATAGCACATAAAATATTGTTTGAATGCAGATGACGGAAAACAACAGTGCTTGGCTGGAAGATGCTGCCATACGAATGTTATGTGTTATGGTTCTTGATAGGTTCGCTGATTTTGTGTCAGATCAGGTATGTTCTTTCTGATGTTTTGTAGAAATAGAGATGTTCAAAATATTAGAAAGTTGTATCTAAAAATTCTTTCTATTACATTGTTGTCTGTTTAAATTAGGTTGTAGCTCCGGTTCGAGAATCCTGTGCGCAAGCCTTGGGTGTTTTGACCAAATCCCTCAGCACCAAGACAATTAACGGTGATGATATTTTTCATAATCTGTCCATGCATCTTCACTGTATCAGGCCATTAATACGAAGTTCATTAGATTCTTCACCGCACAGTCTTAACATTTAGTTACCGATTGGACATCCCTACTGAGACTCACAAAGCTATAAACTTTTTGGATTATATATTAGATATAAATATTGCTATTTTTATCTTCTCATATCTATTTTTAGATATTTTGAATGTGTTGTTTTATCTGACTCAAGTTCCTGAATGGGAGGTTAGGCATGCTGGATTCCTGGGTATCAAGTATATCTTAGCAGTCAGAGTGGTAGGTGTTTTATTTTATAAAAATATTTAGAACATTTGGATATGATATTTTCTTTTTGACCACAATAACCGTACTAATGATTCGGCAAGTTTGGGATTCTGTTTTAGGAAAACTTTATGTTATATTTTTTTCTAATCTTCAGGATCTGCATGAAGTAATTGTTGACCAATGCATACCTTCATTGGTTAGAGGGCTTCGCGATACTGACGGCGACGTGAAAAGCGTTTCTGCTGAAGCACTGCTGCCAATAACTCTTCATTTGTCTAGAAAAGAAACTTCATCCAGTCATGTGAGCATTTAATGAGACCATACCATGCTTATTTTCATATTATACAATGTTCATAATGTAGAAATATTAATACATTTCAGCTTCGTTCCCTGATGGAAGTCTTGTGCGGTTCCCTGCGTGACCTCGATGAACTCACAGCCTCCACTCAGTCCATCCTTACGCTGCTTTCAAAACTAGTAGCGACGATATCACTACAAAACATAAGGTAAGTTAATTTTCTAACTATGTGTATGTATATTTAAATTAATCTATGTAATTTAGGTTGTTTTGTAGCCTGCAGCCTCTTCACAATCAATATTTAATTTTCAAATATCGCTTTTCATTCTTTTGTTTTTTCAGTTTACTGATGAACATCAAAGGAACTATGTCTAACCTGTGGGTATTTCTACAGCATTCCATAGCAGCTGTTCGTCATTCTGCCCTGTTGACATTAGACGCCTTGCTAAATTGTATGAATGTGGAGGTACAACTTGTTTAAAAAAAATTCCATATTAACTTCTACGATTTTCCGATAATGGCAAGGTCCCAAGGTTGCTGAAATAAAGAGGATGTATAATAATAAAGTCATTGAAAAGATATTAACATTAAGTTTAATCACTCAGCAATCTCACTTCCCCTAATACATGGTTTGACATTTACGAATCTTGTTCGATTTATTGCTCTGCGACTTTTGTATAACTCAGGTTTTTTAGTGGACCTCAAAACTGAGTATAATGGGATTTTGATTGTAATATTTTTTTCTTTAATTAAATTTTCTTTAACTATTGGAATACATTGATTCAATTATTCATTGTTCAATCAGGGAAAAATTCCATGGTTTGAAAGTCTTGCTAGCGATGGCTTGCTCGGCCTATTTCAGTGTTGTGTACTTGAGCCTCAGCCCCATATCCAAAAGCTAGCTGTACAGGTAACTTTCTTACTTTTCAGGTTTTTTATTTCATAGATATCCATATTCATATCATATATATAAACATTTAGGTATGGATAAGGTTTGCAGAAAAGATTCCTCAGATGGTTTTGTGCAATTTATGTCAGCAATATTTTGCTACCTGGTTACTACTTGCTGCTCAGCCTGAAAATGTACCTTTCGCACCAACGATATTTGGTGTAGCAGCAGGACAAATGGTTAGTTAAATGTGTTTATTTGATGTCAACAGTGAAGGTTTGATGATTTCATTGCCCTTTTGTGTTTCCATCTTGTTCTGAATTGAACTGATAGGAATTTATATTTCCTTGTGGATTGTTTAATATCCGTTTGTTGATCATAGGTAAGTAAATAATTTCAATCGCTTCCATTTATTGACTATTGATTTCTCAGACCCCCTCCGAGGATGGTACGGAACACGGAGGCTCTTTCAAATACATTGCCGGAAATCCGAACAAAAGGAAAGATGGTAACTCCGAGACGAGATCAGAATCTGTGTCGCGTACCAGGCATCATGTGTCTAGGTTAAACTTCCCTTTTTTTTTTCTTTCTATTTCTCCTGTGTCCATAAGTGATTAAGTGCTCGGTAATATGGGTAATTTCAACAGATGCACCATCAGTCTCTTTATTAAGTTGTTATATATTGCTCTAGAATGCTTGGTGTTCTTTGTGGGCACTCATGCCTTCCATCTGAAGATCCGTTCGTCATCCAAACAGTACATGCTGTGGGACATCACCTGACGATTGCAATAACTTCTCGTTTTGCGTTACATCGTATTGTCGGTTGCCTCATTCTTTCAAGCTGGTGGAAATCACAAGTATTGCAAATATCAACTCAAAATATATCTGTATTAAGTTCAATTAACCAGCCAAAATAAAAGCACAACCATATATATCTTTTGCAGACATGTACCCCACCACCTCATCTACACACTGCGATATTGCACACTCTTACAGAGGAATTGTATTTTAATGAAATAACTTCACTCTTTGTACAAGTACAATCTGAAATCAAACAAATTTTATTGCTTGCAGCGAAAACACTTGCCAATCCACTGGTAAGCATAATTGACCTCATTCAATTTTTCATTGAAAATTTGTTGACCGGATAGATATAGGTTATTGTTCAGCATCTAATCTTCCTTTCCTCGGCAGTCCTTTGCTTTAAAGCAAGTCTATAGTCTCGAAGAAGCCTTAAATCTGGTCTGTGAACTTCAGCAAAGGTTATCAGGTTTGTGTGGTTTACGAATTCTAGTCCTAGGTAGTCCACTTTGGTAACAGAAATGCTTTGTTACAATCTGTTAACCTACCTTACAGATATTTGCAATTTTGATGACTTCACTGATAATCAATTTCTGCCTAGTCATATGCAATTGTCGACCACTAACTGTCGATTATATTCTAATTTCGAGGAAATCTTTTCTGTTCTGAAATCTAAACTTGATCTATGCTGCAGAATTTGAATCGACTGAATTAAAAGATGCTTATCAACGTCTGCATCACATCGCTAACGAGGCACAAAATGAGCATCAAACTTTACAACGCATTGTGCGATCGTACACCGCGCACTGTTTGGTTATATCGTGTTGCGAGTCATCTTCCACAAAGTCATCTGTGTCTATAGCACAAATTACCAAAATGAATCCAATCATCAGACCTCTCATGGAAGGATTAAAGGTTTCCCTTGTTTTCAAATTCAAACCATATCCTTCCTATTATAAATTACTAATGAAATAATGTAATCTACAGAATGAGGAAAATAAAGTTATCAGAGAAACAATATCGCAATCACTGACGCACCTTCTCGATCTTTGCTGCGACCGGGACCCCTGTCCCAACCCGAAACTGATACGAAACATTTGTCAATCGCTCCGTGGAGATAACTCGACGTTCCCAAGCCTACTAGATCCTGCTCTCGATATTCCCGGTAATGTTGGATTCCCCAAATTATTAAAGAATATCTGATTTAATCTTTGAAGTTTTATTGACCAACTTATTCAAGTAATTTTTGTATTGTTTATTTTATGCAGATGACATTTTGGAAAATGCTAACATTACTTCAAAAGAAAACGCAATACATTATGCACTTTTGTCATTGGTAAGAAAGAATGCAATGGCTGCTGCACAGAATTCTGAAGGGAAACGAAAAAGAACGCTTCAAGAATTGGGAGTGTCTCCGCAAAGAGCAAATTCTGTTAATAAGGTTGTTTCCTCAAATGTGTAATGTCTATTACAGTTGTTCTAATCCAAATGACTACTGTTTCAGCAGAATAATCCGAACTTAGCCCGTGGAGGCGCCCTTTCTTGCCTCGATTGTGCCTGCGTTCATTTCGATGAAAAAATCTTCTCAGCGCTGCCTCAGCTCTGGAGCATTATTGCAGAGCCACAGCGGTCCCCCGCCCAGTCTAACGGTGTATGCTCAAAAAAAGAGGCTGTTGACGTTGAGTTATTGAATGACAAAATGATAAGCCTGCTAGTAGTAGAAGCTGTTGCCAAATCTGTTAATAACACTGTCGCCGAAAGCAAGGTTCTTTATGCCTTGATTTGAATATATTTCCCCTAACTTTTTCCTCCATAACAATGTTATGTGTTCTTGTTACAATGAATGTAGATTCTGGTGTTGCTGCCGGATATGCTGCAATTAATTTGGAGTCCATACTCTGCGGTACGTTTCGTGTGCAGTCGTTGCCTTGCCTCTCTTGCCATCAGGTTCTCTGCTAAATTCATGACCTTGTTTATTGAAAAGGTATTTTTTATATGGATACTTGATAGATGATATAATATGATACGTTTCCACCACTGAATGCTTTCTGTTTAGTTTCTACCGAGTATAGACGCCTCGGATGATCTCTACAAGCGAATGGGAACTGTAGAAATGGTGGCAAGTACGATACACGATACCTTATCTTAAATATCATGATGTTGAAATTCATTTCATTTTTGTCTCAGATATCATCAAGTGTCTAGGAATAGACGTCCTACCCTACACAGTATTACTCATTGTTCCTCTGCTCGGGAGAATGGGCGACCAAAATGTACAAATTCGTTTAATAGCTACTCAGTGTTTCGCATCTCTAATTCAGTATTTACCTGTGGAGGTGAGGGATTGCTGTAAATAGCACATAGTAACACCATTCCAATATAATCCATACATATTCTATCATCAGTCTAGTATACCCAATCCTCCAAACATGCCAGAGTCTTTGGTTAGCAAGAAAAAATCTGAACGAAGATTCCTAGAGCAGCTGCTGGATAGCAGCAGTTTGGATGAATATCATATTCCTGTTCCTATAAATGCCAAACTACGAACCTACCAGCAGGTTTGAGCATTTGACTTTTTATTTTGTTTATTGCTCTTCCTTTTGATTAGCGATGATTGACAAGTTCCAAGTATACCTTGGAATATTTGAGTTTGCCGACACAAGTTGTAAAGATTTCAAGATCGAGATTTCCCATATTCAAGTATTGTATTTCTCCTGTAATTTTTTTATTTCTTTATAAATTATCTTTACTTGAATCTCATTTCAGGATGGTGTAAAGTGGATGGCTTTTTTAAATCGATACAAATTGCACGGAGTTCTGTGTGATGACATGGGATTGGGTAAAACTTTACAGTCAATCTGCATTCTTGCCTCTGATCATTATTATAGACAAGAGGAATATGCGGTCAGTTGATTTTGTATTGTCATATCGGAACTGATTCAGTAACTATAATGATGTGAATAATATGTTTTTAGAAAACGAAAGCTAGTAACTGTGTGCCACTGCCCTCTCTTGTCGTTTGTCCTCCAACGCTGACAGGACACTGGATTGATGAAATTGGAAAATTTTGCACAAGCAAGTACCTCAACCCTCTTCATTATGCTGGACATCCCATGGAAAGAGCAAAGTATCATAAAATACTTGTTGATTAGATAATATTGAAGAAGTAATAGCTTGAAATTCAATAACGGTGTTTGCTTTCTATAGATTGCAGGCTCAACTAAAACATCATAACTTGGTCGTTGCCTCATACGAAGTAGTTCGCAATGATATCACGTTTTTCAGGTATTGCCGTATTCGATGCTGTGATTAAAAGTTTGTCTGTGTGTCTGTTCGCCTTTTCGTGACCATTTTCTTAAAGCCAAATAGTTTTTTGATATACGTATATATTAATATGTACTATACTCAATGTTAATTTACTTTATATTTTAAACTTAACCGCACATAGCACTGTTTCATAGATCACTTGTCTACGAAATAACATTAACCGTGCTTAAGACAACTCATTGTTAGTTGAATCGATGTACATCATGCTAACTTTCATCTGTTGTGTTTCACAGGGATGTTGTTTGGAATTACTGCATATTGGACGAGGGTCACATGATTCGAAACGGAAAAAGCAAACTGACGATTTGTGTTAAAACCATAAAGTCGAACCATCGTCTTATACTAACAGGAACTCCTATTCAGGTTAGGAAATAGTTTTTGAGACTTCCCACCATATATAGATTTTTGTCTACGTTGAGTTTCTTCACTATCATATTAGTGGTTGCTTGCATAGGCGTAGAACTTTGAAATTACCAGGATAGGTGAAGAAAGGATAATTGTATTTGAAGTTGCATGCTGGTAATTTTATCCAGTAAATAAAATTTAAATAATGATACGAGTTACGATCTGTGAATATCGAATGAACCAGTGTTGCATTTTAAAATGTACTTTCTAATTTTGTGTTTTGTTCTATCAAGGGTCGTATATCAAATGTGTGTAAATTTTTTTAGAATAGTGTCCTGGAACTCTGGTCATTGTTTGATTTTCTAATACCTGGATTCCTTGGTTCTGAAAACGAATTCAGCACCCGGTACAGCAAACCGATCATTGCAAGTCGTGATGCAAAAAGTACTTCCAAAGAACAAGAGGAAGGTACTTGATTGTTTTAATTCAATATGCTTTGAAATAGATAATAATTGAGGATATCAATTTCTAGCAATTCTCATAACTGGATATCTAACAGAGTTTCCAGGTACTCATTTTCTGTACTCTTACCATCCCTGAAATTTTAGGACTAGCAGTGCGGTGAGGTAGTTCCGAAAACACAAAATGTAATGCTTAACTGTATAAGATAATAATTAATTATCATTGGTCTGTAATTCATTCACAATTACACTGATCCTAAATCCACTGAAGTTATCACAAGTTTCATGCGATAACAAAACTTTGTTTTAAATCATATGATGCTTTACAGATATATTACATGCCTGATTATCATTGTTTTTTCCTGAAGGTAGCTCTTGCGAAATCTAGACTTAACAAGTAAAACACACTCTCATATTCTGTACAAAACCTAATTTTATTGAGACGCATCATATAAAATATATGGATGATTAATGAGCTGTAAAAAAAATAATGTAAGTTAGTGGAACACTGCAGATTAGTTACATGATTAATCATTAATTTAATCAATATTGAATTGGATAGATGTAGGATTTCAACCAAGAAATTGTCAATAGAATAAAATAAGGATATTGCAAATGTAAATTGCATAGTGTCACGGTAACGGATGATGTACATATTCTTGAATACGAATCCATGGTGAGTGTAGAATCTTTCCTCGTTTCGCAATCAGATCGAACATACGCGAATCACGACGATGTCTGGTCCGTGTTTATAGTGATCATTAATTTTCCATGCTTGATCGCAACTTCGTCATAGTCTACCATGTACAAAGTGCTGTCGTCTTCTTCAGTTTTTGACAGCAGGTTAATTGGCCCATAGCATTGTCGTGATATTTTATTCTAAACAAGAGGAACAATATTACTTGCTCACAAATATGAAATAATTTTAACCAGCCCATGTTTCATAGCTCAACATTTTAGTTTTACACTTCTACAGTCAATTTGCACTTTAGGAAAATTTAATTGAAAAATTTTATGGAGGCAGTGTGAAGGCCCCAATTTCATAAAAGTATACCAGAATTTTCACCTGTATAGAAATGGACTACCATGCTGATATTTATAGTTCTATGTTAAACACCAGGGACATAATTTCATGGTGTGACATGGTACAGGTATAGATAGATTTAGATGTTATATTGAAACTTACTCGTCCTACCACAAATACCAGTATCGCTACGACAGCGATGACTCCAAGAATTATACCTCCTGTGATAAGTAGAATGTCAGTGGTAGACAAGTCGTCATCGTTGTCTTCTGGCTCATTTGGTGAAGTAGGGTCATCCTATTGTTGGGAATATTATGTTACAATTGACACAATCCAAAAAAATGAAAAGGCCTGTCCTTCGGAATAACTTTAGCTACCGATGATATGATAGGACGGGACTGTCG
The DNA here is from genome assembly GCA_013436055.1 of Halocynthia roretzi. Classification (NCBI taxonomy): domain Eukaryota; kingdom Metazoa; phylum Chordata; class Ascidiacea; order Stolidobranchia; family Pyuridae; genus Halocynthia; species Halocynthia roretzi. The sequence goes on along the minus strand of QRAM01000196.1, from coordinate 155,689 downwards.
ACCAATGCTGACTTACATAGCACTCATATTCAAAAACGTGGCCAGTACTTTAGTTTCCAATTCCTGATAATAGTGTGATATAAAATAATATAAACTATTGTAGAACCACATAAAATTGCTAGTGTCACATGATTTCCTTTCAAACCGGAAATAGTTTATTTTAATCCTGGCTGATGAATCGTTACGGTCGCCAATTTCTAATTTTACTATTTCAACACTGCATGGTCGCTACAATTGAAATATCAAAATATTTATCTTAAAATTTATTAATTTATCGCAAATTATGACTTCAAAAGACTACTCACCCCACTACCAGCCTCCGTTAGTCCTTCGTTGTCGGCATAACACCTGGTACATCTCATTGCTAACATCATCAGACACAACAGTAAAGTTTTTGATGTTCCCATGGCTGGTGATCTTTTTGTCCAATTTGTATTAAAATTTTATTGCCACCAATTCCAGTTAGAATATAAAGTTATTTTAAGTTGAATACTTGATGTAAAAAAAAATTTATTTCATAGATCTCCATAATGTTTCAATATTTTAATTCACTGTGTAATTTTAGTAGTGGTGTTCAATGCAGAAGATGAGGCTATTCTGTCTAATTATTATAGTTGTTTTTCTGTCACACAATGTTCAACCCATTAAAGGCAGGTCTCAATAATACTAGAAAATCTATTACAGACAATTACTACAAAGAAGTAGATTATAATTTATTTATCAGCATGGTTTACTTCATACTTGTAAACTCGAAAGACTTTAAGCCTTTTCTCCTATGACGACCCTCTATCTAATATGTTATTTCCTCAATATGAACTGAACATATATATACCTAGCCTGTACATCTCGCTTAGCATTCTATCATACCTATTTGAAATATATGAAGCTTTTTACTGCAACAAAGTATTCACTAATGAAATTATGTCAACATCTGAGTCACATATTTTATTGAATATGAAGATTTTCATGATTCATTTCAATTGATTAACTACCAGCACCATGTTATTTTTACTGTTTCTCTAAAATTTTATCTCACAGCCCATGTTTTCCTCAGTAATCAATCCCAATGAGACCTATGCTTCCTACTTCATGTATACACAGATATTGATGTGTTCTCTGAAGTCTGTAGTCTAATAATTTTAATATATTTTAGATCTGATATTTATATCTACAAATAAATTCTTAAATTCTAATTCCTCTCTGTGATTATCATGAAAACCATCTCATTACTTTCACACATTACCTACTTTTAAACTATTTACCTTAGCCTTTCTTTGTCGTAACTCAAATAGGTGAACAAGGATTGCACTGACTGCCTAATAAATGATTAACTTTAGTTTTCGTCATCAGCTATATCACATGCTGTATGAAGTGATTAGAAGTAAATAATATTGTGGCGAGACTAAGTGACCTGGCAAACAATTTGTAGATATATATTTTATTCTTATATTTGCCTCATTATAAAATGGAACCTTAAAGAATGAAAAGTTATGGCAAAGTAATTTTAAAAATTGAACTCGGAACAGAATTCAGCACTGACTTGTCCTAAGGAAAATTAATTTCCAGATAATACCTTTACCGAAGCAGTTCACATTTAACACAGTAGCCGTACAGCAGTAATATAAAATGTCGTTCTTCTCTTGAAGAATGAAATCATACGTGATGATTTAATATACACATACTCATGCATGCACATACCTCTCAAGGATGCTCTATATTAGTCTGTGGTCTGTGGTCTGTGGTCTTTGGTCTGCTCATCATGAGTTGCATTCAAAATGGCAGGAAGGTTTTTTAACCACTGTTTCAACAATTAGCAAAGTAAAATCCAGAATCTAAATTATCTGCAGATGTCCCACTATTCTAGAATACTATCAATATATTGAATATTATGTGTCTACTTTGCCAAGAACAATGTAATTTTCTTGACATGTTCATGTTATGTTTCAGGTGTGATGGCGATGGAAGCTTTGCACAAACAAGTGTTACCATTCATGTTGCGGAGAATGAAGGAAGATGTCTTGCAAGATCTTCCTCCCAAGATAATACAAGATTATTACTGTAATCTGAGTCCATTGCAAGTAAGGGGAACACTTGTTTTTTTCAATTTTGCTAGAGAATTAAAATAGAATTTCACTATATTGTTTAGCTCCTAATCGATTGCCTTAAGATCTAAGACACTTCAACTTGTGTGTCCATCTTTGATTTGTATTTTTGTATCATAGGTGAGGCTGTATGAAGATTTTGCCAAGACCAGAGCCAAAAAAGATGTTGACACTTCAATAGCACAAGCGGACATGGACAAGAACCAAACGTCGAGGTCTAAACATACATCGCATGTTTTCCAGGTTCTTTTTAAAATTACTGACAATTTTTCCATGTAATTGTGTAATTTTAAAGTGTGCACCAGTATGTACTGTAATTACTTCTGTATTATACTTTATTTTATCTTTTAGGCTTTGCAATATTTGCAAAAAGTCAGCAATCATCCTGCACTCGTTCTCACACCTTGTCATCCTGAATACAAGCAAGTTATGGATCATCTTGACAAAGAGAAAACCTCACTGCACGATATCCAGCATTCCAGCAAGCTTGTTGCATTGAAGCAGCTGCTACTCGACTGTGGCATTGGAGGTTGGATATCATATTACACTACTAATGCATTTTTCTTGTTAGTATAAGGTTTCTATATCCTAACCGTCAAAATACAGGAAGCCTCAACTGACATCAATGAATGTAACATGCGCAGTATGGATTTTAGGTGGTAAAAAATACAACTGAATTATTTTCACAGCTGGTTCAAGACTGGCTGACTGGGCAACTAGTTGTAATCTTTATCAATATATGTATAGATGACTAACAAAAATAATAAATACTACAGTAAAAATGAAAACTCAGCCAACATTGCCTGAAATTAACATTACCACTGTACACAGTTTAGGTAACTTCTAATGCTAATACAGCAAACATGGCCTTACTTCTCCAGCTAACAAAAATTAAATGATATCAGAACGAAGGTCTCTCTCTCTCTCTGTTGTCATTACAGACTTACAGAGTATAATAATATAATAAATCTCAAGTTACGCTAGTAAATGGCACGGAAGAAATGTCTTCTTTATTTTACCAATACACCCATCGACTTTAACATATGATTACTTCCACCAGCTGAGGATAACAATATGGATTCAATAGTCAATCAACACAGAGCTTTAATATTCTGTCAACACAAGAGCATGCTTGACATTTTGGAGGATGATCTCTTGCGAACTCACATGCCTACTGTTACTTACCTACGCCTTGATGGGTCAGTCGCTGCTAACAGTCGCCATGGCATTGTGTCTAAGTAAGTTCTATATGATTATAAATATTTGTTAAATAAACCAATGTTGGGAGCTATAATAGTGAAATGTGTCACTGTAATATCTAATGTTTACAGCACCACTCTAGAAATGACAAAACGCAAATAAAAACAAATTTTAACTGCCATATATTCAGGGCTGTTGAGTTTGACTCCTCATTTTTAATTATTAATTACATATAATGATTGAAAGCACACAATATAGAAGGCATTTTATATTATTATTCATAATTCACCCCAGTTTGAGAAACCATTGCCAAGATAGTTTACATAACGAATCAATTCTGAACACAATTTTTAAGTGCTTTTCTTATCGTACTAGATTTAACAATGACCCCTCAATTGACCTGCTGCTGTTAACAACAAAAGTCGGTGGACTCGGACTCAATTTGACAGGAGCTGACACCGTCATATTCATTGAACATGATTGGAATCCGACAACTGATCTTCAGGTTTAGTATTGTTATTGAAATTGAATTTTTTCTGTTGATTAATGTGAGTTTGTGTTTGTATGTATGTCCGATTAATTATCCTGTTTCATTCTCAGGTATGGATACATACACATTTGAATTATGTATTTTAAGGATACAATATTATAGATGTCAATGACAAATAAGTATAGATAAATATACATTGTCACAAGTTGATAAAATTCCCTGAAAAGAAACTTAGACTTCTACCTAAGTTAGACCATACCACATCACATCATGCTTAGTTAGTTCTGTTATAGTTTTCCCTGATGAATATTCCGAAATGAGGTTCCTGCTTTTATAACCTTTTATTTTCGTTAAAATGGCCTTGTTGTATTCTAGTTAGGAGGTAAAATAAGTGAGGTATATGTAATTCAGGCCATGGATCGTGCACACCGAATCGGCCAGAAGCGAGTGGTGAACGTTTATCGACTGATAACGAGAGGAACGCTGGAAGAAAAGATCTTGGGATTGCAACAGTTTAAGCTCAACATTGCCAACACTGTGGTCAGCACAGAAAATAGTAGCTTGCATAGTATGGGCACAAATCAGCTGCTAGAATTATTTACAATCGATAAGGTAAATCACTTGTCAATGAATATCTTTCCTATTCCTCGCTGTTCATTTAAGTTGCAATGATTTCATTATTTATGTGTTTCTAGAGTTCCAAATTGCAGAAAAAACTGAAGGAAACTTCTGGGAAAGGAATTCGAACTTTGTTGGAAGAAGTTGGAGAGCTGTGGGATCAGAGCCAATATGACACTGAGTATAATTTAGATAATTTCATGGAGTCATTGGTAATATGACAATCTATAGTATATCAATGTTTAATTTGGTTACTCCAAGTATGTGCGGCTTTGCCATTTTTTAATCTGTGCTTTCTGAGTGTGACAACTTGGAGTTTGGCGTTTAAATGTACCTCAGTGTTGTCGTGTTGGCCTTGATAGCATTAGCAGTTGGAATGTTAAACTCTGCGAATAGTAAATATCACCGGAATAAAATGTAATACCAATTGAGAAATGTATATATTTGTTGAAAGATTCAAATAGTCATGAATATAGTCGATATTAGAAGAAGGAAAATAACGTAAGTGACTGCTTGTTAGAAAAAGTTGTTTGAAAATTGTGTTCTACCAGGTTGGAATCTTCTCCAAGATATGCTTCCCGGTATTATTATGACTAGAAATGATTCAACAGTGGTAATATTTATTTTATTCATCCCCACAACCAAAAATACAGCTTATCTATGAAATGTGAACTCGATATGCAGCAAACTCAGTCCCGAGGTTGCCGAATTAGGAATGTTCAATCCAAGGTGTGAAGAAAGGTATGTTAATTTCTTGCTTTGTTCGTGTGTGGCGGATTTTTTTGTTACACTACTCTGCTATCAATGCAGAACTGCAATCTTCTGCTTATTTGCTGAATACAGCTTTCTACAAATACCTATCCAAGATTACTAGTTATATCTGCTGTCTATGTAGAATAGAAAATACTTTCGCTACATGCTCGGCAAAATTTTGTTTTGTGTATATCACTCGAGAGTTAATGCAGTCTCCAAGTTAATTAAAAATTAGCTTGCGCTAATTAGACTACCGCCAATTAGTCGTCTGTGACACAGGACGGATTTGGCATTAATTATCTAGCTTTCGTACAGACTCCAATTACCTAACGCGACATTGCGTTCGTTTTTTGGTTTTTGGAACGTTATTGCCGATGTCTCACCGCCTAATTAGCGAGCTAAGATAAAGAGCGATGCGAAATACGTATGTGTTTAATTACCGTAATTGATCTTGCCGTAGCTGACGATTAAGCGGAGTTATGTTAGCTCTACATCTTAATTTCGGCCAAGTACTTAATACACATCTGCATATAAAACAGAATTCGAATTGAGTTACGATTTCAGTTGATCATCGGTAATCAATGAAAGGCTAATGATTATTCCTAAAAGATTCTACTGATTGGGTATGGAAACAAGAGTTACTAGAATTGGGGAGGAATTTTAAGAGCAAGGGAGAGAGGAGGTAGATATGGACCATTTATTGTAGTCTATGTTTATCTGTTGTTAAATCAGTGCTGGAAATGAATTCTGGATAATTGGGGAACGCTGAAGTCCGTAAGGCTGAGGTTGGGGAAGACAAAAAGGTAGATGCTAGGGAACGCAGGGAACACCTCATTTCTACCCCTGCGCTAAATACTAAATAAAAAATTCAATTTTTATTAATATTTTTACTGTTGAACAACTAAATGATTATTTTTTATAATAGAGAAAATTATCAAATTCAATGTATACTCAGAACATATTTCTGCTCTTCATTAGCGTATCTTGTGTGCATGCTTGGAAATCTGGATATAGCGCTCCGAATGGTCAGTATGTTACTGTTTCTAAGTAGCAAATACATTAGCAATTTACCTAGGTTTCACAAAGTTTTGAATACGAAAGAATATAGAACAGGTCAGAACTCAGTTAAAATAATACAGCATCCTTTGATTGGTGGTAAAAATGGGTTATAAAGTAATGATGTTTGAACTAGAGCAGTGGTTTTTCAAATCCATCGTAACAATGCATATGTATGGATGATTATGACTGCCAATATTTTCCGGAATTTCCAATGAAAAAAAAGAGAAGCATGAGCTACATCTACCGGTATTTATTTTGGCAATTCAGTTTCATTTAAGATAGTGGTCTTAGTCGGACGAGATGAAAGCTTACATTTTTAAATTAATCATTGATTTGGTTGCTAATTGCCATGTCTGTACATATGAGACTATCATTTCCTTCTCATATGAATACACTGCGTTATATAACACTATTGAAACACTTTCCATTAATAATACAAATATATTTAAGCACTTTTCTGCAAAGAAGTCGTCTGCAGTTGTATTACCTTGTGCAGCCTTCTATTTTAAATTTAAGATATCGCGAAATATATCAACTGCATTATTGAGTGATTTAGCGACTGTAATAAAGATTAGAAACAATTTTTTTTAATTATTAAACGTTAAATTTTACAAACGTGATGTTGTTATAGCGTTTCGTTTTCACAATTAATATAGATGATCAGTGTTTCTAATCCGTTGGTTGAACCCATGATACCAAAGTACGAGTTTTCTTGCTGTCATAAATATATTGATTTGCAGATTTAACAAGTTGTTCGTAGCTCCTGTTACTGATATTTGTATGAAGACATTGGCATTTATGTCGAACTTTGGTAAATTCTGTGATCAGTATTCAACGTGGTCGTCAATTTAGAGCAGAGATTCTCAGAGTACGAGGTCTCCACAAATAGTCACACTTTGGTAATTTGTTATTTAGTAAGTCTATTGAAACGTTAGTCTGACTTAATTTCCTCCCCGAGTTTTCCCCATGACTAAAATCCCATTCCTCAGATTTAAAATTCCTCCCCTTGGAGCCAAGTACCTCCCGTTTGAGAATCACTTATTATTTACGTCTGGTAAACTGTCGCTGCAAAAGTGCTTCCAGTTTAATTAACACCTTTCCAAAATCATTTTGCAATTTTTTTCATCCACCGCGTGTATACTACCGGTAGGAAAACTATAATTATCAGATAACCATCTGTAATAATATATTTATAATTATCAAATGGCCGGTATGATACGATTAGATATGATCCCGTCGTTTCGGCTTGAGATTATACGTAGGTATATAGAGGTGAAAGCACTCAAGGTAAAGATGTGACCTCCACTTTGTCTGGGGGTCATTTTGTTTTTCTGGTATACGTTAGCATGTTCCTTCACGCGGATTTAATCCAATCCAGATATCTTTGCTGCTGCGTAGTAATAATTATTTTTCCGATCAATTTCGTGTGGTATGTGTGTGCTATTTATCGCTTACCGTTACAGGGCGCTAGGAAAAGTTTAAGTGGCTTATAATTACAGGACAAAATTGTGGGGGATCGAATGAGTGATCATGATTTACATTCTACTCGCTGTACTTTTTCTCGTTGTTTTGCCTCGAGCTATTCAATTCTGATAGCCGGCGTTGACAAGCTGTTCTACAGCATTTGAAAAATTCCTCCGTCGTCTGAACCGTCGTACTTTACAAGCAATTAGTTGATCAAAACTTTCAAAACAGTAGTTGATCATCGTATTGTCTTCGTAGCTTGATAATTCAGCATGGATTCTTATCGCGTGAGAAGAGCTTCGAAAACAGATACCCAAGGTTTGTAAAATGTCTAAATGTGTGAAAATATTCATGTTTTTTTAGCAACACTAGCTGTGATAAGGTAGGTATAACAGATTGAGCTAAGACTGAGTATTTATACCTGTCTGCAGCTGTTACCAACAGTATGTGTTATGTATGGTTGTGAAGAGCTACTTGATATATATATATATACCTAAACAAGATGATAGTTGGAACAGTATTCCAGGTGGAAATGGGTAATTAAGGGTCTATAACAATTGTTTTTCGCAGCTGTAACTGGGCCTGGGGGCGATGGAAATTCGTTTAGCAGATGTGAAGTACGTTTTATTGCTTGATCTGGATAATAAACTGTGTATTTATGGAGCGTATAATAACCCTTTTTTATTCTTTGCACCTCATAATATCTGTTCGTGTATTCGTTTACTATATCAGTTGATGTTTGTTGTTGTTGTTATTTCTAGTATTGTATAGATGTGTTCGATTCTACATAGAGAGAAAATAATATTGTATTGAGACTGTACTGATATATTTAGTGATAAAAAGCACTTGATGGATTTAGAAACTCGTACAGTTGCTTCCTAGAATTGTAATTTGAGAATACAAAACAGTCGATTATTGTTTATATTATCGAATCTGGACACCACTTCACTCAATTAAAATTCCAGGCAAAGCCTATTAGTCTGTTTGAGAAGTTGGTTTCCTTTAAGTAGATAAGTATGAGTTTCCTTCGTAATAGGAAAGAGGAACAGGACCCTTATAATCAGGGTAAGTTGTGGAATTCTTGATTTGATTTAGAAGTAATGTTATGTAAGAATTTTTATATTCTACTTAGAGAAATACCAGTACAGGAAATTGAAATCAGCAGTTACAGTTAAAGACTCTTTAGTTGAAGACTAAAATTACTAAGAGACAGGCTTCGTTTCGCGCCAAACAAATGGGAATAAGTTTATTGTTATCTCCGTAATAAACCTATCCATTCCGTAAGGGTTTATTGCATTAAGTGTAACGGATATCTTGAATAAATTTATGATACATCTTTTCAACGCTTCAAAGTAAATTGATCGTAAACAGCTACGCGAGTACCCTTGAGCGGAATATGAGCTCATCCATTCTGTCGTTACTTCGTCGGGGCGTTTTGTATTCTCTTACATGTTGAATTTCCCGTAAACTTTAAACGGATAGTAAAATTTTGGAGGATTCTTATTCGTACAAACTATCCACAGAATATATAGTATGTGATATTATATGTATAGTATTTTTCTAAAATATTTGTGTTTTCAGATCAATATGTCCTCACTGTGTTTTTGCCGCTTCTTGCAATCGCCATTCTGGCTTGCGCCGGAGGATGCTGTTACATGGAACGCAGAAAAAAGAAGAAGAAGATGAAATATGGAGGTATAAATGACATATTATTTGAAAACTATCATAAATTGTTATAAGTAATATAAAAAAAATGAACTCGATTTATTTCTGGCCTTGCATAATCCTAATTTTGATGGAGAGTATTCAGTTTATATAGTTTTTATTTATTTTCCATAATGCAAGTTTAACATCGATTATCCGGCATCCTTGGTTCCGGGACCATGCCGGATTAACAAATGTTTATATATTGAAACCTCTATTACACCTCTGGCACCATTATTACACCTCTCAGCATGTTTGAAATACCAAAGAATGTTTATCAAATGAAATTAATCAGAGGAAAACCGTCTGGTCACAACCACTTGTTGATTACACCAACACAGCGTGCTTAACTCGGGACGATCGTGGTGCCGTCTGTGGCCACGCAGTAAACTAATCGCATGGCCGCAGTAAGTTTAAAAGATGGAGAAAATACTTTACCCATCTGTAAAATCATTCCGGAATAAACGAGATCAAAAAATCGATGTTCAACCTGTATTTGTATGTACAGACTATCTGATTTTGTCATTTGGAACACCACGACGATATTTACTACTGGCCGGAGGGCGGTACGCCTCTAATAGTTATTAAACGATAACGATGCGTTATTTCCGTTAGCATTCAAATGACTGGAATATATGAATGACACTGACCGATAACTTTACCTCTGGCTATTATTATTATTTGTATTAACGTTTCTTTAGTTTTTCTTTATCAATTCTTACATGAGTTTTTACATTACAATTTATATTTACTTTCCTATTCGCTCAAGTAGTGTTTATGTTACTGTTATATTGTCGCCTCCTCATTTCGATTAGAACTTCCAATAGTTTATATCAGCATTTATTGCATTTCCGAAAATTAGGCGGTAATCCGGAGGAAGCCAAGAGCAAAGAGCAGGATTTTGATGACGCTGCATCCGTCATCAGCAATGCGTCCAGTCGGCGGCGGCATTATCTACTGCCGACGCAAACTACAGGTATGGAAATTAGTTTCGAAATATAATTAATCTTACCCGCACTGCTATTTTAATATGGACGATTTTGGAGGATGCATGTTATTTAAAGAGGAAGACTAAGTACTCACTGTACTGTTCTACTCCAACTTTCCCTTTGACATATTATGAAATTACAAATTAAAATAAAATTACATGCAAGAGAGGTTAAGGTTAAACATTCCAACACGAGTTACCTTATTCCCCAAGCTCTATGACCAATGGCCACACTTTTAGTACCCTGTAACACAATGTAAACTGCAGTTATACACCTCAGTAACCTTCAGTAACCAAACGAAAACATAAAGTAAAGTAAACTATACTTATTATCAATTGCTTTTCATTCATTCAGGACGTCTTGTGCGAGGAGCTTCCGTACGTAGCAACTATTGTTCTAATTTTGTTGAACCTGTATACGAAAGTTACAACAAGAAAGACAATAGAAATCAAGGAAGTACGAGGAAAAGATCACAATCGGTGTCCAACATATCTCGTCAGAGTCAGTACGAACAACAACAGAACGATTACGAAAGAAGGAATCGCTCCAGAAGCACCAGTGGATACGGAGACCGACCGTTGACCCGGTCCAGATCAGTGTTGGATGTGCGATCCAATGATGATAACGAACCCAGGTCACTGCGGAGAACTAGATCAACGACCAACTTGGACAGGTATAATTCCATGGCCGCAGACAGTGGTTATCAAGAAAATCAAAGCATTGAATCAGGCAGCGATAATACTTACGAATATTTGAACGGAAGATCAGCACAGCCGTTAACGGATTCTGTGAATCGAAATATCCACTACAACCGAGCGCCTTCCCCGACGAATTCCGAATGGTCTGTGAGAACAGCGCCTTCTAGAACAGGATTTGAAGACAACTACAAACGTTTGACCTCGCGACCATCCTCCAGGCCTTCTTCTATGATCGACTTTCCTCTTCCTCAAGTAGCAAGAGAACATAATTCCGCAGGACTGCAGAGACATCCGAGCCTGATGCGTTCCATGTCGCAACCCGATCTAAATGCCATTGGCACGAAAATGTGCACTTATCCGCAAGGGATATTGAAGAAGGGACCTCCGAGCGAAGATGGAAAGTACCCAGGAATGCAGGCGTCCAGTAATTCGTCAGATTCGGGAATTAAGGACATCTACGGCGATCTGGCAGACGTTTATAACGGAAGAATGTCGGCGATGAGTCAAAGACATACCATGCCCAACTTACGAGAGGTAAATTTACATTATCTTTTTAATTATTTTCATTTCCAGCCTACTATTCATTTCATTTCATTATATTTTATATTATTGCAAGGAATATGCTTTAACATTCACATTCAATATTTGATTGAAAGGTTGAATAGGCAAACTCAATTTCAATAACTTGACCATGGTGTAGTCACCCGTCGCCTATTACGACTATATTTCCCCTGTTGCGAAACTTCTAGTTAATTCCTAGATGTGTGACATTCTATCAATAGGTTGTGAATCTTTTTTATGGACGGGAAAATATTGTATCATGTGAAATGGTATATGTGGGATTCAACTCTTATCCCTTATCCACCCAGTTGGGATGAAAATTTGTAAATTTTATTAATTTAGAATCGAGAGAATCGGGGTAGCGGAATGAATAATTTCTGTAATAGTTTGAATTTAAACTGTGCCATTGAAATAATTTATTCAATTTAACATAGCACCATATTTTACAGGGTAGTGCAAGAGCCAACTCCAGGCCATCGTCTGTCATGAGCTATGCTGGGTCCATGACTAACAGACAACATAGTTACGACCCCTACTATGCAGCGAGGTACAGCAATTATTCCAATACAATGCAACAGCAGCAACATCAACAGCAGCAACATCAAATGAACTACAACGAACAGCCAATATACGCGATCACAAGAAGTGGATATCAGCAACATCAACCGAGGAATGCTGCTGTGTATGCTCAAAACTATAATCCATACGGTCACTACGACAATTCTTATTGGCAGAGGCCTCAACAACAACAACAAATTCAACAGCAACAGAATCACAACGATATATATGGAAGAGGATCGATATACTGAAGGTGATTGGCTGAAGTTTAGAAAAGTAAGGTAAGTGTTGGGAAAAGCAACTAATTCTAGTTGGAATGGTCCAAGTTTTCCTATCGTGTTACCTCAGTGGTGTAGAACGGGAGAGGGTTAACAGATAGAAAGGGATCTCCATTTTTAGCATGGCTGTGACTCGAATCAAGTCAAATTACCTATTGATTCTTCTTGACTTGAGATTTATTTCCTTCTCTTCCTTTACGCTATGAGTTTATAATTATAATATTAATTACTCGAATTGAACTCACTCGAGTAACATCCATCAAACGCTATGTGACAGTCAGCGTAATTGAATAACTGGACTTGAGCAGGAAGCGTTATTGTTGCCATATAAATAATATTGAAGTAAATTGAATGTAGTTAGTGGTAGCTAGTTACGGTAAAACGGTTTAGAAGTTCTAATATGGAACCTGATGAATCTCCCACTCGCCGTTAATGTATACCCCGATAGAATTAATATAAACAGAATGACGTGGTATGGTTTGGGAACGGGAAATGTACCAAATAAAAATTGCTGTAACTTTGCCACTATCCTAGCTTGTGAAACTGACAGCGATAGGTGATATAAAATACATTGGCATTAGTATTTCATTCAGTAATATTTGTACACTTATTTCAGTACTGCGTTGAGTACTGCAGAATCCAAGCCTTCGATGGCAATCAGTTATTTGTTTTCCTCTTTTTGATCACCATCCGTGTTCTTCATCTGAAACACAATCAAATTTGTCGGGGCGTTGTGTATAATATTTATATAAATAGTGGACAATAGTACCAGACCCGTAGCAGAAACCTCGCTTATTTGTGAGAGCTATGCTACACGGAAGTGTATCGAAAAACTGACCGCACCTATAACACTTCCACATTCTTATTTTTACGTCTTGTATTCCTTATCTATCTACACGTACCGCATCCAGTCTTCGTATATGTTTCAAATCTTTATTCCTCGCCGAGGCGACTTGCATCATCGTGCGTAATAGCCGGATTCCGGTACCCGCTGACGGCGGCGGAATCGAGCTTTCTTCTATAACGACCGCTTTTTTCACGTTGTCTTGTTTCAAAATTTGCCTGAAAAGATCGCACGAATTATATTTATTTTCGATGTTTTTTTTATTATTTTTTTTGTTCTTTCATTAAACACTTCAGAAAATCACGGAAGCATCGAGTTTATTCGCGTTACTTACTTGGCCTTGCGCCGTAAGACCATTTGCGTCAGAGGGTATTGCTTGACAACCTCATTTAAGTCGTTCTTGAACAAAATAAACAATGTTGTGAAGCCGGGGGAGTAGATATTAGCTGTTCTGCGATTGGCGCCTCCGATTGCTAGCAAACTGTTATGAATTTGGTGGAGTTAGAATAGAAGTTTGCATAGAAATAAGTATACAGTGACATACTACGAAAATTTAGTAGAAAAACCTTATTTCTCCGAATGCAGTTCCAGGGTGAAGCGTTGCAAAAACTGTCTTGCTTGATTCTCCAACTACTTGAACTATTCCATGGCTAATAATATACATTTCACGCCCGATTTCACCCTGACCAAACAACACATTCCTTTCTTGGGTTAATGCAAGGTGTGTAACTATTTTGTACGGCATGAAAGTTGAGTTAGACGACGATAAATGTACAGTTTCATACCTTTTTACAAATGTAATCGCCTGGTAGGTAAAGTACAGGCCTGAGCTTGAGTACGAGATCGTTTAGCAGTTGCCGATCGCATTCTTTGAAGAGTTCGACTTTATCCAGGACGCTAATGTGACAATTTATAGCTATTTCTGTGTGCATTTTGACTGGCATTTGTGCCCAAATCGCGTTCTCGTCTGAATAGAGCAACAGGTAGTAAGTAATTCAGATAGTACGACTTGGATTATATACATTATTCCTCAAGTATTGTCCTTATTCACTCTTGCAGTGTTTGAGAAACTGATAATATAACTATTGTTTATACTCCTGTTAGATAAGCCACGCACCAAGTATTTTTTGTGTTTCCCAAGTGTACTGGAACCACAATCGTACTTTGTTCTGCACGGACGCGGGAATGTTGTTTGTTTGCATGTACTCAGTGCAACTGTTCTTCTTCCGCCTGTACGCCTCCTGCTCGGCAGTGGCTGCATGAACACTGTCGCGAACCTGTGTGAAAGTTAGATAAGGTATTGTTCGTTTCGTTTCGAACTACGCCTTCGTACGATCTTCGCCATATATCGTAGTTTCAGCCATTAGCGCGGTATAGACATGCAGGATAACTTGAAAACTCTATATCTTTTATTTACCTATTTCACGTTAAGTTGACTTTTATATTAGTAGTTGTTATACGAGATAATGTGTGGCGTGATTGGTTATTAGATTAGTTTTAGATAGTCATCGTTACGATTGCTCCAATATTCAGAACAATTATCACAGACTAAAACACGTCATTTAATATACCGCACTCGCTTGTAACGTGTGCTTAAAAGACAACGCATAGCGACATAAGAGACAGCCGACGGCCTTGCTTCTGGCGAAAATAGTTACGTGCTAAAACATGTAACGATATGAACTTGAAAAACTTGTGGTCAGAATCGTGATATGATTTTAAAATGGAAAATTGGGTTTTAAATTAGATGTCATGATAAGTCATTTTTTATTGACAACGTTGACTGCATTGTAAAGTTGGTGTAGTGATGTACAGTGTAATGTTTTATAAAGGAACCCTCGAATCATCAGATTTTAAATAATAATTATACGGTATTCTACATTAAATATCGAAAAATTGAAAAAGTAGAGTAGCCTCGCTCTGTTTAGATTCGTTAGATAAGGTTTCGTGTAGAGTGGGTGGAATAAGAATATACGTTAGGTTGAGCTCATATTTAAATTTATATATGATTGAGTTCATATATTGCACTGGAAACACTGTTATTAACGCATTCATGTAGCAATCGATAAATGCCCTTGGCTCAGTTAACTAAAAATATCCATAATATCACAGAGGAATAATACCAATATCTACAGAAACACCATTGCAAAAACGAAACGGTGTGGATAATATTTGTATCGGAAATTTGCTTTATGCTATTCATTCCATCATCACTTTTACCTGCCCGATGACAATCGAAAATATGAAGAGACCAAGGAAAAAATTGGTCAGTTGAAACACGTATTCGAAATTGTTGGTCGGAGATTCCACGTTGCCAATAGTAACCGTAGTGACGAAAGCCCAGTAAAAACATCGAATGTATCTATTGCAGTCAAGATCGAATGTATGGTAATCGAAGTATACTGAATCCTATCTACCTTAAACTTAGGCATAGGTTTATGTGTAATACTTACGGATGACCTACACGCAGATATCCCCAATTTGTTTCGAAACTTTGCGCATAAGACGCGTAGTAGTAGAGACAAGCGTCCAGGTGGATGAAATATAAGAGATAACAAGTTGTTCTCATAACACTGCAATAAACAAACAATTTGGTACAACTTTAAATTCATATTGCAAAATGTTCTTTAGATAACAGACATTATACAAGTCCTCTACTGACATCGTGTGTATTGAAATGTGGCAACGTATTTGAGTTACAGCGACATCTCGCGGCTAATGTACTTACCGGAAAACGTAGGCTTGTTTAAGTACCATTTCAAATCTGCTGTTGAATTCATTGAATGATTCGTACTGAATTATAATTGAATTTGTTAACTAACACATCCTTTTTTTGTGCTTTATGTCGATTTATCTATTTAACCTTCTTTCTACAACTACAACTACAACTACACCTAAACATAGTATGTAATACCTTGAACAAGCGATTTAGTCTACATGCAGGCTTTACGCCGATGAGTAGATAGAGTAAATCGGTGGGCAAGAGAGAAATAAAGTCATATTTGAATCTCTTTCTGCCTTTTAGGTAATGTCTTCTGGTGTCTTTTCTTTCAGTCTAAAAGGTATCGGTATATTGGTACGTCACCATTAGTACGTGGTATACGTATACGTAGTATACTACTGTATATTAGGCTGTAGAAATAACTACATATTCTTACCTTGAAGTCACCTCCCTCAATGTACTGACACCTCACTTGAAATACCGTAATGTCAACCAAATAGATAAAATCTGATAGGTAATCCATAATAAGCCATGTTTTCAAACTTTCTTCCGTTTGAAATGGGAAACTCATTCGCACTGGTATGCAACATGCGTTGTAAGTGAACGACGTCGCTACCAGAAATTGCCAGAACAAATAGACGCTGTCTGTTACATAAACAGGCTTCTTATTGTACTATAAGTTATGTCTGTATTTTTTCAAGCATATACATTATTACTTACCTGAATAGGGATCTATTGTGGTAGGAAAGCGATAATTTTTAATGCGACTGAAGAGGCTTCCTTCCTTTTCCTCCGCTTCTTCTAAGGCGGGACGAACATCGTCTTCTTTAGCAGCTTCCCCTAGTAACAAGTATAGTTTATTATACACTGTTTTGTATTTTCTTATATACTGGACCTTAATATTATTTTAAACAGATTCTGCGTTTAGTTGTTTGCTGCCTATTATGCTCACTTAGTTCAGTTTCCGAATCGGAGCTGTCAGAGGCTTCAAACAACTCTCTTCTCAGGTCAGCACTTCGATCAGAGCATCGTCTTTTCCATTTTTCAAACTGTTTTGATGTTATTTTCAAACTATCGTCGATATCCATATCTAAATTGCTAAAGAAACTAAATGCTGACGGATAATTACCAATAATATTAATATTTCAATAGTAATACATAGAATCATGTGAACTCGTTATAACACGGACTACATATTTATACTGTAGAGTATATGATACTGACATGCACAGCACTCATTTCACATGCCAGTATTTAGTAACAACAGGAATCCATTGCTCTACATAGGGTGCAAAATACCGATTTTTCCGCGCATAAAATCGATATAGTTTGTGGAGATGTGTGGAATATAGGCCAAATGTCGGATCAACTATATAATTCCATGCAAGTGGATGAAATTACACACGCTGTTTAATACGATTATGCTTTTGTGTGAGTTATGTTTCCATAGAGAGCAGACCATTTCGACACCAGGAAATCTGGAACTGATTCAACCAATTAGAATCCTTATATAAAACAATATGTCGTTCACATCATGCATGTATATAAACCTAATTAAAAGTATCAATTATTTCTTGCTGTTCACACGTAAATAGTCTACTAACCTTCTCCCCTGTTCCACAATTTGTAAGAAAAAGGTTATTCGTTACGTGGTGTATTATATAAAATTGTATATAATGGATGATTTGAGGAAATTAAATCCAACATGACAATACTGCACTTATTATATGCACATCGTATTTTATTCTATATCCGGGTGTTCGAGAATGAACTATCGACAAATAATCAACAAACGACTCATCTCTGATGATCCTCAAGTATCTTCTAGTACCGAATAAAACGATTGAAAGTGTTTACTTTGTGTAATAACAGTATACAGGATTTAGTCACCTGTCCAAGTAGTCGACGAACAAGTATATTGCATAGATGCTTTTGGATCCAGATCGACCACAGAACCAGAACGAATTGTGTTTTAGTTTTTATTCAAATATGGAGATATTTTGTGTTCGACATATTTTCAAACGTTTTCCAAGAACTTTTTTTGCGTTCTGCGCCATTACGTTATCGATATTATGCATGGGTTCGTCAACAAAACCTTTGAGGGAGCAAGACTCAGCAAAGTTGGCAAGAGGTAGGTGTGTAACAAATTATGCAAGCAGGATTGGAATTCTAATAATTTCAGAGGCCTCCGAAAAAAGATCTTGCACTGAATGCGTTTCAAAATATATCTGATTATTTAGATGGTACTATTTGACTCATGACTATTCTAAATAGCCGATTTGGCGCAACTGTTAAGGGATAGGCTCGGTTCATTATGAAATATATTGCTTCCCAATAGCAGTACTTCTTGATACCGATGTTTTTATTTTACATTTAGGATATGGTGAGAACATAAGATGGAGAAATTTGAAAGACGGCATAGCAATTTCACAGGAATACGGCATGCCTATATTTTTGTTGATTCACCAAGAAAATTGCCCTGCATGTAAAGATTTTGCACCAAAATTTGCGAATAATACGTAGGTGACCTATGGATAGACTCCTATGCATCGAGTATTTCTTATAAAGGAATTGATTCATTTCAGAGACATCGCTGATCTGTCGCAATATTTCGTCATGATAAACTGCAAAGACGAAGAGGAACCACAGGGCAAAGTATTCTGCCCCGACGGGAAATACTATCCTCGAATACTATTCATGAGTATGTGGATTATTTCAATTGATGGCATGCATAAGTATATCATACTGTATGCATATTCACTCTATATCTTTTATAGGTCCAAAAGGGGTAGTTTTGACTGATGTAATGAACAGATATGGTCACGACAGATTCTTGTATTATTACTATACTTCCGAATCAGGTTTTACTTTAATTTCAATTTTTTTTTCTGATGCCAAATGATACTTAGTATTCTATTTTGTTATCATGTTTCATATTTTCACTATTGTTACGAGTATTTTATTAACTTCTAGTTGTTGACTCGATGCTGACAGCGATGAAGAAGTTCTACGATATAGAATATGAAGCCAATGACGTAGATTTATGAACTCTCGACTTGGCTTTTGCTTGAATGGAACGTGGAATTAGTTTAGCTGCATAGTAGAATTCATCCATTCAAATTAAATTTCGGACCTTTGAATTTCACTGAACATTTTATTAATGCAGTGTTATGAAGCATTCGTTCAAGAATAATAATATCTCAACTAACACACTTAGGATTTTAATCGTAAGTTCGAATTATAATTACCGCATGTAAAGGCGGAACTTTAGCATTTATCGATTTTGATAGTGAAGATTACCAAGCATTAGTAGTGAAATATTTCTTCTAGTGGTAATATATAATATTAGCCTTTGACCTGTGCAATTTCCGGAAGGTAGTTTAAAGCCCAGGTGAATGTTTCAGAATACCACTAATTAGAAACTAATTTTTGTGGCAGATTGACAGTGGTAACTGTTTACGGAGTGTAATAATTAGAAAAGTTGGTTCAGCAAATAGTTCTCGAAGATCGGAGGTAGGATAGTACCGATCGTTTTGCTTAGTTCTTTGCCTGCAAGTTTACGTGTGTGGATTGATCACACAAGATGGGAAATCATCTCGCTGCAACTGCTCCATCTCAGATCCTGAGTGTTGACAGTTATCTTGGAGATGCAACAGATTACCACTTCGACAGAAGTCTCGGCAACACCAGGTTTATGAAGGTAATTTGATTGAATTTCGTCCTGTGGTGGTCAAACTATTTTCTTTACAATGAATCCGTATAGAGTGTCAAAAGGCAGATGACTTATGACGTCAGCATAAAATTATTTCATTCAATAATTGGATCTCACGGAGTTAGTGATCCAACTAAAAATAGGCTATTAAAAAAAATTGCTAATTTAACTTAATGCTGCATTGTATTGAATAGGTAGCCAGAGTGAAATGCGAAGAAGGTTTTGCTGTCGTCAAAGTGTTCGTGATTCACGACCCTTCCCTTGATCTGGAAGCATACAAAGAACAAGTCGAAAACATTCGTGCAAAACTGAAGCATGCATCCAATTGCTTGCCTTATCAAAATATTATGGTCACTGAAAAAGCTGCCTTGCTCTTCCGGTATTATTTCATATGTATTCATATTAAATATGTATACCAAGCCTACCAAATTAAGTTATTAATTATATATCGGCGGAACTGATCTGCATACATTTTGCCTCCGTGAAAGGATTGATAGTGAACAAAAAAAATCTTTACAGGCAGTACGTCAAGCACAATCTTTATGACCGCATAAGCACGAGACCGTTTTACAACATGACTGAGCGTCGTTGGGTCGCTTTCCAACTGCTCTGTGCATTGAATCAGATGGCAAAATTGGGTATGTGCCACGGTGACATAAAGAGTGAGAATATTATGATAACTTCATGGAACTGGCTGCTGTTGACTGATTTTGCTAGGTATTGTTTAACAACATTATTTATTGTAGTGTAAAAATGATTTCTTCCTCTCTTAGTACTTCTAAGAGGAATCAAGCAAAGGGAATAGTCGAAGATGTTTCTACTGTGATTTTTCGCTCCATGTGCACAATTCATTGACACACTGTTACAGAATTCTAAATTTCCTATACATTCTCCCCTTATTTTTCAGCTACAAGCCAACAAGTTTACCTGATGATAATCCCGCAGACTTCAATTACTTTTTTGACACCTCGCGTCGCCGTGTTTGCTACATAGCACCAGAGAGGTTCATCGAAACGACTTCCGTATCGGACGTAGGCATGTCCAAGCAACCCACTGCCCTCAATCATTCTATGGACATATTTTCTGCTGGTTGTGTTATTGCAGAATTGTTCACAGATGGATCTCCGCCTTTTGATTTTTCTCAACTCCTGGCTTTCAGGTAGATTCAAAATGAGGTTACTGAATTATCTATTAATTGACATATCGTGGCGCTATTGATTGCAGTATAGCGATCAGTGCAAAGCAGTTGTTCTTATCTCAGTGCCCCTTTTCAGGTATTTGCACAGGCTGATTGTGTTAATGTTATGGTATGTTGAAACTCATCCGATAAATTGGTAAACGAATTATGCAATGAAATTGTATTCATAATTTTGTGTTGTGTTGACTGTAGACGATTAGAACACAGATTAAAGTGATGAAATTGTAAAAAAGATTTTTACAAATCGCTCATCTCTACCTTTTCCTCCAACTGATATAGAGCATTGTACATCTTTTACTGATTTTTTCTAGATATGAAGATGGAAAATATCCTAAAGGATGTATATCAAAAATAGATGACCCCCATGTACGATCTCTCGTGGAACATATGATTCAGAAAGATCCACAGAATCGTTACACTGCTGAGCAATACTTGACCAAATGGAAGGTCGGTCCTAATTGTACTACATTACATGAATATATTGGATATGTGAAATATTTGAAATTGATGGAATAATTTCTCTTTGCAGGGGAAGGCCTTTCCTTTTGAATTTTATTCCTACTTGAAAAAGTACCTCGGACATTTCTGTGAACCTCCTTTGCTTTCTTCTGATCAGACAATTAATTTGCTGCATGCAGATTTGAGAAAAATTGAAGAAAATTTGGTCGAAAAGGTTTGATGGCTGATAGTTTATAAATTTATGGATATGGATATTATTTGATGGATCAATATTTACCGTTTTGCGAGCAGTATATTCACAAATAATATTCAACAACTATCATGAATATGCAAATGAAATATATACCTCAATTATACTGTTCTGATGGAGTTAAGCTGTATTTGAACCTACACATAATGTAATTGTGTGGAAACAGAAGTATTTCGTAAAAGAGTGATATTGCATTTCAAATATTCTGTCGCTAAAAGCCAAATATTTCAAGGATTCATCGCCAATACTCGTATTTCATGTCATAATTTTGATATTCAAACTTCTATAAATTATCATATATCGGAATCTGAAGTTTCATTTTCTATTTTTTCAGGCTGAAACACCAGAATCCCTTATCATCGTGATTTCAGTGGTACTTTCCTGCCTCAGACGTTTAAAATATTGTGACTGCAAGCTGAAAGCACTCGAAATTCTAACCGACTGCGCGAAACATCTACCGTCTAAAGATATTCTTGAAAGGTGCCAGATCCTCTTACAATAATTTTTATGTTATTTCTGCTGGCTTGGTATTTAAGATTACTTTTTTTATATTGTAGACTGGTTCCATATCTAATGGAACTCGTCACAGATAAGATGCCTCGAGTGCGAGCAAGCGCATTCCGAGCAGTAGCAGTGTGTACTTCGTATGTCAAATATGTTCCTCAGGATGAAGTTGGGATCTTCACCGACTACATATTTCCTGGTACTGCGGATCTTGCTAATGATGTTGCCGTACTAGTCAGGTTCGTGTTCATCATGAATTTGTAACCATTGGGTATTTGAATCTTATCAAAATTGGGCATTGGGATGTTAGTTTATCAGTGTTATTTTCCACTTGTTGTTTTGTGACATTCAAAGTTTATCTTCCTTATGTATGGCTGTTTTTGATTCACAGACAAAGTTACGCCCAGCATATTTCAATACTTGCCGAAACAGCACTGAGGTTTTTAAACAGTTCAAACTATGATCAAAACAGTTCCTATATGTCAACGGGTACGAGTTATCAACCAAGCTATGATTTCCAACTTCAAAACTTGTATAAGATCGTTCAGGTAAGGAGAGTTTTTTTCAAGCAGTTGGCTGTGGGTGTTTGAAGTCCAAAATATAATTCATAAAAATTCCAATCCAGTGAACCCTCGATGAAACAGACCATAAAAATAGCCTCTACCCGCAGTTTTTGGGACAGTCGACTAAAACGAAAGCCTCCCCCTATTAGTCTGTTTTATCAATGGTTACTGTATTGAAAATAAACCTAATTTAATTATCACCTGTGTTTACCAGAGAGTATTTGTATCTAAGTATGTAGTTGCCGAGTAATAATCACACTATTTGGATGCTTAACTTGCAGGAGAGAGTACAAGTTCTATTTAGTGATACCGACAGCACAGTGCGACACTGCCTACTTGAACACTCGGTGGCTAAACTCTGTTGCTTCTTTGGTCGTCAAAAGTGTAACGATGTCATTCTGAGTCACATGATCACTTTTCTGAACGACAAGCAGGATTGGCAGTTGCGGTCCGCGTTCTTCGACAGCCTTATTCAAGTAGCAATATACATAGGATGGCAAAGTGCAATAATTCTGAAACCACTATTGCAGCAGGGTATGTTGCGGTTGTTATATCCACCTATATGATATTAGAAAGAGGTTTCTGCTGTGAAAGGTAGAGATCATTTTTATTTCTTGCAGGACTGAACGATAGTGAAGAATTTGTGATAAGCAAAACATTGATCGCCCTGACGAGTTTATCTAAAGTCGGATTGCTGTCGAAGCAGATGATATTTGAACTAATTCGTGAAGTTATGCCACTCCTCCAGCACCCTTGTAAATGGATTAGACTGGTTAGTGGATACATATATTCCTTCATTCGAGAGTTAGGAATTTTATGTGTGAAAATGCTAACAACACATTCTTCACATAATTCAGTCAAATATATCTTAACTATATTTGAGTTGAAAATTCTGTTTTAAATACTTTCTTATTTTTAGAACAGCATTGGTTTCATATGTGCTTGCTCCAAAACTATGAACCTTGTTGATATTCAATGTCGTGTTGTTCCAAAATTGGATCCCTATCTCACTCAACCTGTTGTCCAGGTATATCTTTTCCCTGTTTCCAAAGATTACATTGAAATATCCACTACACTGTCTCCTGTTTTTTTTCATGCTCAGACTGGTAGTGAGACAGTCCTGCTGTCTGTTTTGAAGTCTGCAGTGAAACGAAACCTGTATGATCTTGTCCTGTCTTCTTCACACATTGGAATGTTTCTCAACTTCTTGCAGTCTCGTAAACTGCAAAGGTATCTGATGAATTGCAATAGTTTACTTTTAAAATTAGAATGCTTTACTTTTAAAAGTAATTAATTCATTCTCATGAATAAAGGGGAATTCATGTGTGTGTTTTTGCCCAAAACCATGCAGACTAGAAACTATACATGGAGTTTTGAGCCCCCTCAGAGGGTGTTATAGGGATATCTGAACTACATCCACTAGTTGGCGCAAGAGTCCTATATTGTGCCTGCATTTATGATTTGCTGACATTTGAATTCCATGTCTAGACCTCACCATAGCTATGTGGATATACAATAAAATTATTTTAGTAATTACTATTTTACTGTCTACCACTCATTGATTGTGATAACTTTGCTTAACCTACAATTATACAAAAATTAACTATTAACCATTATCAACATTGTTCATTCACCTTTTTAGACATTCCTTCAGACCTGATGAAAAAGTAGTCTATGATGATATTGCTGATGAAACTGTGTCACAAACATTTCAAAAATTATTATCTTATGTAAGTCATTACCTCATAGGATAAAGTAAAATCATTATGCATAATTTATTATGCCTTATTCCATGTTTGTTTGATACAGGGTCTCCGGACAGAAGATGAAGACAAACTGTTGAATTTATGTGATTTTTTGCAAAGACAAAACCGTCAGCGAGCCACCATCATTGGTATCACAGCCGCTGATCATGACCAGTTGAAAGCGAATATCGTAATAACAGGACAGTTTGATTTCTCATTGGCAGGTTGGTGAATGTCTCGTCATCCTTTTTCGATATGTAC
This sequence comes from Halocynthia roretzi, assembly GCA_013436055.1. Lineage (NCBI taxonomy): Eukaryota > Metazoa > Chordata > Ascidiacea > Stolidobranchia > Pyuridae > Halocynthia > Halocynthia roretzi. The sequence goes on along the minus strand of QRAM01000196.1, from coordinate 130,957 downwards.
TACCAGCTCCCTACATTGTATATTCGAGTCTTTTTGAATCTTTTATTTTCAATTATCTCTGAGAATCTTATTTGCTTAATAGTACCATGTCACACTTATTCTGGGCATCGTGTTTTTTTAATAAATTTATACCATTTGCACAGGCCATGATATAGTGAGAAGGCATGCAGAATTGGTAAAAGCGAGTGATGAAACAAGTGTTAAGCAAAGCAAAAAGACTCCAGTGAGGAAGAAAACTAATCAACTTGATGATCAGGTATATTGGTTGTCTGCATATCAAACCCTAGATGTGGTGTATACACAGGGTTTGTCTATATCCGATTGTCATCAGATCAGTTGATATTTGATTAGTAGTGGTTTTCCACAGATTTCGACTAATAACCAAGCCACTATAGTGTACCAGTGCTTGTGATGTCAGATTTGCATATGAGCTAATTCTAGTATATCTAGAAAAGCTATTGTAATATAATTTAGAAGTTCCCTGAAGTTGTTTTATGAGTTTATGTATAAGAGTAACTAAGGCCTTTTTGTTGAATTTTGCAATATGCAGCTGGGATTATTAGATAGTTATTAGATGGTATAAGTACTGTCAAATTCAGGAAACATACACACCTACTAAAAATATGTAATTGTTTTCTATCGTTACAGTCGAGGATTAACGATGACTGGAAAAACTTGTATGGCAGGGAGTCGGCTGACAGTGCTAAGAGGAAGTCGGAGGCAAAAAAGACAAATTTGGCTGATGCACCTATTTCAATGTCTCAGGTTTTGGAACCCACTTTTTCTATCGAGGCTTTTTTTTCGGTATTCGATTCCAATTTCTATATTCTCACTAATTTAATCTCATTTTTCTTTAGTTGGAAGGTGTAACTGCACCTAAAGTTATACCCGCTGTAAAAGTGAAGCCGCCCCCGATTCAGTTAAAGTATACCAGTTGCAAATTGAACTTGAGAACGTTGGTACATCACAAACGAGACTTGTATCTTGCAGACATGATGCAAAAGTAAGTATGGAATCCCCATACGAAGTAACCGGTTGTGATGGGTTTCCTAAAATGCAGAGGACAGCGGAAAACTCATCAAAATAAATTACAGGATAGCAGATAATTCCAAATCCTAAATCTATTTCTCTCCACGTAGATTAGTTTTTCCTATTTCCCATCTTGCCTTCATTTCAGTGACTTTCCCCACTCTTGTGGTTTTCCTGTTTTCTCCCACTTCCTCGTAGGCTGCTGTCATTATGCTCGAAAAAATGTTCAATTGTATTTTCATCACCAAGTATGTGGTAATATACCTCGTGATCTAAATCCTAAAATTTCCATATTGAATTTTCAAATGATGAAGGAAGAATTTAGTACATTGCAATGAAAGCTGATTATATTCTATAGGCAGACTTCTGTATCCAGACCATCCTTAATATATGAACTGACACATATGCTTTCTGTTTGTTTTATTCTTCAATTATAAGGTTATTATGACAGTGGGAATTGAGGATCCACATATGTGTATATATGTAATATAGTTTCACTATAATAGTATACAGTATTTTTAAAATACATAGATAATTTTACAACACATGCATCTATTAGGGATTTGGAAGAAAATATACAAAACAGCGGCCTCTTGTCTGACCCTTGGCGGTTACGAGGTCAGCTTGTTGCTCACATGGTAGAGCACCGTGGTCCCATTCATCGGATCGCGGTCAGCCCTCAGAACCAGCATTTTGCCACTGTGTCGTCTGATCGATCGGTTAAATTGTGGGATTGCGAAAAACTTGAAGGAAAAGCCATGATCAATCAGTCGAAGGCCACTTGCACACGCATCGGTATGATCATACCTAAAATCCATTATTTTTGCTTGTTGTTGCCAGAAAATACATTTCTGATTTTGTTTTCAGGAGAAAAATTGCACTGTGTTACATTTTGTGGCGAAGAAAACATTGTCTGTGCAACTTCGACGGGCATGGTTCATTCCATAGCTGTGCAGACAATGAGCAATCCTGTCGGTAGTGCCGGTAGCCAGGAGAGCATTTCAACACTTGATCTGGACGTGCCAAGTCGAGTTATGGATATGGCATCCTTTCAAAAATGTTTGTATACAACTGACATCAAAAATCTTACCAACTTAAGTTAAGTTAAATACTTGACTACTTAAGTTAAATATTCTTATTATTTCAGCTCCAATCATAATTTACATCACGAGTGGCGGAAACATCAATATGTGGGATCTACGTGAAAAACGACTGGCCTATTCTATGAAACATGATTTACACTATGGTTTAATGACATCTTTGGTTGTTGACAGAAGGCAGCATTGGCTGTGTGTGGCAACTGTGAGGTCTGATCCATCGTGTTTCCGAATATAAATCAATTTTAATGCTGTCTTATATGAATAACAGACCTCAGAATTGCTTTTGGTATTTCTAGAAAATTCTAATTGTTTGTATTGGATTCAACAGTGGAAAACATATATGCTGGGATCTCCGCTTTCGCCTTCCCATCACACATGTCTCTCACCCTTCGCTGGCAGGTGCAAGACGTCTGGCCATTCACCCCACTCACCCTTCTTGCGTTATATCGGCTGTGACCGGAAATAATGAAATAAGTATATGGGATCTGGAGAATAGTTCTCGGACATTGACACTGTGGGCAAGTACTGCGCCTGCCTTATCTCTACGACAGGTATTCAACAATATAATATCTTTTTTGCCTTACCGTATTATATAGTGGCTTACTACTTAGTATCTTAGAAATCCGTGAACATAATCATCCGTCTGTGATCCCAGGTTTCCTTAGTTCATCTCCTGCAATATTTCATGGAACTAGCATCCATATTGAACACACTGTATACACATGCTAACATATGGACACGTAGGCCTATGCAATCACTATCTTTCTATCGATTTGAAAGTTTCGATCCTAATTGGTGTTTCATTCGATATATATACACACAGTGTACAAGGTATCAAGGCCAAGTTCCTCACGTTATAGAATAAATGTATTATATTAATTGGCAAAATTATCAATCTATTTTAGTTGAATTAGGAATTTTTTTCCCATGCATTCTTTCCATGATACTTAAAAACGTCAGTTTTAACACTGATACTTTATTCTAGAAAAGTCAGGATTCCGTAAACGGCCTGCTGGTAGTTCATCACGAAGACGATCTTAATGTATACACTGCAGGCACAGATTCAACCATAAGGTGCGGTTATTGAATCGATACTATACTGTAATCAGTAAAATAGATTTATTTTAAATAGTAAGCTCACTATGCTTGGGCAAAATTAGAGTTAAATTGATATTCTTCAGCCCTTTTTTCCTAATAAAAATCTTAACAAAAGCATCCACAAAAATTGTACAATAGTATACTTACATCTCCAATGTTCTTATTTTTACGAAAGTTAATAATATCGTCGATAAAAATACTTTAATACCGTTTTCTGCATTTGTATTTAGACTTTGGGATTTGAAAAAACCAACAAATTCTAAAATCATTTCGGAGCCTGTTCATCCGCAACATTTATCCAACGTTACATACTCAACTCGCAGAGTCGAAGGGACAACTGTTGTCCAGGTACTGTTTAACGTCATAACATGTTTGTTACCGCGTACATGACATTGTTGTTTGTAGAAACTTTTCTGTTTGTTTCCATCACAGACTTTCCTACTTTTCTCTACATTTTCATCTCTTTTTATTGTGAAACCATTCACATTCTTCCCTTATGACTCGATCGATGTACTCTATCCGGTACTCCCTGCGGCAACCTACTGGCGAAAGGTTGAAGAATAAGTGAAATAGGTGTAATATACAGGAGATATATATAGATATATAATATACACTCCCAGATTGGTTACATTCTTCGTCAAGCTTACATTCTTCGAACCGGTTCGAACTGAAGAAGTGTATTAAATATGCCTGAAGGTGTAACACGTATTGACGATTTGATTAACATCTGCCTATGGCATACATGCCACATAACCTCATTGTTATTACGTCTAGAAATATTTCTTGATACCACTACCGATGGATTGCAACCTCTAATAGATCATATTAGTAAAAAAATATATGGAGTCGAAATTAACCTTCATAAATGTTGATCAATAGGAACACGTGACCAAAACAAAAAAAGATATTGGTTCGTCTTCGTCTGCTGGTGAAATGGGCAACGACAATCGAAACGGTGCCGTGGAAACATGCCACCGTGACGTTATAACGGACATAGCATTACTTCGAGGAGGTCAGAACATGCTGGTGTCCACCTCAAGAGACGGAGTAGTGAAATTATGGAAGTGAACGGAAAGAACGTCTGCAGACAAAGGAACAACATGTAACATGTGAGTACGCAATTTCATATCCAGTATAAGCTTCTTTGTTTCCGTTCATTTCATATCGTTATTATAGGCCCTTGATATTCAATCTTTAGGACTAGACACTAGTACGCTGTCAAAAATTGAAATGGAGTGACTCATTACAGTATAGAAAGTTCATTGTTGAAGCTTGGTCAATGTATTTGTGTGCTAGATCTCACGGAAAATTTTGACCGCATTTTGACCGTCTTTTTTTGAATGATTTAGTCATAACTTCCCCAGATAGATATACATTGACCGTCTAATGCGTCATAATTTGAATAGTTACCACTGATCTCCAGTATTACACTTCCTATTTACATTTTGTCACATTTGGGGATTTTCATGGTCATGGTCATGGTCTAAAATTGTAAACAGGAGTGCTTATATAATAAGCTTCTTCCAGTACACCAGTCAATAGCTAGCACATGAGGTTGTGACGCATGAGGGTGTTCCAGTTCCCCTGACCGAAATGCCTTGCAGACACATAACATGTGATCACACTAACAGAAAAATGTGTCGGCATGAATTTTCGTCAATATTTTCTTATTTCTTTTCCAAAAACGTGGCATTCCGTGCAATCATGTGATTTAGAATCTTGCTTACACTGTTCTTATAGGTCTTCAAATAAGGTTTACTTTTGCTTGCTAAAATGAGATTCATTTATTTTCCACTTGCATGGCAGTGCTGAAAGCGTTCTAAATATTAAAATACCGATTTCCAAAACATCTATGGAACGAAGTACAAGCGAGAAAAGATACGAAAGTGATATCTCGCCACGTTTCGTTTCATTGCAATAAAAGTTCAGGGATAATTTACATGAAAATAAGCAAGCAAAGAAAGTAGAGCTATATTTTAACGTATCAGTCATTAATTTCTGTAGTAGTTTTTACTATGCGATAGTAGTGAAGCGTTCATTTCGCTATAATTTACGAGTGTGTGTTGAGTTTGAGATTCACTTTATCGCAGTTCCTTTAGATCAGTCTTTTCCAACCTGTTTTGCCTCATATTAACTAATATATAGTTTATATAGTGGAATCTCGAAGAGGATGCGTGACATTCTATTTCAACGAGTGGACGCTGTAGTATAGAAGCTTTTTTTCCAGCGAGTTTGTCCTTCATTCTGGACTTGGAAGTATTGTAATTCTCCCTGTTATGCTCCGATCGTAAGAATGTTATTCACGAGATAAGGTTCCTTACTATGATTGATAAAATTATTTTCCGACTCTAACGTATCTGCCGCTGGAGGTCGGATACCCATAGGTATCGGTAAGATTCATTCCCTTCGCGAATGCATCTTGTAACTTCTGTAATCCCGTAGACATACGTCCTGCCTCACGCTTTCCGAATTTTTTCCTCCAATTTTCCAGTTCGCACTTCGTAGCACCGCAAGCGATTGTCGAAATAGCTCCTCCGTAGCTCTTTGCTCTTATCATTTTGCGTGGTTGGCCTTTCCTCGTACGGTATATCTGATCTGAGTTTCTGTGCAAGACAATCCCATTATTAACGCAGGTGTGATTTAATTGCTGTATACTACTTGAAGAGATAAGATTTTCACCTGTTTCCTCTTGAAGCGAGATCTTCATCGCCCAAACTCGAGTCTTGGGAATCCGAAGAACTCGAGAGAGATTGTGATAGTTTTCGATGTATTTCCTAAAGATAAAAAATTAAAATTTCAACCGTGCATAAGAGGGATGGTCTAATATTCTATTATTAATTTGTGAAATTGCTGACTAGTTTAATGTTGATTGCGATGTCTGTTGTGGATAAAGGCTCCTATTACAATTGTATTTTGAGCAAAATGAAGATTCAAATCAGTAATCCGATTTTTTTCACATTTCCGTTATTGTGACTTTCTCCTGTAATCGAATCCGTTTTTCTGTCCCCAAACCCAAGTATAACCATTGCTAATTTGCTAATTCAGTTGTTCATCAGGTTTTCGGACGATTATCTGTTTAGTTTTATGGTAAACCAAAGAAAGAAAATACACTTTCGCATATTGTGGCTTCATAATCGTAGATATAATCTGTGGTTGATTTCTTTTTTCTGAACTATTTCATGACATGTGCCTTGACCCGAGGCTATCTGGCTCACGGCGTACAGTGTCTATTTTTCATTTGTCCTTTTATTGTCTACCCTTTTTCCTGGATTAGGTAGCGTCATAAATATCGGAAAAAAACGCTCAATTCGAAGTGGGGGCGTGACAGCTCAGTAATTTACCTTGAAATTATACCAAACGTTGGAAGTAGAGATAAAAATAACTCTACATTTTAATGAATATCCTGCATTACCTTCTCGTACATCCTTTCGTCGTTAATTTTGGTTTTATCTCCGTTCTTTGGATTATTATTTCGCATGGGGTAAACCAAATGGAAATCATTCCTTCCGGAATTGTTCAAGTGAGGCGGCACTATCGGATCTCGTAGCATTGAATTATTTAACGATGACACCTCGCTGGCGTTAATAGGATTCACATACGCTCGTCCTCTGTTATTGCTCCGATACCTCTCTCGCGTGTAGTAACTATCGTCGCAATTATCCGCATCGAATGACCATCGTGGTTCGCATATTATTCGGTGACCTTCTATTTTCCTGAACCCGTTGATATTTCGTGGCCATGATTTATGTTGTTGGTTTTCACTGGATGACCATGTCCCGTCCTTGAAACTATTTTCGTCTTGAGAAACAGAAGTCCAGTTGTTGGTGCTGTTGTGACGGCCATACTCCGGATATTGATGGTACTCGTCAATGATGCTGTTGTTATTGTTTTTCTTCTTTATTTCTTTCTGCCTTTTGCTTTCTCTTTTCTTCCAAGCTACGTATTCACTGAATCCGCTATCGGCGCTGCTATAAGCCGAATCGGTGATCATCGCAAAACTTTGCTGTAACGCGCTCCTGCTTGGATAGGGATCGGGCATTATTCGAACGAACATATCATTTCTCACTGAAATAGATCTTCTAGAAAGGCCTTGTTTATTGTCGGAGTGCTGTCCGTCATCGAATTGATTATAAAAAAGCGGTGTAACTCCAGCAGGTGAAACTATTTTCTTTTTCATCTTTGGAGTTGGGTTATACATTTTCATGTCGTAAATAGCGTCGTTCTGTATTTTGTAATTCTTGTTTTTGTTTTTTCCGAGCTGACGTGCTAGATAACGGAAGAGTTGTTGATTAATTTTCGTAATAAAAAGTTTTTATAGTAGCATAGTCCCTGAGTGGCTCCCTTGGGGGTTAACCATTGACTACGTGGTCGCTAACGATTTCCCATTGAATTTTCCAGTTTAAACCTATGTCTAGACCTCCAAACCACAATTTTACTGATCGGAAGATTGATTAAGTTGGGATGGATGTAACTTCAGAAGGATTCTTGTTCTTCATTAACTACTAGTATGATAGAGTTTTTGTATATTTCCTGCTTTCTATATACGTATAGCTGGTACTTATGTCAAGACTGTTCTGTCACTCTCATGGGAGGAAACCCAAAAACATGTATTAGGCTTAATTGTGCACTTGGTTAGAGTATTTGAACGCACTCAAACCACTCACTAAATTGCGGAATTTTATCACAGTGTCCAGGTGCAGTTTGTTCATGTTGTGAAAAGTGACCGTAATTATGTCATGATCGTTTGTGTAATGTTCGAAACAGCACAGAAAAAATAACGGTTGCCTATTATGCTTCGAGTTGGTCACGAGTAGAAGCGGTAAAACTAGTTACAAGAACGAGTCTACATGCCGACGTGATAAATATAAACGGCAATGACAAAGAGATTCCGGCCGATTATCTTAATCCTGACATGCCAAGCTCCGTTTCATTCGATAATCAATTTGAAATTGTGACCGCGGATCGTGTCCGTTTATATCAGAGCCAAGACAACCGCTAATCCATGTTATTAGCGGAATAAAAGAACATAGCAGTAACATGTTACGATGTAAACAGACTGTACTCTCAGCCTCCCGACTTTTTCCGTGTTTAATCCTTAGTGGTTGTCTGATTATGTTCAGGCAGAGCTAATAAAAACAATGTTGTTTTTAATTAGCTCAAGTCAAAGTATTGGAAATCGAAACTGCTTTTAAACTATTTTCAAATTGCGCAGCTAAGTGGATTGTTTTCACGTTTCGCCTTATCCTTCTTAGCCGACCTCAAATGATGCAGCGCAAGCTGATCTGGAGAATCGCATTGACCAAGTAGTCTTATCCAGTAACTTTTGGTTACATGTTAGTCAACTAGTTAGTCAACGGATAACTTTTACCTTTGCTTTTTCCTTTTCTTCGCGGTATAGACGGTATGTAAGATTGATGAATCGCCTTTGGTACATGTTCCGATGTAGAAACATCACTGTGAAGGTTACACGCCAATAAATTACTTGGTTTTATCTTTATTTATAGTTTTACTGCTGTAGTTTCCCTAATTTTTGTTGGACAGAATTTTTCGCCTGTCTGAAGTTCAGTAAACCCCTACTTACGCTGTACTTTTCCATCTTCTTATTGAATAGGGAAGTTTCTTCCTACTCTTATGCGGTTTGGAATGATAGTTCTTCTGGGTGACAGCGGGCGCTTTCCGCCAGTGTCTCAGCTTTTTAGCTTCGTGATAAGGCACCATTATTCCGTATCCAAATGGGCAATCAAAGTACTGACGATCACGAAAAACCCCGCTATTTTTTGTCACTGAAAAATCAAAAATGTGATGATATTAGCATTGCTACTGCCCCTGTATTGATAATCCGTTATTTTGATATCAAATGAAAGAATGACTGATGGTATGAGATTGTCAGCAGAACGACGGCCTTGGGTTATATTTTATTTTAAGTAGTTGGTTGTTCTGAAGTCTTCATACGTGTATAGTACTTTTTTAGTAAGGGTCAGGTTTGCCTTAAGAACTTTTTTGCCTTGTAATTAAACATAACTAAGGACTGTTACACGGAAACTTTCACATTGCGGCTTGACCACTTCTTTGTAGGGATCTCAACGTTGCCTCAAGCATTGAATCATCGTGCGTCACAGTCTCGTAATTATACTGCTGTGGTATCCGTAGTGCTACAAAAGTTGTCGGAGTACAATTGAATTGGAAATGAACTAACTAATTTATGCGGCCGATTAGAGAAATACAGACATGATTTACATGCCTAAATCAGTAATAGCATATTGCCTCAAGTGCATTGTGGCTTGGATATACTTTCACTTTCCGTTAAAAAGTCTATCTTATTCATCCCTAGATGGAGTGTTGTTCCTATTCCTAAATTTACTTTCATACCGTATTCTGTAAACTTAATGAATGAAAATAGCCAAGTACAATTTTAGCTCCCACTAAACCTCTTTATTCTTAATATTCTTCAATTTGAACTACTAATTCTCTATATTTCATGGCGTTAACTGCTCCCAGATCGCGCCTTGTCTTTATTTTAGATTTTTCTTATCAACTTCTCATTTCTTTCGATAAACTGTCAACACTGTCAAAGCGCTAACATGAAATTATCTGATAAGACGTATATTCTGCAGTACTGAAAATCTTAAGCGCTGCTTGTACCTTGTAGTTCATCGCAACCGCCGTCCCTCTAAGTGACAGCTAAATAAAACACTTTTATTTACGATTTCGGACAAATGCTGTCTTGGATCTGTGTTTAGATAAGCAGTAAAATATGCCTCTTGGCAATGGTTCCACTGAACCTCCCTTCGAATTTCATGCACGTTTGTATACTGTGTTTTACTCGTATAATTCGCTGTTTATTAAATTTGTAGCTAATTAAATTTTCTCCCTGACCATCAAGGCAGGAATACTGCTAAATTTTCGGGATTATATCGATGAACATTAAGTATTATTTCACTGGAGTGAACGTGGTTGGTGGTTGTTGTGATAGCGTAAACAGGTAAACATTCTCACTATAACGCTCCCAGCAAAATACACGTATTCGGTGAAAGTAGCGTTATCAGCGTTATGTAGCGGACGTAACTTAATTAGCAAGCTATATACTAGCCTATCATAGCTGCGCAAATATATTGGAATGTGGGTGTAGCCCACAGGTTCGGATCGATTCAAGCTTTGTTTGAATAATATCTAAAACCCATATGGGGCTAATTTAAAGGGCATTGACAGCTGTCAATCCTGGTTTATAGAGACCCATCTTTCTAGAATAATCTCGATTAACAATTTTTAAAATGCTTACTGTACATTGATACGAATTTTAAGTTGTAGTTATACTAATGTAATCTCCATTATGTCTCTAAGAATTTGATTGCAGATCAAGTAATATATCTAATGAAAATTTGTATAGAAGGTCTTATTTTCTTGGTATATAGAATATTTCAATTTTAGTATCAAGAAATAACATACCTTGGTCGTCCAACTGAGCACCCACAAATATTTCTGGTAAGACTTTTTCGGTATTCAGCCGTCCGATGAATTTAACGGTACCTAAATAAAAATTATAGTCTATAGCCGTTCCAATATATTTATTGACTTACTTCTTGCGGGTTCTTACTCACCTGTGTACTTTCCAATTTTCACCCTGTCCCCGATTTGTACAAAATCATCTCCCTTTTTGTTGATTTGCTCATAATTCTTCTTTTTCTTACTCATTATGCTTCGTATACGCACTCGTCTTTTCGGAGCTGAGCGTAGCGCAGGCGTCAGTGTTGTGTTAGCTCTCAGAGACCGAGCAGTCGGCTCAACGATTGACTTCATCGTGTATCACTCTCATTCGATAATATAATGAATGGTAATTGAACGCTTTACGGGTTTGCTTGTTGAGGTCTCTGGTGCTCGTGCTACACGGTATATACACCGAAATATACTACAGTACAACCATTCACATCAATTTAACTATAACATATAAATATTATGATACCTGCAGAAAAAAAAATCCACATAATAAATTGCATTCCAAAATTCCTAACGCAACTCGCACCTTAGAGCTAATTCTGATCGGAGCCGTTGTCGAGTGTCGAGTGTCGAGTCGACTACGCCGCGCCTATGATCCCAAATGAAATTCAGCTTCGCCATAGATATCTTTAAAGCAATATTACAGTAATTATCGAGAAGCATAAGATAAGCAGAAGACAAGAAACGGTGAGCCTGCAGGCAAATATTGAGACACCGGATTATTGTTTCATTACCACATGTTCTATCCTGTTAGACACGTGGTTATTTACCTTTACCATTGATTCCTTAAATAAACTTGGGTTAGTTTCTGTTTTAGTTGATAAAATTAAAGCCATGATAATGTCCATCATTTGTGGCTTCGGCCTTTCTATCCGTGCATTGTTTTTTTTATATGTATTATTGACCTTAGCCAACCAGCCAGTCGTCTTCTTGAGAGCAAATAATAAAGACTAGACTAATCTTAGTAGACTAGACCCGATCATTTTACGTTCTGATTCCTCAATTGAACCAAATCACGATCCATAATAATTTATTCCTCGTCATTTGAGCTTGTTACAACTTGTTAGCGCGAATGAAATAGAAAAAAAAAACTATTACAACGACAACAACAATAATATATGTTACTCTGTATGTACAACAATACTTAGAGGGAAATTGTCGCGAAGGTAAATAACGTAAAACTGACAAGAATGACAATATCGTAATATCAATAACGAAACAATATTCGAACATGCGAAGAGGGGAACACGGCAAAGAAAAAGAATTATTAAGAGTACTGGATGTATTTTTATAAATTAGCAAGTATTTAGATAATATCACAGCTACGAGAGGATCAAGAATTTAAGAATGCGATAATTTATCAGTAACCATAATACATAAATATTCTACTGTGCATTACCGAGGTTGTCAAGTCGGATCTAAAAAAATGTTTTTTTCAAAGATGTTCCATTCTTTTTATGGTCAGTTACTACGAAGAGAAATTTTTGAAAGAATGTACATCATCTAACAATTCTATTTGTGGAACAGGTTTCTATGATTTCCCGTGCGAGTATAGATTAACTTAAATTAACAGTAATGAGACTCGTTACTATTTGTAAACTTAATATTGTGATTATAGATAATTTTCCTATGGTACGTATAATAAGAAATACAGCGAGGCGTCGCAAGATGAAAAAGGATATTTTAATAAGAATATGCTTTGGTTGTTGTTGTCGATTATGAATCCAGGCAACGGATTTCGGGTAATTCTTTCATTGTGGAGTTAGTTTCGTTCAAAGCTGATTTGTACTTACAACCGTGAGTTTTACGGTTCTCCTTTTAGTCGTCTGCAAGTTATAGGCGCCATCTTGCGGTTTCAATTTACCATAGTTTTTATCAATCCCTTTTCACGATATCCATGGTGCATTTGATATTGGCCTTGCTTATAATCATGGAAAATTGAATAGCAGTATGAGATACCTGTTGCTTGTTTGACAAATAAGGATTCATTGATTATACAAAATGGAGGTAATTACGCAATGATATATAGTGATCGATTCTTGATGTAAGTTTTCCAATGATTCAGTTGCTGACTGCTTCTGTTTTCTTCTTCTCCGTGCTGGTAGAAGGCGAGGGGGAATCGGGAGCTGATTCTGCTCGTTTGGATTCGGTGGGAGTGCTCGATTTCGATGGATGTTTCTAAGGTTATATGGAAAAATGCTCTGTTAGCGTGTAACCGATGATTTTTAAAAATAAACATCAAAAAATGACAAATCAAAGAATTTTCGCCCACTGAAGCATATACGAACAGGAAATTGGTGGGCTTGATTATTACCTGTGGTGAAATTTCTATTCTTGATTTAAGATCTGGACCGCAAACTTTGTGATGGTTCTCCCAATCTTTATGCTGACAAAATGATCCACAGTATCGAGCAACGTTGCAGCCGCTACATGTTTCTTGTGCTCTCCTGCCGCAGTTCCAGCAATTCTGCATTGAAAATTATCATAAATATTTGTTTGCAGTGATCTCAGTACTTTTTTTATACATATCGTGCGTCAATAATATAAGTTAATCATTTCGTAGAGATATCATTTCCGTAGTTGTTTCGTAAGCGCTATCAAGCATGTGTGACTATGTTATAGTGACTCCAATTGGATTCAAGGTTTAAGAGGGTTTACTAAAGACTTGACGAAGGTCTTCCGAAAGCTTTTGTGTCAAAAATACAAATGATTGTACTTGCTGTTCCGAAACTTAACCTTTTTAACCGGCAAGGTTGAGAGAATAATTTTAATACGTTTCTACGTTTTATTTTTTGCAAGCAATATAGTTTTCTTATAGTTTGAATGTAATTTCATCACTGTCACCTGTGCGTATTGACTAGATCTATCTCGAGTGACCTCCTTAAGAGTTGATTACATCATTTCTATGTATATAGAGATATAATATAGTCAATATATTACTCGATGTATTTGTTTTGTTGATTTTTAAACCCTGTATTATGTGGTTCGATCGAAACAAGTGGGTTGTAAGCTTTGATGTGGTGTCATATAAAATTCCAAATAGTAAGTTTTATTTAACTATAGAAAAAATCGGCTGTAAGATATACACTACACTACAATAGCAATCGCTCTACCTCTTGTGACTCCTCTTGCTTGTTGAGCTTAGCCACGACCTCTTGTTCCACCTGACGCCTCGCGTCTGCAATCGTCAAGTCCAATTTCGCCCGCTCGGCAGCGAGTATTTCGTGTGCCCGCGTTTCCGAGTTGACGACAGTGCGTTCAAGTTCAGCCACTAGGCGTCGCTTTGCTTCGATAAGTTCGTCCTCTTAAAAAATGAACATATTGTGTCAAATATTGAAAATGGAAATAAATTTCTTACGTCGAAAGTAATTTTCTAGTTTGTATATGTAATGTGTGCTGGGAAATACGAAACAACGCCTTGCGTGATTAATTATTTGACTTGCGGTATGAGATACTCATAGTCAAACTTTTAAAACCGTTCTGAAGACTCACAAACGTTTGAAAACATTTGAAGAATATTTACAGGAAACTAATACAGAAATAGTTTTGAAACAAAACTGATTTTTCAAATGATTGTTGTTAGCTGCTCTTATAGATCTGGTGGTAAGCACGCTAACGTGAATTGTTTATGATAACTAAGAAATTACGATAGCCATGCTACTGAATATAATATTGTAGACAGGATATTTTGCACAGAGATCAATAATAAAAACAACCATCTTCGGGTTTCTAATGTAGAAAGAAGAAATCTGTAGCATATTCTGCACGAAGATCAATAATAAAAACAACTATCTTCGGGTTTTGCCGGATACCTACTGTTATGTTTACACAACACTGCAAATGTATGGACTGAACGTATCATCTCTCTTGCCCAGCAATCATCATTGTATATCTACATAAGTTACGTTGGAATGTATCAATTTTCGAAAATCTTACTCATCATCTAAGTACCGAGGCGCATTTTGAATAGTGTATATCCGTAAGATGAAATGATTAAGATGCTCTTTCCGGTCTGAATGAATGTGCTTACAAATAACTGTTTGCGCGCCGGTATACACTGTTTCTAGCCAAAAAAATCTCAGTCTCTGATATTGAAATACGTGCGGATATTTCATTCTTCCGGGGATTGCGCAATATCTTTGTATAGTACTTAGTAAATAATGACTCATCAAGTGAAACTCTAAATTGTATACATTACCGGACGTTTGTTGCCGGTTTTACATGTACTCGTGGAAAATAGTTTGCTTACCTCGTTATGCGTATTCATATTATTCTTATTTAAATAAAGAAACGCTGGGGCTAGACGCCGATACATAAAAGTGGTCTGGTTTCATTTCGACAGCAGCGGAAAATCGCTCGTATGCAAGAACTTTGGTTTAACATGAAATTCATATTTGTGCGTTTTTGCATGGATTTAAATAGCAGTACCAAAGGGACAAGTTATTACGGGTTTTGATGGAAACGTCAAAGTTATACGGGTTTTCGTGGAAATTAATGAGTTTTTTGTCATTCAGCTTAATGCTGGAAAATTTGCCTATGTAGAACACTTTTAGCGTAGATCTCCGCGATATAATCACTCATTTATCCCTTATACTCACCAGCTTGTTTTCTCGCTTGACAAACACGTTTTTCTGTTTCGTTTATAAGATCACCGGTCCTCCTCTTGATGTGATCGCCTTCCTCGTAATATCGTCTGAATCGCGTTGATTCCTCTGCGACGATTTCGTGTGTTCGATGTAGCAGCATTAAGGAATGTCTTGTTTTATCCACCAGCTCGACAATGTAGGAAAGTAACTGTGAAAAATAGAATAAGAACAGTCTTTAAAGTTGAATCGACCTGTAACAGATCATCTACCATCATCTTACTCATAGGGCTCTCAGTTATGGCCTTGATTTCAAATGATCTTATACCTAGGGAAAATAGCGCAACTGTCCAAAACGCCTATCGTTTATCTAACTTCATCATAACATCAACTCGAAAATACAAGCCAAGCTCGTTAATCTGTTAATTATCGAATTATTGCACAACATGAAAGTCACTTTCTATTATATTATATTTCTGTTATAGAGCAGTAATTTATTTTAATTTCAAATGTTTAGGATCAGTTAAGAATAGGTTTATGTTCATTTCCAATTGTTTGGTAGTGTATTGTGAAGGTACCATTTGAATATCGGCCTACGTTTATATGCAAAGTAGTTGATGAGTACTAGAATGTGTTGCCTTACATAATCCAAAGATTTGTATTCTTCCGCCCACTCCCGTTCCGACAATCTGCGAACGGAAGACTGATCTCGCTGAGGAAGTCCTGTAACGTTAAGAGAAAACAGAGAGCTGTATATTGTTCTTTGCATAACAAATCACTGTACTAGTTGGCAAGTACGACCAAAGTTCACCACAGCTAGAAAATAGATACGTTGTTTTTATCGCACCACAAGACAAGTCTCTAAATAACCGGTCTCAAGTCAAGTTATTCCTGTTTTCTACTATGTAATTTTAATGTTGAGTGATGAAAACTCCGTGACAACCAACAATTTAACGAGTTACTAATTAAAACATGAAGCTAATTCAAGCGCTTACCGGCCTGATGCATTGAACCGGGATTTCTCGGATCCGAGTATGGGTGCATTCTTTGCTGCGCGTAATTCGGAAATTGACTGTTGTTAAACCCGCGTCTGTGATTTATCATATTTCTGTGAGACGAAGAGTTGGCAGCCACCGCTGCCGAAGTCGCAGGGTCTTCTAATGGATTTAAACGCGGGGGAAACCGGCCCAAGACGCCGCCGGGACTCGATCGTGCGTTCGAATTCGAAAAGGTTCCTCCGTTCGCTCCTAGCCACGGGTTCGGTAGACGATGCGACGGTGAATTGATTTGGTTATTATGTAATGCTATTTCCGCCGAATGCCTGCTACTGAAACCTTCATTGGCTGTCGAGGAAGGTAAGGGGCTTCCTCTACGAACAATATAAGGAAATTGAAATTAATTTACTGTTAAAGTTTTGTATAAACGAAATACATCACTGCCATTGTTGTGCAACGATGTATTTTGGCAATAGATTATTTGCATCGCTTATACACTGATTGTTTTTCGTACCTGTTTGTTTGCGACGTTGGAGGGGGTGGCAGTCTGGGTTTTTTCTTGTCTAAATCAACGTTTCTAGAAAAATAGAAGATACGAAATTACAATAAGCAAGTAAAAGTAAGCTAGTTTGCGGGCACTTTGGTACATGTACCTTTCTTGGTGTGGCCGCTTGCCGTTGGTTTTCAAATCCATGAGATTTTTAGTTCGGTCAATGGTCGATGATTCTTGTGGTATTGGTGATGATGAACTATGTAAAAATCTTTCATGCTGCAGCAGATACTGCTGTGTGGTCATCTTTTCTGACTGAGCATTTCGAGTTAATTCAGCTTTCAGTATGGGAAGAGAAGACTATTTGTATAGAGAAGAAAACAAATAATTCATTTTGATGGTTGCATTGCTGGAATTGATCAAAAATTTCCATTTATTAATGTAATGCTCAACTCTGAAATTTACGTCCTGGCTTTTTAACAAGATTTATAACTGGCGAAATGCATGTTAGAAAATACACAGCTTATAGCCGCAAATAGGCTTGTAACCGTTTGCATTAGCATGTCGTATGTTCACCCCTGGGAGGAAGGCTTATTACTTCCGCGTACATACATATGCCACTTTGATTGAAGATAAATACATGTACCACAGACTATGTAATTATCTCCGCAAAAACCCGATTTATTCTTCACTTGGTAAGCAGAATACAGTAGAGTACTGTCAGTCACATATCCACTGTAATGATTTATGCGATTTTTATTCGTTGGTGAATCAAACTTAGACTGGTAAATAAACTAAAATGACCAGTATTTTTAAATTTTAGAAGCAATACACACCATGGTTTTATATATATATATATATATACTCGTAACTCAAGCTTAACTACGGTTTAACTCTAACGCGTACAGTTATTGGTATTTATTATTTAAAATCACTTCTCGTTTCAATAACCTTAAAAATTCGATTACCGACAGGAATACTGTTTTCATCTATAATATATATTATCTATCCAAAGACTATCTCTTCTGTAAGCCGTATTTCCTAATGTGCTGCAAGCTGACTACCTATTTCCGATCAAAGACTATGCTTGTAGCTGCATAGCTTTGTCACTGCTACATCTGTGATGCGTAATATAATTGTTGTGAACGTTGTAAATTCAATTAAAGTATTTGTAACGTTTTCCTATATCTACAGCGTCACGATTGTTCATGGGCTTATGGTAAAAAAGCCTGTAAGCTCCGCTAAACTGTCTGTTCTGTTCTTTTCCGTCTGTACTGTATTCATCTCAGCGCAAGCGCACTTGCTGTTGTTGTTTACATTTCAAAATCTGACTACCGCTTCCTGTTTCCCGCGCTGGTTGAATTAAAGCTCTTCCGCCACGCACCAGAAACAACGCTATACTCATCATAGATGTATCAGTCATACGCATAAATAAGTAACAAAGATAGTGGTATAGTTACATAAGTCATTTCTCAATGTATTACAAAACAGATTTGATGAGTATCCACGTTGTCGTGTTGGATTTCTTTGAGATGGTCGTTAAGAAATGTGCATTGTTGATCATTGATTTTTGCATTGTACTGTATATATTTCTTTTACCTGGCTGCAATTAAGTGTATTTCTGAATAGGCAGGTTCATAGGTACAGAATTTCGTAGCTGTAATCTACAAAAACCTAAATGTAAAGCTTTACCGTAGTATGATACATATCAAAATAATATAATTGCGTACAGTGGTCGGGCCGGGAGGTGGATTTAGGGGTTTCTAAATACAACATATTTCTATACAAACGAAACAACTAGCTATTTTTTACTGGAATGATACAAATGATAAGCGAATCGAATCATTCTAAGTGTTACTCGCTGTATATTTTTTAATTGCCACCTCGCAATGAAAAGAAAATAAGATCAAATCGTTACTCACAATTATTTAGGGAGAGAAGGGGCTTTGGTGGGATGACTTGCCTCTCCCAGAACAACCAAATTGCAGAGATTTGGTGTATGATACTTTTTAGTAGTTTGCCACCTGTACATAAAGACTGATATACGCAGACTCTGTCTCCTAATAGCTAAGCTGTATCGAGCTTCCCAATGTATGACTGCTAGTTCTCTTGAATGTGATTTTAATAGATTACTTTATTCGAATACATATAAACAGCGTCATAATTGGTAATTGCTCCCAAATACATACTGCATAAGTTTTCGATAACGATTCTGCCTGATCTAGTATGGCTCTAGTATTCTCTTCGCTTGCCTTCCGTTGTTAAAGCATGATGGCTTCATGTGATTCATTCACAAAGGAAATGCCAACGAGTGACAAGCAGTTAAAAACGCATCTCGAATCCGGTTATCGTTGTAAGCAACGTTGTTTGGTCGTGTGATAAGAATTACAAGAGAAATTTCGGTACAATTACATCATCACAGATAAAATATTAAAACGCTCGACGACTGGACTATATAACATTATTCTGTAATTCTAAAATCTCTGCTACGTCGTTAAATATAGCTGTATCACTTCCGCGTCCGCCTTCGCGTTATCTTTCTCTTTCTATCGCGTTTAGGCCGGGATTTTCTGATTCCTCTTAAAGTGTTACGTTGTTATTACAACTCTTTTTCTCACTTTACCCAAATAGTTTTTGGCGTTACTGGCCTTCATGCGTAAAATCGGAGTTTAAATCCAGAATGTGGTGAACGGTACCAGATGAGGATACTGAAATATGGACTACTTCGTTTGAATAGCGATTGCAGTGTACAATCTGCATCTTTTTTGTCCGTATTTTTTGCACTATTCCATCCTGTCTTTGTTTTGCATTGTATTTTAAGAATCGTAGACCATACGTTATATCATGCTTGATGGAAATTCGGAAATGAGAACGGACGTCGCGTGATATTTGTTTCTATGGCAGGAAACTACGCGTCGTCGGATATACCGGCTTCCTATTATTCCATATGATTACAATCGTCTTTAAATTTAGACTTGATATGATATACCTCTCTTTGTAAACTACCATAGCTGCAAAACACACGTTACCTTTTTGTATCTATGCGATGTCTTACCTAGGCTAGAGCACCCACGATCTGTACTTACATAAAATCACATGGAGAATTAGAATGCACGCTATATATTATCGATACCGCCTACGTATTTACCTTTAGAAATGGAATGACGAATGGCCGAAGTGGGAAATTGGTTGCGTCCTGCAGTCGGTCGTGAAATTTTTCGATTGTTGTTGTACCCGTCTGTGAATCGAACATGAGAGAATTACAGATTCTATCTGCGAAGCATTCAATAATTGTATTGAAAACAGCAAAAGTGACGCGTTTCCTTAGTCCAAACAAACACAGTAACAGTATAGACTCATTTGAATCAACTGACGCTTATGTAATATACTACAGACTGCATACATTGGGCAGGAAATCCTGTAGCGCTTATAAATGACTGTTGCCAGTCGTGTTATCCATGTCGTTGTTATTTCTACGCGTTATAGATTGTCTACACTATATCTATAGTATCTCTATATCTAATATATATATATATATATATATATGCAAAAGCTTGTCTTGTTTTGTCGTGTGGATACGCACTTCACATGCTATGATATCTACGACCATTTATCCAAATCTGAGATCTGAAAAGTTTGAAAATAATATTTCTACGAGAGAACGGCAGTAGCTTCAGTGAGGAAGTGGAATGAGGGATGAATGGAGCTAGTGCGGGCCCTGTAGAAAATTTTGTATGCTCCCCACTTCAATTACATATGCATATTATTATTCATGTGTTACGAACGATAAGTAATTTATGTGACTATGATCGCGTGGAAATCATATGAATTCAACAACAACTACAGCCTGGTAAAAATGATCCGTTTGGTTGCTTATTCGACCTATGTTAATCCGCGTAGAATACGTTTACTAGTGTGCACAACCCGTAAAAAATGACGGTAGATTATTTGGTGGAATTCTGTAATAATTTGTCTCATTTCATTTTATTTAAATTACATGATTTGAGACTTCACTCGAGTCATTTGGTACAGCTTTACAGACAAATCTCGAGTCACTCGAAAGTTAGTTAGTGGCTACTGTGTTTGACTTCTTGATCGATGAAATAAAACTTAAGTTTTATATAGTAGTGATAAAAGTACAGTATAACTTGATGAGGCTCGATAGTATAAAATTATTATTATTGCAATTGTCGTTTCCGTCTTTCCAGATAAGCTGGATTCAAGCAACTATACCGCTTGACGAGTTGATTTCAAACGAATTCTATACTTACCACCAAAGAAAACACGAGATACTGCACTCTTTCCCCAATGTCAACCGAAATATCATTTCCAAATTGCTGTAAGGTCGCTAAAAAACGTTTCAGTTTGTTTAACTGTCTTCGCGTGTTTTGTCCTCCGTCAGGTGAACTAACCCTCGATGAAGAAGTGGAACCGCTATTATTTCCCAATGTTGTTGTCGTAGGCGATACTGCGCTGTTGGACATTTTGGATTTATTTCTGTCAAGGGTATTGGTATCGTTTATGCTGGTCGTTGTCGTAATTTGCGAAGGCGTCCCACAGCCGTCGCTCAGTTTTCTTAAACAGCGACTCATAGTGTAAAAACTGGAACTGTGTCCTTCGCTGATAGGTGGTGATAGAGAGCCGTTTACCGTTGAAGTTGGCGAAGCCGGCCTGTTAGTAGGCAATTCGGAACCTGAAAAAGTTGAGTTAGTGTTGGGATATGTAGTTTACATTGTCCGCAAAAGTAGTATAAGTATAGTATGAATATATGAATGAATAGCCAAATTCTTTCAGTCAGCGATTTTCGATGCACGTACTCTGCGGGTGGCACTATAGAATGGAGTACAACGCAATTTCGTATTCTTGGTTTCGGAATTTTCCGTAGTATAAAAGTATGCCGATCTACCTCCCTGAGAATCTACCATTTGTTGAAACGTTCAACTTTCTAATGTAGAGTGTACCAATTTAGAATCTGGTTTATATCTATCTCGTGCGTGGCAATTCCATATTTAACCAACGCATCTAGGAATATATAGCCGTGTAGCGGTCTGTTCAGTCGTCGTCGTCAGTACCTCGTGGCATTCCATTTTCGTACTTTCGCAGCGCAGAAATTGCCTAAAATATTCATGACTGTAGCGCGCAATATTGACAATTCAAATGTATAGAGCATCTGGCATTTCTCATGAGAACTTTTGGCCTGGTTCGATTGTCGTCTGCAGGCGTTACATTCGAATATTGAACATTTCAACTTGTCTGACTCATCTCTTGCTATATTTAAGTGAAGTCGTAATCGTCGCTGTCTTTCGTCACACTGATATGTAAACAAAGAGGGAAAGAGAAACCTATGTATATGCTCTGTTTATACCAGAAAGTTCCAGA
Source organism: Halocynthia roretzi (assembly GCA_013436055.1). Classification (NCBI taxonomy): domain Eukaryota; kingdom Metazoa; phylum Chordata; class Ascidiacea; order Stolidobranchia; family Pyuridae; genus Halocynthia; species Halocynthia roretzi. The sequence goes on along the minus strand of QRAM01000196.1, from coordinate 108,789 downwards.
TGGTTTTATAGATCTTAAATTCTGTATTAACATGTCGGCAATCGGTGCTCGGTTATTCGAGTGAGTTTTCCATTCAAACGCCTGTGTGTTTTTTCAATCAGCAAGCATCGGAAAAATTTAAATGAGAAACTAACTAATTCCTCCATCGGAATCATAAATTCACAGTTAAAAACAGGATATTCATCCTTTCGATAGATTTTGACGGAATAGTAAGTCTTTGTGTTTTGTACCTATTCTTCTGTGCCCACTTCCTATACCGTGTACATTTTGCTGTTAAAGCGATTTTCCGCTCGCAAGGTCATGTGCGTTTTTTTTAGATAAACTTTGCATTCCTCATACCCTACTTTTCGAATTCTATCCAAGGGCTTATTTACGGGAATCTTCGGTCTATCAGAACTGCGACAATTAGTAGCAGCAAATTATTGCGCACGTAGCTCTCGAAAAACTATGATTACTTGGACCCACCTGAGGAATTTCGTTACTGGGAAATCGGGGTTATAAAATTCGGCCATGAGAGATGCCAGATGGTTGTTACGCGTTGCGACTCTATAGATCGATTCAAAGCTAATGAATGAACTGATGATCGCCAAAAGACTGCGCCGCGCGCAAAACACCTGTTACAACGCACACATCGATAAGGCGGTCTGGATAACGTAAACTGCGAAGAGACAATCGATTCAAGCACACGTGCATAGCATCACTAGCAATTAGAACAACTCCATATTGCAGCGGGATATTTATTAGTTAAAAAAAACTTCATCACTTAGTCAGAGATTTGAAACTTCCAAAAGAATTCGGTGACGTCATACACAAGGGCCATATTTCTTACGATGACATAAAATACGACGCAACTGTTAGAAATATAAATAAGCCGAAACACCATATGTTATTTCTCGGTCGTATAACGATTTTTGTAATACAGATCAATATGTTTTTCCCAAATTAATTTTACGTAGGCTGGTCCATATATCCAGGAATTTACATATGAACTTGTACTAAAAGCTGAGAATGCTATTTATCGCTTTCTGCGTAACTGTAATGATTGGCATAAAGTTACCAGCGATTAGTTAATTTTGTGGAACCATGGACGATGGACCAGGCCAAGTAATAAGTAATTTAATTCTGGTGATAAGATGGGATCATGGGTAATTTACTGACTGAATATTCATCGCATCACCGTTTTTAATATACTGATATTTCTCAACTTACGAGTTTCAAAGTTATGTTCTTATTGATTAAATAGGTAAACTAGGAACTTGGATTACTATTATAGAGTTCCGTGTTAACATTCTTTATAGATAAAACAGTGGTTCTATGTCGTGAGAATACATGGCACTACGTAAATATCAATTTCTCTAGACTTAGTATAGCTTGCTTGCATTATTTATTCTCTAGTTTGCCCTCAACCATGTACCTGTAAATATCATCCATTTTCTATTAACTATTATACAAGTATATGAATCGAATATGCAGTCAATTTCAGGGAATTATTACCCAGGAATTCTATGACCAAGATGTAGAGTTAAAAATAATTAGCACTCTTCAGTAAATAGATACCATATCCTTAAGTGCTACACTGTCTCCATATAACGAGAACATGTACAAGTGCGTTCTTAAGTCGATGATTATCCCTTGTATTTTAGAAGATATTCAACTGCCTTTATAGTTCGGCTGTGCCCAAAATTACATCATCCTCTTTCACCGTTATAATTAATCCTCCATCGCGTTTTCTATAAACAATGATACCACGATATAACGATGCTCTCGAATATTTTTCTCTCCGTTTGCGATTCATTTTTACGAGAAACGATGAGAACGGGATTTTTCTCTTCGACTGGGCGTTACCTTAATGGTTTGTTTCTTTGTTTGGCTAAGTAGCAGACATCGATGCAACAATCGAAATTTTTGCGCTACAAAGTCGCGTTATAACCGGGTTCCACTGTTTATTAAAAATTGCGTAATGGCCACCAGGCGACCCTAACGAGATACCGCGAGACCAAAATTGAGATCCGGGCTTGGGCAGGGCGCGATTGGTCTAACTAACACAAACGAATACCTGGCAGGCGCAAGTATCGGGGGTGAGCCAAACTATTTTTCACCGCTTCAAAGTAAAAACATAGATGCATTCAATTGGAAACTTGTATAAGAAGAATTTAGTGATAGATTCACAACCTACCTGTAGAGGTTACATCTAACGAAGACAAATTATTGGGTGTGGATGAATGTGTCATCAACATAGGAGCATGTGATCCAGGAAAATCGGGCATCGTAGGGCTACCTCTTGCAAGATCTGATAAACAAAAAAGCAGATATTCAGATATTGAAAATCGTGAACACTCATTTGACATGAGTTCGTATGTTTCTCACTTGTATTCAGCATACGTAATGGCTAAGTTCATTTTTTTTAAGCGTGTTCCATAAACTCGGTAAAATAGTTTGATACATGCGTTCAGATGGTCGGAATATAACAGTCTTTTTCAAGATTCCGTGCAGATTTGACATTTAGATCAGAGTCAACTCTGTAGCTGTAGTCCATCGCGTTTTGTAGTGAAGAAATCCGATGTATTTTTTAGACAATTTGAAATACAGTGTTACTAAAATACGAGGAAAACGGAGGAGCCTGAAATACGTGCTGTGATTTCAATTCCAAACCGCAAGTGCCAAAGTATATTTTTATATGTGAAATTACGCCAAAATTCATGACAATCAAATTTGAGGATTCAGATATAGGCTCTAACTCGATCTGCCAAAATAAAAGAACCGCACAAATCGTGCCGTGACACATTGATCGCGATCTGGATTTCTATTTGTGCGAAATTTACGTTACAAATTTTTTGGTTCGCTTTAATTATTTATTCTCCAAAACGAAAGAATTTAAAAAAAAATCGTAACTTGCAATACCCGAGTCCAGTTTTCGTTTAGACATGTCTTGTCGGAAATCGTGACGCACGTGGAGGAGGTTGTCTTTATAAGAAGAATAGTGTCATGGTTTTTTGTCATGATTCGATAAAATTGGAGCTATTCATTCTCACGAGACATAACACGTTGTACATGCTGACCTACTGAAAACTGAACCATTCATGACATGCATCAAATGTGTCTGTCCACCACGATCTACAGATTCGAGAATACTATGATACAGTCGAATGTACTTCTCCTCCGTATATTGTTCAAACTCTCGATAAAAATCTTAAAACTATTTCAATAATTCAACAGATACATATTTACATGACTGTCAATACTGCCAGCTTTAACCATACAACTAATTTTTTGGTGGTATGTTTGCTTCGTACTAACTTTGAATCCCTCAAAATTGGTTAGGATGTAATAGCCTCCTTCCTTAAAAATAGTGATCTGAATCCCAGCATCATAATCTTTTTCCAAAACTTCCAGCTCTCTCAGCTCGATCTTGGACAGTATGGAACCCAGTATTGCTGTGATATATATTGGAATAGTCATCGCTTCCAGACAGTCTCTTTTAAAAACCATAACTGGCTCATAACGTGAAGTAAAGGATATGAATGTGATATAAATATGATTTGGAACCGACTAGTATTGGTAACATTATTCGCGATTATAATAAGCGACGTCCACTGCAAGTTATAATGGCATAATTTCATTATTGGTAATACTCGACATAATGTTATCTTCACTTGCTACATTTTTTTTATTCCTTTAATTTTTCTTATTCTTGATCGTTTTTATAGCCTATACACCTTGCTACAACTGCCTCTCATTCATGCGACCGACTTTTGTCAACCCGAATTTGAGTTTGACTGTATCCACTGCACTGCTAGCGTATTCGTCCAACTAGCTAACGATTGTACTATGCTCACCTGTAGGTTCACGTGCCTCACTGCGGTATCCAAACATGTACGAATCAGACCATCCACTCAATGTGAGTTAACAAATCGGTTGTGAAATTGAAGACTGATATTAATATGTTAACTTAATAGTTGCGGTAAATATTTGTATCAAAATACGCGCTAAGCTATAACGTAAACAGATACAAAAGATTACCAAAGCGATAGCAGTGGAAGTCTACTGAATCACAGAATTCGATGAGTTGTTTATATTTCTAAATGCAAATCACAGCAGAGGTGTTAAAAGCATGCCAATTGTAGCGAGTATACTGTGAAAGTAAGATAGTTCCTGTGAAGTAACCGCATAGACTGAATGATTTACTAGGTATTCAGTTGTGGAAAATATATGTTCTGCAACCCATTGAAGCCTCCAATACTTCTTCATGATACAATGTCATCTTTTGTTAAGATTAACTGAGAAACTGCTTTTAGCTTTCATAAAAATCTTTTGTCTTACAGTAATGTAGCAGATATCCTATTCGAGATCGAAAGTCAAATGGACAGTCGGCAATTTATTATAGTTCTAATTATTTCAACTTACCAGTGTTCATAGTTTTGAGTTATTTTTGCACTTTGGTTGATTAGAATCAAATAACAACTTATTTAAAAATATTCCCGCTACCTGAATATCTGAAATAATTATTGCCTTCCTAAGTTAATGGATAAAAACTGTATATACTCAAAAATGTAAAATATACTGTAAAAATATCAAAAACACTACTGGTTACTCGGCAGCCCATGCTCAATGATTTCGCATGGACTGTTTTTAAATGCAAGTAAAAGAACACGTCGTTACACAAGCACCTTGTTAACAACTATGACCTTCTACCTTCAAGTCCTAATTTCATTCTCACGCCAAAATTCACAGTTACGTAATTCATAAACTGTGTGCGTTTTTACTCGACCTCATCTATCCAAGTTCCCAAGTGTGCTATAGCTGAAGTCGTGGAAATACGTGAGCTGAGAATTTTTCGAATTGTCGTTTGCGCAGCTATACCCTACCACGTGGTTCGCGTAAGAACGTGTGGCGAGTTCATGTTATGAAACATCACGTTTCAACAATTGAAATATAACTAGTAGGCTGGAACACTCGTCGTCGACCCATATTTCTCCATTGAATTATCTGTCAATTGTCAATGTTGCATTTCTCATCCGGTAATTTCACCATTGTATAGATATGCAGAATGGCATTTGACACTTGCAATGGTTGAGTACAATGTATTTTTTTATGGCTCATGAGATTTAACACGCATGCTTCAGTGGTACAGTCATTGTTTCGCTTGTTGTGATGTACTGTTTTCTTTACCGAGGAAGGAAGTGAAAGCACATGCGGTGACTATCTATCGAGGCTATTCATTTATTTCAAATGACACAAACCCATCTTCTTAAAGAATAGAACTTGCTGACTATGACGACTGCTCTCGCTGCTCTTCGCGCAATACAACAATTCACGTGATTTACCGTTTACTGATGAATTACTGAGCTATGAATCGTACACATACTTGCAATTCAAAGGCCATTTATTGAAACGAATCTAATAATACTGCTTGAAATGTTCGGTATACTGTGCGTTTTTTCCACTTTCTAATGTCACTAATTTATTACCTTTGTTTATTTTAATACTACTCTAACTTACTTATTTCAAGCTATGGCGATCAAGAACATTGACGTCATGTATCCTATCTCCTTGCTATCCAACATTATAAATCGTGTACAAAATGGTACAGATTGTTCTCGGTTATTCCCGGACGATGCCATAAGAGTGAAAAATGATCAATAGTTCATGCTCTTAGGCGGAAACGGTCAACGAGTGAATGATTATAAAAATAAAAAACGTGCAAAAGTGAATTCTGATAAAAAAAAAGATCATGGCACCGTGATTGTCAAATTTGACCCTCTTGACATAACGCGTAGAGAGTTATTCTACTTCACTGGATGTTTTATGGACAAGTGAAGAATACCAGAACATTAACTTCCGATTGTTAACTTCGGTTATAAATCTTTTTATGAGCTGTTCCAGATTCTGTCTTGTTGACTGGTGTTTCTGGGAGATTTCAGTAGGACTGATATCGCTAGATGATAAATTTATGAAAACTTGGAATCTGACAATTTTGGTCGTTCTGGGGAAAGTGTTCAATGTAGAGACTGTTTGTTTGGTTGATATAGAGATTTCTTAATATAAGCTAAGGTTTTGTGAAGACTTGTAACCGATGTCGCGATTATAAGCAACTCAATGCAGCAGCTGCATAACGTCGTGTGACAGGTGGTGAAGCCTACAAGTCGCATTAACACTGAGCAGTTGATTAAAGAAATGAAGCGCTACTGCAGATTGAGCAGCAACTGTGTCGCTTTGTGTCTCCGCGCAAACATTTCGTTTTTACTTCAATTGTAGTGTACCAGCTGCAAGAATATTCGCTGGATTCACGCTACTTACTAAACGACTGAACTGCAGCCAGCGTAATCCTCGTCAGTGTAATAATATTTATGCGCAGCGCAGTACTCTACCTCGATATATCTGAAATTAATGACCAAGCAGAACAGACAAAATGTAATAAGCGCGGAGTTTATACAACTTATGTCACTTTCTTCTGTTTTGCTGAATACTACCACGTGGAAGCAGTCTACTAATTGAATTGCAATTGAATTCGAATTGCATTGAGTATTTATGTTGAAAACCACGCAATGGAATATCTCTTTAAACCATACAAGAAAAGCTTATATCACGCATTAATACCTTTAGCAGAAACATTATTACTTACATTTTACCGAATCCCTTTCTCTTCCGTTGGTCAGAGACTTCATGCGTTGTTGTAGCAAATCCGCAAGAGTTGTTTTGGTCGTTGTTGGCATAATTGCTTCCTCGTTGTTGTATCTCCTTCCACTGACCGGAAAAGCTCGGATGTCCGAGTGCGGAAATACCGCCGACTTGTCGATTTCGGTTTTCACTCGGCACATATCAAACCATAGCTTCGATTTGAGATTCATTGCAGTTTCTTCGGCATACGTGGTACCGTTGCATTTGGTTGCTTGAGATTTTCCAGCAACCATTGTTACAATCCTCACCCTCTAAACTTTAACTTTTAATTTCTCTTCCCTCTTACACCGCACCGTGAAACTAAACTACGATCATTGATTACAACGACCGTGCCATCTGAATTGATGGCAAACGACGAGAGATTTGCGAAAGAAAAAAAATCGAATTGTAGGGCTGTACAACGCGCTGCTCGACCAGGACTAATCTATCGGTGTATAGCGCGTGGAAAATGTCGTCTGAAAAACTGGAAAAGTATTATATGAAAATCTTAATCCTTCAGAAATACGGTAGAGAAATCAAAACAGTATTCAGTTTTGTTAGGACAATTTTTACTCGTGGCATTTGAATATCGTACTTCATATAATATGTCATTTCGTGACTAACGACTCCGTTACGAAGAGTTGGTGCAATGTCTTTGGTTGTCTGTTTTTCTGCGATACAACATTTTTAAATACCGATTCTAAGTTTCTGATATATTTGGGTGAGGTAACGATATGGTTAGCTTTATGAGTAATTCTATACTGCATGCAATAATAGTTGGATAAAACTGTTACTATCTAGGTACTATCCTATTCCAATCGGAGTCATAATTGACACTGTCCGTTCGCATAGTGCATGTACACCATATGTCGAGTATTGTTATCCAATCAACGTAGTTGAATCATTCGCGATCCAGGTGGGATATATATATCGATTCCTCTTTTTCAATATAAAAAAAACACTGATAATTAAACCAATTTTTTGATAATTTTTTCCATTCGTCTCATTCCAATCGATTAGTCGATGGGAAGTGAAATTGGGCAACGTGGCGAAACCGCGTTAACACAGAATGCTGAAAGTGATATTGTGATGACATAATTCCTAACAAAGAGAGTCTGGTCGGCTGCTTGATACCTTCTCGTTCAAAAACGTGTTATTTTTCTTTCATGATTTATGTAAATAGCATATGTATTAGTACACATGTGATATATTTGTACATAAATACTAAATCGATTTCCATATGTCAGTTCCGAAGCATTAATATGGAGACTCACGCATCATCAAAACTGTAATCAGTGTAATAGACCAGAACTTGGTTCTAATCTTCGTAGATGTCTAGATTTAAGTGAAGGCAACAACTTTTCAGCAAGTTGTATTTTAACACTGTCAAAAGTTTACAAGAAAAGTCTAATATGGCCACCGCTAAGAAATTCTTCATAATTTCAACTTCCATCTGAACTACTTGGTATGTTTGTTCCCCTAGAACGATAGAATCCTTTGTTAACGCTCTCGATGATGACATGCTCGCGAAACTGTTTTTCCAGTAGTGGTCTGGATCCGTATACAGAAGATGACAATACAGGAACTGCTTTATGTTGTTCCTGTAAGTAAAATAATATCGCAATCTCTGGTATTTTTGTACCTTTGGTGAACTAACTGATATGTGTCTGTATATAACTACTGTGTTCATTCTAAATCGCGCGGGGACATTACAGTAGACGTATGCAATACGAAGTTGTTTTCTGTAAAACTGCTCTTTAGCGCCCCTCAGCGTGTGTAGTTTAGCTGATCTCTTTCTGTATTGCAATGCGCTCGTTCATTGGTTTTCGTTTACGACAGAATAGTGTCTTTGACATGGATTTCAGTGAAGTTTATTTACTTAAATATTTTGGTTTTATTTGTGCCATATTCCTTGTTGTGATGGTTAACTACTCTCGTCCTTTGTATAATTTTTTGGTTAACAAAATGTAAACAGGTCTTTCTTATCTTGTAAGTGTTCTAGCATGTGTCTTTGATTTTCCTGTTCCTGACTATTTTTGGTTGCTGTTGGTTACAGTCTTCCACCTATCGAATATCTTTAAAAGGTAAATCGCAGCACGGCAAGGACAGACACGTAGCATTAGAAGTGAAGTGTGAACGTTCAAAGGTCACAACGAAATACTGGTAGCGCAATAATAATGTTTTGAGAAAAATAGAGTTTGGTTTTAGGATGATCATATGAAATTATTTTTAATTAATATTATTTACCTCGTCGTGGACATTAAGACCAATCCTGTTCGCTCTGTCATCTCTATGTAATCTTTTCTCATAACCCTGTTTCAGGTGAAACAATCGATCGTACTCTGAATACGTTTCATGTTGTTTGTTGTTGTTGAAATACGAATTTCCCTCGTTCATCTGATTTTCTGTTAACCACGTACCTGTTGATCAGTTAAAACTATCATAGTAGATGTCGTCACTGACTCAAGGGTTAAGGGTACAGCATGTGTTGCAAAAATGAGAAAAAGGACGTCTTTCAAACTACGAGTAAAATCCGTATGTTACGTAAAGTGTATGTCGCACCATTCAAATTGTATTTGTACAGCGTATAAGGCACATAGATTTATGTAGTATAGGGAGCACCACATATATTTAAAAAAGTAAATGATTAAAAGTTCAAATTTCGATTCACAACAGCGATTCCTACCGTACGGTGTATCCATGGATTCATATCGCTTGTCTCTCATTCGTTTCTCGCGCCGGACGTATTCGCACCACTGCAGCTTTTTCTGCTCTGGGGTAAAACTGCAATGTCCTCTTGTTAAATCGTCGGATGACATAATTATCCCAAATTTCCGAACTAACTATTAACTTCCGCTCCTAACTACCTAACTTTCCTAGATATTTTGTTTATGTTGTATGTTGTATTACGTCATAAACCTAACTAGTGCATAGCAACCACAGCAATTGCATACAGAACTGTACTGTATTTCTGATGTTAAAATGTCGAATTTACAATCCTGATCCCTTTTAACACATGTGATATATACATATATATGTGTGTGAAATGTGTTTTGACATTGGCAGTGACATCGAGTCTTCACAGAGCTGTCCAGTGTTTCATCTGTAATAATATCAATAATCGTTAGTGCTATACAGTAATTTGCAAAAACGAACTATTTAGTAGGCAACATGCTGCTGTACGACTGCAGTCATCCATACTTGTGCCTGCTTCACTGATTTTGTTCCTTCAATAATTCCTTTATGATCATCGACTGGAGTCACAGCGAGTGAAAGTTTCTGTAAATAAAAATTTATCTTTCGTAGTGGTTATTTGAGGTAGTAACATAATTAACTCCAACGATGGAGTGGTGATAAGACTTAGAGATCGAGGCGAGGCGCAGTCTACTAACTTGTTTAAACTTTCCTGGAAGCGTGTAAAGTTTATAAATCGCATATGCGGGAACCAAGACGATAGAGGATCCGGCGATGAGCCATCCAGTCAAGTTTGCCCATGATGGAAACTCGTGTGAACCAATCGCCATTGGAGAATAGTTGGAAAGGCTCATGATGACTATGAACTGGCAAAGTGATTATGGTTGTGGTTACATTTCTCGAGCATATAAAAAAGCTGATAACACTCAACAAATAACTATACACTCACCAGCAAGAATAAAGGACTAACGAACTTCCAGCACACCCTCCATACAATGCTAGGCTTGTAACCCAACATTTCTTTTATGTCGTCCGAAAATCTGTCAATGCCATAGAACCAAGATACAACAATACACTCCATGAAGACACAAATCAAAAGAGAAGATCCAGCTGAGTGGGTATCGAGCAACGTCAATACATAGATTCCTCCCTAAAAATCAGACATCTTTGTCTCCCCCTAATACTGTAAATTAATTCGGTTCTACTCACATTGGTGATGTTTAGAAGAGCCATGAAATAGATGAAGATGGACAATCCCGCAACAAAAAAGATGCGATTTTTTTTCAGGAACTTGATATCATCTGTGAGACCGGTTACTAACGCCTCGATTGCGCCCATCTGCGTGAAATATTTCAGCAGTTATTGAATATTTTAAAGAGAAGGCAAAATAAAATAATGACATCTTGATCCGGTAGTGCTGTAACAGTGTGTTATTAAAAGCACTAATATAAAATGAAATATTGTACGCTTACACAACTGTCAATGCCGAGAGTAAGAAGCATCACAAAGAAAAGAAATGACCAAAAAGGTGCTCCTGGTAGTTGTGAAAGTACTTCTGGATAAACTACGAATACCAATCCGGGACCTGAAAAATGCACATGATGTATAGATAATGACTACGCTGGAATATACGGAATTATCGACAATGAAATATCCTAATCACTACTAACCGTCTGTAGCGACTTGATCTATGTCGACGTTGTTCTTCTCCGCCATATAACCAAGAACTGCGAATATCATGAATCCCGAAAAGAAACTGGTACAGCAATTTATGCCTGACGTTACAAAAGCATCAAACTGGGAGGGAAAATATAAAAATATGTGGGTAAAAAAGTGTTCTAGATAAAAGAGTGTTTAGGGATAACAAAAGAGTAAGTTATCTTTTCGGGATTAGAAAACGTAGCAAATCACTTGAAACTACTAACTTTGATATTGTTGTCAAAACGGCTATAGCTGGCAAATGTCATATGAACGCCAAAACCGACACCGAGGGAGTAAAATATTTGAGTGGCTGCATCAGTCCAAACCTGCGGTAAAAAAAATTATCAGTAAGTACTGTGAGGTCGACTGATGTATTTAGACGTGAAAGATCAGAAAGTGGTCAGACCCTTATTGGCTAAAAATACTTAGAGCTTGTTTCAAGTCTATCAAAGAAGATTGCATTGAGCGATTTGTTCAGTGTTAAAATTGAATATGACTCACTCGTCAAGTATTTGTCAGTTAGTCTGAAAACAAATTATATTAACTTCATGTGCTTACACGGGTCCAACTTACCCCTACTTCGGCTAATCTGGTTATATTCGGTTTCAGGTAATACGTCACGCCTGTCATGGCTCCCGGCAAAGTAAACGACCGAATCATCAAAATGAGTAAAACGATATAAGGCAAGGTAGCTGTCACCCATACTACCTAGAAAATATTGTGAGTGAGGTAATTTACGTGCTCAGCTTTTTCGTGTATTGAATTGCTTGTGGCGGTATAGTAGATTATACTTACGACTGGATATCGGTTATTTTATTTTAAGTTATTTCGTATACGTATATTGAATAGTTCATTGAAAAAAATCTTTAAGATGAGATGATGTTTAATAATTTCATTGAAGAGTGAAAGTTCGTTAGTTCGGAATTCCTGTTAATTTTTATAACGAGTCGTTTATCTGTTTAATTTGCTTCTAGTCAGTTTACTTATTTGTCTATATGTCACACCTTACCTTTCCAGAGGTTTTCACTCCTCTTGCTATTATGAGGAAGATAAAGAAAACTACAACCAACAAGCATAGCGCTAACTCCCAGCGTGGAAGACCCAAATCATGTATACCATCGCTTTCGTGAACGTGAAGTACTTCTCGACTGTAAATATTCATTCATACAATCGCTGTAATACAATTAGATTCTCTAACTGTTCTTACTAGTAGAATTCTGAAGCCGGAGTATATTTGAAGATGTCACCACCGCTGTCCGCCTCCATAGAAATATTGAAAGGGATTGTTTGGTTGTCCAATACCAAAGACAAATTTCTGATTTCTTCTTTTGTAAAAAAATATAGAGTTTATTTTTTAAAATGAAATATAGTAATATTCAATTCAGTATAATATGTTTATCCGTATTTTCTTGCTAAGAAATATTTCATTCAGAAATGCTGTACAATACCACACATAGGATTCCGAGTAGAATTTCCTATCGTTTCTCTACAATGCGGTGTATTCCATGGATTACCGCAGCAAGTCCAAGGCAGAAATGACGTCAGTGATCGAGCGATGAAGTACACAGACCACGCGATTATGCAGGTGTAATAGAACATCACATAGAGAGTGATAAGCATCATAGCATATCCAATACCTGAAACATGTGAGGAATGTTAGAACAATTTGGATAGCTTTTAATAGTGTTAATAGGAGACTGGAAATGACTTTATGAATTTATTACGCACTGCATTGTTGATGATGGGATTTATTCACTGATTCTTGATATTTTCAGTTCATATTTTGTCTAACATTACATGAAGCTATTAAGAAGCTTTGGCACAATTGGCTTGGTAATCAAACTTTCAACCATTTAATCAAGGGAATAAGGAACCTATTTTATCATGTTTACCTTTGAATAAAGGACAAATGTTCCATATTGTGACAGGTCCTTGCTGATTGTATTGACCGAGAGCGAGCTCCATATAAAAGAGTGGAACTCCAGCAAGGAATAAAAAGATCGTGTATGGAATCAGGAAGACACCTGTTGTTGAATAGAATAGTTGATCACAACCAGCCAGTTGCTAGGTACAATATGACCAAGCCCTTTATTCTTCAGCCTTGACGCGGAACTCGCCACAGAACAATAATTCGTTTCTTACGCATGCTTTCTTTATAAACTGACGGGCATCAGACTAACTAATTGGATTTAGCTAATCCATCACTCAGGCTATCTACTGAATTCCCAACAACACCGATATTGTGATTATAGTATCGCGTTCAAGCCCAAATACCTCGCTAAAAGTTTTTAACCTTTAATCAAAGTTATTTTAAACAATTTCCAACGTATTTGCTAGACAAATTCCTATCAACGTATTGTAAAGTACAGTGATTGATAAACGAGTATAACGTTTTTTGTTCTAGTGTTGGAAAGTGAATGCGAATGGGACAATGATTGGAAGGCGAATCACACTTAAAAAGTTGTTTGCAGTGTTTTACCTCCACCATTTTTATAACACAGATATGGAAATCTCCAGACGTTAGCCAAATCCACTGCAAACCCAACCATGGACAACATGTAGTCAATTTTTTTGTCCCATTGATCGCGCTCCTTCTCCCTTAAGCTAGATACTTCGTCGTTATCGTCGCGCAGTAAACCAGTAGCGGAATCGCCACTTGTTCTTGGTGTTGAAAACTGGTCGTCAAACTGGTAAAAAATGCATTTTCTTATTTCTCTGACAAATTGTTAAGTTGAAAAGGATCATTTCGTTTTTAGAACAATTTTTCTTACTTCCTAACCCTTACAATCGAACAACTAACTATCAGTGTGCCACATGTAATGTGGTGGTAAGAGTAAGTAACCAATACTCACAACATCTTCATCAAGCGACAAATTATGCTTTCGGTATCGCTCCTCAACTGTCGTTGGCATCAATCCGGATTGCGAGTCGGTACTCATCCGTGTATCAGGTGAAAATTGAACCATGCCCACACTATCATTCCTGTTCTTGTCACTATTGTTGTTATACATGGCCAGGATAATATTTCACTGTACTTGTGCGAATACGATATGGCCTATTTTTGAATGCAAACAGTTTTTTTTTACATTGTAATTCGACATAACCCCTTTTTATATCATAAGTATCAAGTTCGACTTCCGCTGACTCCCAGTCGCAGTCAGTAGCAAGTCCACATTTCTGGGTATATTCCATTTCTCTAATCTCAAGTCAGTTTTCTAAAGTTGTTGTATGCCATCCAATTGGTAATATCTCTTCTGAAAAAGGGCATCTTTTATAATTTCATGCGAATAATCTGCTTTCTGCTACTGCTTTAATCTATTCTACATACGATATAACTGGATGTACAAGTCTACATAGCTATTGGAATATTTCATCCCCTTGGCTAATTTTCATGTACGCACTTTGTAACTGAACTGAAAACAGATATTGGATCTCCCGCAGGATTTTTTTCAGCGGTTGCACATTCGTATATGTGGTGATTAGCATTTTTTCTTTATCGCGAGACCCACATTCTTTCTCTACGAAATTTCTCCTCGCCACTTGGCCCATTTCGCTGGGGATGTTTGTAGGTCTAGTGGTGTGAAAATTATTGTATAGTTTTTCGTGGGTCACCTGTAATTTTACACTCCTGATTACGAGAAGGGATACCACCGTCCCATACATACATTTGTATTTTCATGTTTCTTACACGAGTCACTTTCATGCCCCATGCTAGTATGACGACAATATAGGCTATAGCAGTGGTTCTTAACCCAATTGGAGGTGCCGAACCCTGCTAGCTTTATCAGTGTATTCACCGAACATTTCGTTATTGGGAAAATGAAAAATGATTTCTTTAAAAAAATAGGTATATATTTTTTAGTGCACAAAATGAACCATGCCACCCTCAGTTGCACACAAAATCAGCGTGTTCAAAGAACGTTGAAAAAAGTTTTTTTTTTGCCAAAAATGGTATTGTTGAAAATAGTCTTAGAATTCTTGACCTCTGCCGAAACCATGAGACTGACTCATCGAACCCCTATTAAGAACCACTGGGCTTCAGTCGTCAACATATTCAATCTTAAGGCATCCGTCAAAGTCTCGATATAGCAGTTTGTTGTAAGAGAACGTGATCAAACAAACTTTTCCCGTAAATAATTAACTATAATACAAATACTAGTTCTCACTGCACTACAGCTATTCATGTTAAACAAGATTTTGTATCTTGCAAATAGCAAATCAATTGCCGCCAAGTCCGGCATAGTTTCGAAGTTGTTTCTACTGCAAGTTTCCTGTGTTGTGGATGAGAATACGACACGGTCCATGTACCGTGAAAAATTGGGAAATCCGATCTTATACAATATACATTAGGTCTGAACTCGTTCTTGGGTGTTATATTTTTTAAATTACCATAAACTATCTAGCGCTGCAAGATCCCGTCATTCATCGATTTCAGCGCAGAATATGTAACCGAAGTTAATTAGCACATCAATTTTCCATTTCTAGTTCCTCTGGTTCTCAGGATCATTGTAAGATAACGTAAGTAATACTCATTCCCTGTGATTATTGCTTATATAACAAGAAACAAGTTTCCCTATTCCATGTGGATTTCAAAAGATTGAGCAGAATGAACTCACTTTCAAGGCAAATCCCTTGCACTGTTTCACTCTAATCAAATTACCCCGAAGCGTCTCAAGTCAAGTCCATCAAAATCCTCCATGTTAGCATAGTTACCTCCTCATTCTCTCGTCTTGTAGGCATTTAGGATTGCATTGTCTTCTAAAGGTGTTATGACTGTGAATTATTTGTTGGGCATAGCGCCCCAGATTATATACTATAAACAGCATTGCATTCGTTCGAACGTGCAATACGAAAACGAATCATTGATCACAAATATTTTTATGTTCTCAGAACTTTTTTTCGCTGGTAATGACTTAAATTAATTTTATAATTTGGCCGTGGTCTTTGGCTTCTGGCAATAAGTTTAAAAAAGGGAGATTTTTTTTAAAAGGCGAAAGATTTATTGGATGTGAAAAGAAGAAAAGTTTTGCCTCAAAATGTCGGGTTACAACACTTTACCTCCCTCTGGTGTAAGAATTTTGGATAGGTAATTTCAGATAATTCTGGTGCAAGAAAAACATAAGTGATTCGAGGCAAGTGTGGATTTATGAGTTGTTCAGTCTTTGAACTCTAAGGCCTGGTGGATATAGTTTGTTGCTCCCTTTACTAAGTATACCACCAATATATTTACAACGTACTGTTATTATATTTCGGTTATGTAGTTCAAAAATTCTATCTTTAAAATTCCGAGATACTTCTGGTCCCCAAAATAAAGAAAAAAACGTGTACAAATTTGTTTTGACGTCGCCCCCATATTGTTGCATCGATTTATGTTATGACGTCTCTCATATCGGTGATTGTGATATACTATGAATAACCCCAATACGAGATTCTATTGGTAATCCACCCTACTGCAGTGTATGCTGGGGTCAGGTTCAGGTGTGCACGACCCTAATTAATAAGTTCTGTTCAGTTCGTACATACAGCGGTGTAAAATGGTTAGTATTTGAACGAAAACCCACTATTCCAGTTTATGCAACCCTAGAGAAACAGAGTTTCATATATACAGTGCATCCTTTCATGTAATTGGGAGCGTATATGTAAAGGTGTGCCCACAAAACACTATACAATAACGTATACAAGAAACAGACACTCGTCTAGTTTCCAGTTTGGTAGAACTTGAAAAGCCAACAAAATATTTTGTATTTACAAAAAGATATAATTAATTATCAATGAGTATTTGTAAGACCACGTTGCAATGGAGAACACTGTACATCACATTCAAGAATCTGCAGTTGTTCCAACATTTCTGCTTAAACTTGTAAACCTATTAAATGATGAAACGAATCAAGAGTATATTTCATGGAATGAGGTAAGTCAGGATTTATTCCTTTTCTATTATTTCTGATAGTTTTGAATGAAAATCAATGATTTCATCCAACCATCCACCATATGTTCACGTCACAATGTTCACATGATTACCCTGCAGTGAAGTCCTAGGTTCTATCAGCGGTTATCATGGTGCAATCCTCATGTAGGTGTTTTCAATTGAAGTAATAAAACTATTTCTTTGTTTAATATCAGTCATGTTCTAAATAATAATTACTTTTCTGTAAAATACTTTCTGCTCTCACAGGCTGGAACATCTTTCATAGTGAAAGATCAATCTCTGTTCTCGAAACATGTTCTACCGAAATATTTCAAACACAACAAGTTTGCAAGCTTTGTGAGGCAATTGAATATGTGTGAGTATAAACATGGCTATCAATGTATAATTATGTATTCTGGCATAATCCCAGCTTTTTATCCTGCACCGTTAAATTCGTTTTTTTTGCTCAACATTGTTTGTTACCTCTTATACTAGATGGATTTCGTAAAATCACTTCTATCACCCAAAGTGGAGTCAACCCGGAAAAAGAAGAAATAGAATTTTATCATTACATGTTTGTGCGAGGAGAAAACCATTTGCTGGAACATATAAAACGTAAAGTAGGTACAGTTCCTGAAAATATATGATGTTTGCCAGCCTTTTATCTGTTCCTTTCTGCAATTCATTCGAATTATTTTCAGCATATTGATTTGGCATTTGCGTGTACAATATATTCTAGTGAAATTATTCAAATACCGGTAATCTAGATCTGAAAACTTTTAGGTAACCAAAAACGATGCTATTAATCCGAATCGATCAGAGGTCACAAAAGTTCTTGATGACGTCAGACAGATCCAGAATTTTCAAGAAAACATTGAAACTCAGCTGACTGACCTGAAACAGTATGTCTGATGACTTGAACTGTTTAGTATTTCGACCATATTGTTGATTTTACACTTTGTTGTGGGCCAGAGAAAGGAAATCAGTTTAATAAATGAGTAAATTATGAGTTTTATTTTGCCCGTTTTTTGGTAGTTGGCATGACATGATTAAATGAGAAATGCTACTGTTTTACTAACAGGAAAATCTAAATTTCACTCAGATAATATAATCATTTTCTTTCAAAATATTGTAGAATTTAATATTTTATGATGATATATTTCAAGTTCTAGCCAGATAGGATTTTACTCACGGTTCATAGCTTTGAGACTCCTGAGTACATCTTCATATATTTCTCTGTGGGGTCATAGTTAATAAAGGGCAGATATTTCATCTTTTCAATGGGGGAATTGTCTGAGGGGATACTTTTCATTGTGTTACAATATTTTTGTATATATTTAGGGAAAATCATGACCTTTGGAGAGAGGTTGTTAATCTTCGTCAGAAGCATTCTCAGCAACAAAAAGTTGTCAACAAGGTATAACTTGCGTATTATATATAGAAAGTGAAGTTTATCTAAAGCAGGAATTCTGTATGCTGTATTTCCATCTTCATAAATATCTTGCTGTATTTTTTATCAGCAGTTCTTAATTATGGAATGTTATTTTGCAGCTCATTCAATTCCTGGTAAATCTGGTGCAGCAACACGGAATGGGTGTAAAGCGAAAAATGTAAGATCTGCACTTTATGCTTCTAACTTGTACATGACTGTAAGATATGGAATATTGAATAACCAGCAAAGTGTATATATTTCTTTCAGGCCACTCATGATTGAAGAACGGTCCATAACCAGCCCACCAAAATACGTGAAGCAGATTTCCATCACAGATGATGATGAAAGCCAGCTGGTCAAATTGGAAGAGATGACACAAGCACCCACCGTTTCTTTTCCATCCAATCATACAAACGAAATTATTGTAAGACGCAACTTTTGAAATATATATGACTGCTGATTCTCTAATTTAAATTTGACAATTGTATTCGTGACAGGATCCATTGCCTTCTGATGGCCAGATTTCAGGGCCTTACATAACCGACGTCACATCAATTGGTAGCTCTAACATACCAGTTCGAAATTCTAATAACATTATGGTTGACAGTGGCAATGTGACCACTGTCACTCCTGCCTATGTGGAACATGCTGATGATGTTTCCATTTCTTCCAAGAAACCTGTTGTCATTATCCAGAGCGATCCAGCAAAAAACTATTTGACGGGTATGTGATAAGTATTGATTGACTGAGAAACTTGCTTTTTGCATTTTTGATATATCGATCTGGTTGCTGAAGAAAGCAAATCAGAAGAGCAAGAGGATCAAAATTTGATGATGACTGGTAATATTTCCCACTTCAGGACTTGAGTTGCCATCGAACGACGTAGCGAAACAGTGAAAACCTATTACTGAATGTAATAGGTGTGGAATAGGAGTTATCTGTTACTTTTTCTCGTAGAACGGGACGGTTCTGTTGACTCTTTGTTTGACATGAGCGAGTACATAAACTCAGACGATGTATTGGATCCTAAGGTGAAAAATCAATCGGAATCGACAACGGAAGATCAATCGTCAGCAACAAACGCAGTCTTTGAAAATCCAGTCGATAGTACGACCGATTTTCCTGACGAGCTCGCAAGTTTAGTAACTGACAATTCTTATGGCCAGGCGTCTACATCTCAGGTAAATATCGCCGTAATGCGAATTAAAATCTTGCCAAATTGTGAGTGTGAAAAGCGCCAGATGCGATTACTGTCTTTTCATTTTTAAGATTCCTCTCCAAGATGCCATTCAAGAAGAAGAATCAGACAAAAAACTTACCCAGTATGTTGTGCCGAAAAGCCCAAATCTGTCCCCGTATGTAATTCACATTTGGATTAATTTGAAATTTGGTTACTTGGCTGAAAACCCCTTTTTGTTCAGGTCCGAAATAAATTCTCATTTGGACTTGATCAACACAAACCTTTATAACATTCAAGAGAAACTCAATTGTATTGATCCAATGCAGCTTGATTATAGTCTTATCCAAGAGGTAACTGCTTTTGCTCTATGATTAGTAATTCCTGTATGAATTAAATGATATTCTATTTATTCTGTATCTTCAGCTCTTCAGTACTTCTCCTGATATCATGCCCACGGTAGATGTAAGTTTTCAAGTGAATTAAAAGATTTTAAAACATTCCTACTAGAAAATTTTTGCTCAAATATTTTTTTGGCTTTACTTCAGATAACTTCAGCTGCAGACAACGATAGCAACCTGATAGAAGGTACTTCAAAAATTATGGGGATAAAAAGTTGATTAAAGCATAAAATTCATTTTTTCTTCTTCTTTATATCAGGTCATGAACTCGTACAATACACTGGTCTATCAAATTCTCCAAATGGAAATGAAAGTGAAGATTTGGAAAATGAGTTACGTCAGCTGACAAAGTATCTATGAATGAGCAGAGTGACAGTTGTGTGAATATTTCAATTCATTTATGTTTGCATGATGTCCGACAACTAAATAAGTCTTGTTGTTTTCAATGCCAGAGAGAAATGGGAAATGGTCGAACTATTAATGCTCCTCTTCGTTCATGTAATCCTAATTGGTTCGAGTTTGCACTCTTTGTTGCAGATCTCCCAATCTAGAAAATGTCCATTATCTTACAGTTCACCTATCTAATACCATCATTGATGTTGTAGCGTACTACAATTGACACAAAGTATTGCCATGGAACAATACAATGGAAAGATTGTATGCTGCGAAAGCTCGTTCTTTAATACTCGAGGACCTCGGTATTACAAATCACTTTATTGGGCTTGAATATTATCAACTCGCTGTCCCTACAATTATCCTGGCAATGGTTTTTGACAATTTTATCAATTAGTAGTATTATTTTCATTGACCCGCCTTGAGTCTAAAATAGTTTGAAAACAGTTCAAATAGGAATCTTTAATCATGTTCCTGATAGGTTTCTCCTTTTTAACTGCCAAACTATAATTTGTGTGAATTCATTCTGTAAATATGCTCTTATTTTTCTTTCCACGAAAAACAAAAAAACAACTTTATATTCTTGCAACAGTAATTCCGATAACTAGAACAAAATTTGCAGCTTGATATTTGACCATAACAGAACAATAGAAAAAATAGGGAATGGTTTAGAAATCATGCATTGCTACTGTGTTTATAGGGAGTAGAATTTTCGCTACATGTTCAACAATCATCTTATTACGAAGACGAGTTTTGGTAATCTCTTTTGTTTGAATTTGAATCCTCGATTACTCGACTGCAACTTCGTCCGTATTCTAAGGAGAGGTCTACTTGGGAACGTCTGCCTTGCAGCTTGGAGTTCAGTACGAGCATCAGAACGCCACATACGGAAGGCAGGAGGTTCATGAGAAAATACCTTTAAGATTTAAACAACTTTGAGTCGATTTTTTTGGAAATCGTGGAAGATGAAAGCTACTTCGCTCGTTTCAAAAGTGTGCCGTACAAAATAACAGATGAGGCGCAGCACGAGACAATGGTTAGGTTCAATTGAAAAGTGGGAGCTATCTGTAGAACGGTGAACTGCTGAAATGATAAATCTTAACGTTACCGTTGTTTTACTGCTTCCAGATCGTACAACTGACATTCAGAAGGATATTTGGTTGATGAAAACGAGCAAGACGAATCGATAGCGAATCCTAAAAATACCGTTCCAACCACATCACCTTTGTAAAAAGATTAGAAATAGTACAATACTGCACTAGATGTTCTAACGCAACGAGAATGTTTTTTACCTATGAGTTTTCCAAATATTTCCCGAAGTGCTATAACCATCGCTTTGTCGCAAGGTTGAACGCTCTTCATCAGAAGCATACCAAAAGGAATATGACACATGCAGAGAATGAACGCTCGATATATGTGAAGCGCAACGAAGGTAGCAACGAGATAACTTTCACACCTGGAAAAGTGCGCGTTATAAACCACTTTTGCTCTAGGTTTATGCATCTGAATACCTTTTTGGACATATCCCAGTTCTTGCTAACGAACGAGCTTGGAGTTCCGGAGAGAAATGTAAACAGGTACAATCAGTAAATATCTGATATGAATAGAAATACTTCAAACTTATGTGTTCTGATTTTTCAAGTCAAAGATTCAGGACAGGAATCTGTTATACCAGAGAATGACTGTCACTGTAGTTGGCGGATTGACAACCAGCATAACACGCATTCACGTACGTGTCCCCATCACTACCACATACAGGATCTAGCTCCATAATATCGGGACAGTTGCAGTGGCTTGAACAGAATAAGGTATTCCTCAAGCCCAGCAATTTGTCTGAAGCGCAGCCTGATAAAAAACAAAAAAATGAATCGTTGTTATTCGCCCAGCAAGCATACCTCATGCAACGCCATTACCTATTGGCAGTGTAATGGATGCAAGCATTGTTAGGATCAGACTGTACGTGGACAACTTTTTTATGTTCCATGTTGTGCGAGAGAGAATAAAACCTCCCAAAGGTATCCCGAGAATCGCAGGAAAGCAAGTCATGACCCCTGTCATGAAAAAATATTTTGAAACAAATCAATCAGACGATCACGGTATCACCTTATATATATATATATATATATATATATACATACAAAATTAAAGATTTTTTTTCAGTATAATTACCTGCTATATAACTGCTTTTAGCAACCGATAGTTGGAACTCTATTTGAAGATATTTTATCACGAAAGTTCCGTTCATGATGGGTTGAAAATGCCAAAATAAAATGGCGAATAAAGTGGAGATGATCGCAGAGTTGCGAGTGATGCGCTTTATTCCAGAAACTGGATCTTGCGCGATACCTTAAAAATTAGGAATTAAAAATGGGATCGTAAATTTTAATACTAGACTCGGCTACCTTTGTGGTCACTGTGTGAATGTACATCGGAGTGATACGAGCAACTCTGTCGATTGTCCTCGCGGATTATACTTTCCATCAAATTTTCCTTTTTTGAAACTATAGTAAAATTATCTTTCAACCTCCACAAGCTCAAACTAGCTATTTGTGAGCCGAAAACTGCAATCAGGATCCCTATCCACCACGCACCGATCCATTCCTTGCTTCCTGGTTTAATAAGAATCTTTTCTTTGTCTACTCGTCCTAAAAAGAGGTAATATTTAACAACAATGATTATTTATAACACTATATTACCCGAACAATATTATTCAGCTTTACTTATCATACCTATATCCACATAGATGTTAGTCACAATCCCAGCAACGAAGTAACTCGAAACTATTCCAATCACGGTTGAGGCTTGAACAATACCTGGTGTAGATGTATAGTATAAAATATAAAGTCTTACCTATTTGAACTCTGAAGCGTACTAAATATAAGCCTTGGGAGCTAATTGTACAATGTTAATACGGAATGCCCCAATTCCACTGATATTTAAATTCTACTATTTACCAAGATACATGGATGACCTTGCAAAGCTAACATGATCATCAATGTATGAAAACTGCAGGGACAATATAGGAGCTGCTCCAATGCCTGTAATAAGAGCTCCGATCAAGAAGAGGACTTCGACGAGATAGCAATGGTGTTCATCCTTATCGTTCTCTAAACTTTCAATACAGAAATATGTAAGTATTGAGAAATCATCACCATACTGTTAAAAAGCCTTACTTTGTATTCAAGTCAATGTATTCCTTGGTGGTTTCGTTATAGTTTATGGTTTCGTGTCCCTGGAATATTATATTATATTACATCACAATTATTTTATATTAAGAATTTTAAAGATTCGCGGATTGATTGACTTACCATTTTACAGAGTTTGCCTTCGTATCCCTCTTGTTGCACTGGAACTCTGTTATATATCCCGCACACGAAATGAGGCATGCAAAACAGTAATCCTCCAGCGGTAACACAAATGCATCCAATGGCCATTAACCTAGGTCTAAAGAACAAAATCGCTAAAATATGACTTCTAACTTTACGTGCCTAGATTATCATCTGATTTTATTGCGAAATGGAAAATCCCAAAATATTACTCTAATGAATTCCTACCTTGAATATCTATAGGCAAGAACAGCTGCCGGAATTGTAAACACTACGTATCCAACATCCGAAAAAGTAGCGATTAGACCTGTCATTGCACTAGTGAAACCGTAGCGTTTCTCAATCGTATTAGCGTACGCCTTCATTGAAAATATTACCAAATATTAGGAAATGCAAAATAGCATAGTGAACATGGTGAAACGTTACCTTAAACGAGTACATTAACATTCCTACGAAAAAGTGCAAAGCTGAGAAGCAGGCGATCGAACACAGAGAAATTCCATTTGATCGTCGAGACTGTAGTGACATTATTTCTTTGAAAGAAACCGATTGTATTGTGTATACAGGAATGATCACACTGCCAGTACCAGGCGTTGAAACGCACTGAATTTTTTTCTTCGTTACAAGTGCCTGAATAACTAATCAGCGTTACGAGTTAAAGTAATCATAATAAAAATCAGTCAATTTAAAGTCAATGATTATTCAAAACACGGAATGAGTTTACTAGGTACGACTTGTGTAAACTATTGTTGTTCCAAAGAAATTGTTGTGACATTTCAGAATACAATACTGTACAGTGTGAAAATAGTTGTCGCAGTTTTTCAAAACAACGAGTAATCGTGTAACTACGGTTATAGGACGATGTGGCAAGTATGTGTGCGATGTAAAATGCGCAGCTAGAATATATTAGCGTTTTCAAGGCAAGATCCATTTGCAGCCAGACATTGCTTAATACCGACCCTTGTGGATATCTTTCCAGGCCTAGGAAGATATAATTCTATCAACTCTAGTTTATTTTATGAAACATATCTTTGTGGTGAAGTATCTGGGTATCTGACTGATGTAAATTGACCACAAATAGGTTCAGTGAGCATGAATCGGGTTTAAACTCTAATCCAACTTTTTTTTTTGATTCAGGTATATCAGGCCGAGTTTAAAGGTCATGTTTTTATTTTTTTAAACATTGCGGAAGTTGGGCGCGAGAGATATTTCCCGTTTACGTAGCTTAGACCTTAGTTTTGAAGAATAATCTGGGCAATGAAAATGAGCAGCGACCATGGCTGGACGATCTCTGATGATGAAGAGGAAATAGAAACATCATTATTGCCTCAACGTGCAAAAAGAGATAGATACGGACGACCAATGAAAAAAGAGTTTGCAAGTCCATCCCATATTTTGACCAAGAATGTTGAGGCCAAATCTTCATTACCCCCATGTCGTTATGGCTCAGAGTGTTACAGGAAATCTTCACAGCATCTCAAAGAATTCAGTCACTGTGATCAAGTAAGGCATAATTAATTATTACTAAGGTTCTTTACCTGTATATGCACACGTTCTTTAATTTTTTTATTTTTTCTATGTGTTTTACAGAAACCAGTCGATGAATCACCGATTCCTAAGAAAAAACAGAAATTGGATCTTGGAAAGGGTAATATATAGATATCATGGATAAGAATGCACAATATTTAACTCTTAAGAGCCCTTAGTTATTCATTCCTCTTCCCAAACTTGACTTGACATCACAAATTCCTTACCAATATTATAAGCAGTTGCTATAAGACATTTTTCTAAATAGAGGTGAAAAGTTTGCATTGGAAACAGACCGGCAGACATTCACAAATATAGTATGGATTCATAGTGTATATTGTTTTCGTCATGAATGCAATAATTGGGATATATAGTAATGATAATATTCACATATATTTTTCAGAATGTCATGATACCCGTGATCCAAAGACAGTGTGGGAGCATTCAAGTCCATTTAATTTTCTGCTTACCACTGTAAATGGCATCAACAGTCGTTACAATCATTCCAATACATCTACTCCAATGTGCTCAATCGGCATAACAGATATTTTTAGTCCCGGCTTTGGAGAATTGATGGAAACAGCTCAGTTTAATTACTGTATGGATGTTAATTGGTTTATGCAACAAATACCAGAAGAAAAGAGGTACCGCATTTTATCGGTTCCAGTTTATCATATTATTGTGGAATATTCTTCAGAAGATTTTTAAACGACACTTCTCACATCGCAGACGCATTCCAATTCTTTTGGTACATGGTGGTCAAGGATTAGATGTGAATGATTTGAAATTTGCAATGGAAATATATTCAAATATAAAATCCTGTAGGTAAGTACAGCTGAGAAACTGTAACTTCATTTCTTGTAAGAAACTGTTACACGATGCTATGATAATGATAGCTGGTATACTATATGATAGTAACTCCTAATAATTATTTTTTAGAGTTGATTTGCCTCAATTTGGAACACACCATACAAAGATGATGTTTTTACGCTACAAAGATGGCATCAGGATAATAATTCATACTGCAAATTTAGTTGAAAAGGTAAAGTGGATTTATATGTGTTTAGTTTATATACAGAAGTGAGATCTTGACTAGATTTCAGATTATGCATTATTACTCTGGATCACCTTGCCGAATTTGGAAAAATCCGTTGGGAAGTGGCGACATTGTTTTAAGACAAACAAACTCTTGCTCTTATATGTAGAGAGATTATTTCAATGCTATTTTAATTCATTATAAATAATTTAGGATTGGGATATGAAGACACAAGGAATGTGGTTAAGTCCTTTGTTTCCTCCAGAAACAGCAGCAAACCCGTCAAAGGCCCAATTTTCATTCAAGCAAGATCTTCTTGAATATTTAAAAGCATACAACAAACAGCCATTGGCTCATTGGATTGACCTCATCAAGTCTCACGATCTATCTCTTGCGAAGGTCATTCTAGTGGGCTCAGTTCCAGGACGTCATAAAGGCCCAGACTTGCACAAATGGGGTCATTTGAAAATGGCGAAAGCATTGAACCATTTCGCAAACTGTACGTCCACTGCGGGGTGGTCTTTGATTGGACAGTTTTCAAGTATAGGATCTTTAGGTGCTGACAAAGACAAATGGTTATGTAGCGAATGGCTGAAGAGTTTGTCCTCGACAAAGAGTGATGCTAAAAGCGGTAGCTTGAGGATAACCTCCAGCAAAGGGATCCCTATAAAACTTATTTTTCCAGCGGTGGAAGATGTCAGAACAAGCCTGGAAGGATATCCAGCAGGGGCATCAATTCCGTACTCTATTTCAGTTGCCCAGAAGCAGACATGGTTGAATAATTTTTTTCACCGCTGGAAAGCAGGTCATGCCGGCAGAAGTTCAGCTTCGCCACACATCAAGACTTATGCTCGAGTGTCCAAGGATTTTTCAGAAGCAGCATGGTTTTTATTAACTAGTGCCAATCTATCAAAAGCTGCATGGGGTTCTTTCGAGAAAAAGCAAACCCAACTAATGATTAGGTCATTTGAACTCGGAGTTCTCTTTCTCCCTTCCCAATTTTTCTCAGATTCTGGAAAACACACCCTTTCTTTGCCGGGAGGGTGAATCGGGGAGAGGGAAGTTTACGTTGCCCTTTGAAACACCACTCACCAAATACTCAGAAGAGGATGAACCATGGATTTGGAATATTCCACATCGAAAATTACCTGACAGACATGGAAACATGTGGAGCTTGTGAAATTAGAACTATCATTCAGAGAAATATCCTGGTTGCATCTTTCTTTTTCATGCCCCCATAGAGGAAGATTAAGAAAGTTTCAATTAAATACTATTGAGCAATCTTGGAACAGGTTGTGCGACTCTCAGGGTATTGTTTTCATAACATGCACGGCTCTTGGAAATGGAAAACATACTTGACTTGTTAAAAATCCTTAGTATTTGTTGACTTCAAAAATGAATAATTAGTATTTTTCTGTAAGAGTTTCTCGGAATAAATTTAGATGGATAAAAAAATTCATCGGTACCTTGTTTGCTAGAAATTGCCAAAAATGCAATGCGAATAAATCCTAAAATATACGTAAAAAGACTTTATAAATTACGATTGAAAATAGATATAATATCGGCAATACCTGCAAGCTTACATTTTATCCTCTACACAACATGATGGAACAGTATGGTGAAATGGAAGCGCTATTAATTCTCCCTCGTTGCTAAATATCTTGAGTACATAACTACTGTCAATACGCATAAAGAAAAAAGGGCCGCAGACCTTTCTGAATGGCTTTGGACCACCTATCTGTTTCTCCAATTACAGGTTACGCGCTTATTCGTGTCTTTATTCCGTAATAAAGGGAGAGGACAATGGAGACCACACTCGACTATTTTTTCCTATGTTGTCATGAGAATGTTTGTTCTTCGTGCGGCAGATTCTCCATCTATGCTTCTGTCTTGTTGTCATTCGTAGAAATTATCTGGGTGTATGCTATACTCTATTTTAATAATATCTGGATAATCTTTCTATTTGAAGACAGCGATGGATTCTTCCAACAGGAGCCATCCGAATGCACATCTGCAGTATCACACGGATTATAACTATCCTCCTTTTAGACGTGTGATGTTAGCTGCAGTAAAGGTATGTTTACTTTTTCAGTTCCGATGTTTTGCCTATCATATGGTTGTTAGTTTAAATAGGTGAATCCACATGTATTTTTTCCTATACTCTAGTCCATATTCTAGAAAGTAGACGTGCCAATTGTTCAATTTTACAGTTTTTTAGAACTTGGATGAAAGCGTAAAATCAAACATATATACTTTGTACAGTGCGATGCTTGTTAACATCTTTACCATTAGTTTTTTTTCCTCTAGGAAGGACTTTATCATCCAAGACTACCAAGTTTGCGTAGAATGGATATGGACACAGCGACACACAAACTGGCAGACGAACATTGTAGGACAACAACTAGTTGTGGGCCAAGTACGGTTCAATTTAGTATGTTTTAGCCCAAATACTTGTTTGATTGGATCATCTGTTGAAGTTCTGCATATGCTGAAGGTCCTCAATTAGCTGGAGAGTAGTTTAATATCGTTGCGGTGATCGAAGTAGGTATGAAAATGCCAGTCTGCTCCGCACCACATCTGTGTTTACATAACCAACGCTAAACATTTTAGAATGCCAATGGTATAAACTTTTAAGTATTTCCCTAAAAGAGTATAGATTCATTGACTTTGCAACTTGTTGTTCTCATTGCGGCATTTTGTAATGATTGCATAAACACGTGGTGGTTTCAAATGCCGCGAAACAGCAGTTACAATTATTGCACTTTTAAATACTACGTGAATGTATCAGCTTTTTTATGCTTGCTCTGGAAATTCCGTATAGTCACGTTGTATCCAAGGTCAATTGTTCATTTTCACAATAGTATAGTCTACAAAATATTGCGTTAATTGACACAAAGTTACGTGAGCTCGTCTAGGCTGTTTTACCACTTCAGCGTTCGAGGACTTCTTAAGCGCGTGTCAGCTGCCATAAGTGGAATTTAACAAAAGAGCTTTGCTCCATAGTTAGCTAACATTTGTGTACGATTACATTCTTCTTATTATGTGTAAACAGAGTCTGAAATTTGATATTTCACATCGCGATCAATCGACATCCATCTCGTTGTGATGTAAACTAAAACATTATGATATGTGATTCCGAATTTTACTTAGTATTCGAGAATTAATCCTTTTTTAAATCTGTATTATTTCAGGAGATTTCAAAGAATCGACTACTAGTCACTTCCAAAATGTTCAGAAACCTCTTTCCGGCACGGTAATACAATGCAGGCCTATATATAATTTTTTGGTATCTTGCTTCAATATAACATCCTTTAGAGAATAACTGAAACTGGCAGATCATTACAAAAAGTCATCCCAGATTATCCTGCTGGCGTGACACACACCGCTCCTCAGAAGAACAGGTACATGCTGAGGTTAGCTTTTCCTGTTTTCCATGAAGTAGCATTACGCGATGTAAGCGTCCATATAGTGCCCAGAATTTCCATTTCGTATATTTCTATATCAATTAAACTAATGCTTTTTGAATTTCGTCATACAAATCTGCGATAATTCAATTCTTTAGTAATTGAAGGTTTATTTCTTTTTTCCGCAACTGCGTCACTTATGTAGTGGTTCATAATTCAAAAGGCCATCTCTGATTTCCTTCCATCTTTACTTATTCCAACTACTTGATTCTTCTTGCTTACAGCACAACGAAACGGGATTGGTCAAATTTCATATCTTCAAGTGGCGAATTTCGACTTCCAGAGTACGATCCAAAATGTAAGCTATCCTATATTAAAAATGAATATCGCATATAAAACCTTTTGATGGGATATTCATATGTCCAGAAACGAGCAGTTATACGTTTTAAAGTCATATGTTTTGTTTATCGTTGTTTAGATTTCCGCTTTAGTGGTTATGCTGTGAGATATCTTAAACCTCAAGTTACCCAGTCGTGGAAGGTGAGATAAAACGACTTGAGTTGACTGCTGGCAGTTCCTTCTGTCTCTACTACGTATGTAATTCAATGTATTTTATGAAAATTTAGTACACCTTGGCTCAAGAACCTAAATTGGATCAATATGCGCAAAGGCCAATCCCCGCCAATGTTTTGTAAGTTATTACCTCATTAATTATCTTGCCGTTAGTTTAAACTTCTTAAATTGACCACCCTTGCAATTTATTTGAGCAGCAGTCGGTATCGAGACACCTTTCCCCAGTACAGGTTAGTTAAAATTAAGATTTACATTCCTTTAGTTTTCTGGTCAAGCTTATAAAAGATAATGAAACTCTTTTTTACAGCCGCAATATAGCAGTGGAAGCTTGGAGATAAAATGACTGAGCATCAAAATTTACATCAAATAGCCATGCAAATTGTATATAGCTGTCATCATCGTGCACTTACTTCATACTTTTATAAGAAAAATATACATTTTTTCGTGAAAACAACGGAAGTAGCGCAGTAGTCAGTTTCAGTATTCTTTATTGGGGATAAATAAGATGTGCCTAGTTTTCAATTTAAACACATTAATAAATTTGAAATTGGAATGCCAAATTGGCAATCTCACTGTACTCTGGATCTGCATTGAAATATTGTTCGTTTTCCGCCAGGCGGTGTCGATGATCACGATAGTAGGATAGTAAGTTTTTTTCAAGACGTTGGTGGGCTAAAACTGTACTGTAAATGGTATATGCAGTATTGATGTGATAAATATGCACATATATCTGTAGATGGACCAAGCTCAATTGGCACTTAATTGATATGCAGTATATTTCTTAATGACTACGATAACTAGTAGCTTACAATATTGTATTTTAGTTATCCTTCATATTGCGATAGGGTCGCGTGAATAGTATTGCTACATAGTATAAGATTACAAGTCACAGATTGAGATTACATATTATTTTGTCACTTCTGCTCCTTCGATGACATTGAAATGCCATTTAGTCATTACCGGCTTTTCACATCCGAGAAAAATGGGAGTGACAGATGACAAAGAAGTCACGTGACCATATGACGCCATTTGATCACATGATGAAAACAATACTCGTTTCTTTATTTTTGTTAGCAACAACTGAGAATCAATATAGGAGGGAGAATGCTGGTAAATATTCATTAATCTAAATATGTCTGTGGTCAGCAGTTTGTCAATATAAAATGTATACGAATATATGTAGAAATATAGGTCAGTAACAGCAAGCTTGAAGCTACGAATAGAGATGCTGCGTTGCTTGTAAATTATGTAGTTTGATACAGCTGTTAAATTATTCAATCAGACTGAGATTACGGTACCTAGTGCTTTTGTATTCAAGGTATGCCGTCAACTTAAGGCATACTTTCAAATTTCACATTTATGTGTAATACTATTTTCAGTTAATATTGCTTTTCCCCCTCATATATCATTTTTTGAGTTGCTCAATATTTTTCTATTATTTGTGATAGTTTATTAGCCTACTTTACTGACAAGTGCTTTGTGCTCTTGAAAAAGAAGTTACCATTCTAAATAAATCAATAACTATGCAGTGGCAATTCAAAGCAGACCATAATTCGGGTGAGTTCAACCTTGCATTCATATTTTGGATCGGACATGATAATGATGGAAAATTGTGCAAATTATTTTTCCATGGTTTTGCCTAAGTATCTGAGTCGCTCAATTTTATTTTGTCTCCTCTGTTGTGGTCTTCAACCCTTAACCTTTTGTATACAGGGTGGTGTGGGCAACCCGAATACAATATCCGGGTTTGAGGGTTGGTAATTAGTGCATTGTAAACAGGAGCGGAAATTTAGGGAGAATCCTTGGACCCTACTATATTTTAGGGGCTCGTTACAGTATTTTCTGTCTTTCCTGCTTTTACAGTTGTCCTGCTTTTTTGAGCTTAAGTAGAGCTTTTCAGTTTGAAATTCTAACTCTGTTCAATATCTGTTTACAGAGCATCGCTGCAATGAATCTAATAAAATAAGGGCGAAGTATCCAAACAGAATTCCGGTATCTATTGTCTTTATTGTGAATGAATTTTTGTTGAAATCCTGTTTCAGGGTTTTCGTATTTGTGACCTCTTCAGGTCCCTGAAATCTCTTGTATTTTTTCCTAAGGCTAACTAGATTATTGAACACCACAAAATTAAAGTGAAATTGAGTACTGTGGCATTATATTTAAGTCTTTCTTTTTTTAAACATGAAAGGGGATTTCTGTTCAACTTCTGAATTTATTCTATGTTCGTGTAGTATTAGGGACATATACATAGTACTAAAATGATGTATATATAACTAAATTTGTCCATCAGGTAATCGTTGAGAGAGCGGAAGGTTCGACGATACAAAATATCGATAAACGAAAATATTTAGTGCCTGCTGACATAACTGTTGGTCAGTTCATGTGGATCATTCGAAAAAGAATTCAACTTGCCCCCGAAAAAGCAATTTTTCTCTTCGTCTCCAATATGCTACCGACTTCAAGGTATGTGGTATATATATATATGGAATATTCTTGTTGATATTTTAGTAATAGGACATTTAGGGAAGAATTCTTTGTTTTAGTTTTACAATGGGAGCTCTATATGAAAAACACAAGGACGAAGATGGATTTCTGTACATTGCATACAGCGGTGAAAATACCTTTGGTGATTTATAAATGGCGAAAACTGCGAAAAGAGAACTTCGTAATTATCTAATTGCGATGTGTAATGACATGCATAAAAAATGCTCTAGTATATATATATTTAACATTTTAGTAAGCTTTTTGTAAGTACTGAATTATAATAGGTGTCTTTGGCTTGCCTCAGTTAACAGATCTAAAATGAGTTTATTATTAAAACTGGGATTTATGAGACTAATACTGATATATAAATGCTCGAATGTGGATAGGTTTTTGCTTGATGTAATAGTATTCCAACAATAGAAAGGTCATTTTTAGGATTTTGATTTTAAATTTCTTAGTTATCTATCTTATCTTTTCGTCTGAGAGTACTTTTTGTCCACGTTCTCATCATACTATACCTCTATATAGTTTTTGCATTGGGTATGTTTGCACTTTTCTGTTAATCAGATGCATTTTGTTATTTGTGTTAAAAAAAGGTTAACAGTTGAAAATGGTCAAAGAGTTTAAAAATACAACAAAATTAATGAAATTCTTCATTTTATTTTTATTTTTTAATCAGATTTATGTATGGGTGATGAAATAAAATTAAGCTTGGTATTCAGCTTCTGTGAGACTCTAAATGTGATTTGTGTTTGTGGCTTTCTTCCATGTATATTATTATAGAAATATATTCATTTTGATATCAGCTGTTCTTGCTTAGTGGTTATCATGATAAGTTGAACCAAGGTACAATATCATCAAAAGGAAGTGAAGTCGGTTTAGTTCAGTATTAACACTAGCAAATTAATAGACATTGTATGATGGTGGTAAGGATTCACGCAATTAACAGCAGTGGAAAGTGCTATTCCATTGGCCAAATTACCAAAATATTTTCTATTACTGTTACTCTTTTTCAGACCAATGTACAACTCATCTCCCATGATGATTGTTTGCTTTTTCTATGTATGATTCTGACTCACTGTTAGTCGAATCATAAGGTGTGATGCAATCAGGAAATGAGCTTTTTAATGTCATACGGTCTCTTTGTTCGTAATTGGGTTATGACGTAACGCTTAACATCTCTTCATAATGTGAAACAAACATTTCAAACCGTTGAATTGTGCATGTTTCGCAATGTTCCGGTTACTCAGGGACAACTCTAAATACCACTATACAAAACTTTCAATAAACACGTACATTCCACGCCTAAAACAACCTACTGACTTACTGTACTGTGCAAGTAACTGAACTGCATATTAGGTGGTTATTATGTTGCAAAAAAACGGTGTAGTAAGATAGAGGAAAAATAAATTTATTTTTCTATTAATTTCGTTCAGGCGAATTGAAATCAAATACTGTGGATACGGGGCTCTCGAATGAAAGCAAGAGTTTTGACTGAAAACCAGCTCCTAAACCAACTCAGTGATGGAAAATAAGTGTTTGGATGGTAGTACTAATAGTGTCAGTTCTATATAATTGTAGCACAATACTGTACTAGTCAACTTTCTTTCGTTATTGCGAAATCGCATTTTGCTTAGTAGTTCTCGTAACACACGTGTATAAAAATTTATTTCAAGCGGTTTGTTTGGCGGGTAAAACTAATGTTTATTTCTTATTATCAGCAATTACCAATTTTTCATATTACCAAAATCACGTCTCTAGTTTAAGACTGCGCCTTATGCGTCAATAATGTGTGCATAATAATATATCTATGATTTTTCTGAATAAATCCCTTTGTAAGAAAATAGGCTGAAATATCCGATATAGACCGTATTTTCACCCTGCCATGCGCACAACGTTTGAGCATAGGTAAAGTACTTCTGGATAGAAATGAAATGCATCATACCAGCAAATCATGTCAAGATTTTTGCCAAGGCTGTGCATTCGTTGTCTAAGCTGGGATCTGAAATAAACCTGGTGTTCTCAAAGGATCGACTAGAAGTTAAAACAGTTAAAGCATGTCGCTCTGCGTTTGCTTCCATCGTCTTTCAGAAGTCGTTTTTCGATGAGTATGTTATTTCCTTTGAAGGGCAAGATGGAAACAGTGATTTCCTCAAATGTAGACTGTCTGTAAAAACTATTTTGCAAGTTTTCCGGTCTATGTCGTCTATCGAACGATCGGTTGAAGCGTGTGAGATTTCCTTGAGTTCTGATGAATGCCTCTTGATATTTGTGCTGAAGTGTCGTCATGCCGTGGTTAAAAGGTATCAACTCAACTTTGAGGAATGCGAGTCATTAAACGCGGTTTATTCGAAAGACATGTGTCCCAATAAACTAAGCGCGTCTCCCAAATTATTCAACGATGTACTGATGGCTTTCGCTGCCAATCTCGAACAAATTACTTTATCGGTAACCCCCTGCGAAGTGTCTCTCTCGAGCTATGACGAAGATGAGGATAGTATGTATTCAAAAATGAGACTGAACCCTGAAGAATTTGACTATTTTCAAATCGGAGTTGATACATGCATTTCATTCTCACTCAGAGACCTCAGAGCTATTATGCATTTTGTTGACTATCTCGAATCCAAATTCAAAATGCATTTCGAAATTGCCGGTAAGCCTTTAGTATTGGATCTGACTAAAGATGATGTACTTACTGCTACTTTCGTTCTGTCTACCTTATCAGACTCCTCTATTAATAATTCGATTGCGGTTAATGCCTCGGTGCTTAACACCGTCAAGCGAAAGAAGATGCCGAACACTGCTCATAGTAGCATCGCACAAAAAAAATCAAAATCTATGGAGCAATATCTTGGTTCTAAAAACCTTCAAAAATCTTCTGCAAAAGAAAAATTAGCTTCTAAGTCGAGCACAGACGTTGTTGATCTCACTAATGATAATGAAACTCCTGCAAACTTAAACTTACCACATGATAAACCAGGTCCATCAAATATGGACGATTCTGTTTTAAGTTTACCTCCACATATGCGTGTCAGATGCGCATTTTTTGCAGAGGAAGAGGAGAGTTCTCAGAAGAAAAATTATAAAGTTTTAGCATATGATACTGATGAGGAAACATAAATTTTTATAATACAGGTTGACCTTCTCTAATCTGGGATTCACCACTCGATGGTTTGAGGTGGGGATTCAAATCTGGCATTTATTAGTTAATGTGTCTCATCTTATTCTTGTCTCACAGAACAGCAAACTTGCGCCAGAGGACTAGCACTTTGTAGTGAGGTCCTGCTCTAGGTTTATTCCTATGTGTATTACCCCAAACGGTAGATTTCTGCAGTTCAACCTGTACAGATTTTTCATTTTTATAATAATTCTATTCTTATAATTTCTTTTTTAAACTACGAGGTGTTTGGAAAGTCACTGTCACCTCATATATATGGTATTTATTCTATTGAAAAAGCGCACAGTGAATTATTGGATACCCTGTATTTTGAAAGCTTTGACACAATTGGGGCTCCGGATTGTACTGGGATTGCAATAATTGTATTGTTAGTATTTATATTATCACACACCTTCAAATTTTCTTAATATTAAACTCTTCTTTTGTCTTGACTTGACTTTAGCATTAGTACTGTTTCAAAAAAATCTCCATCGTCTCGCATTTAGCAGATTTAATTATTGTTTTCCATAACACTATCAATTTTCCAGTTCATTGCCTGAACGTTCTTGTGTTTTATTCAGATTTACAGAATGGATTTTGATACATATTTAGGTTATAATGAGGAGGAAGCCTATGAAGATCAGTATGCTGAAGAAATGAAGATGCTCAACGATCTGGAAGGTTGACATAAGTCGATTAAATTATTTTGATTTGGAAGCAAAACACTCATCAGCATCTCACATTTTACAGGATTGCCAAAGCCAAATACTGATACATCTTCAAGTTCTCAAACACACAACCACAGTAGCAATGAATCGAGCAAAAAAAAACTGTTTGATGACGCTGGACCATCACATTGTTCAGAAAATCATCTGTTAAATAATGGATTTGAAAATGACTTGATTATTGATGAAGAGTTGTTTGAGACATGTGAGAATAACTTTACTTTTACTTATCAATGCCACATTGCAAGCAAGAGTGAATGATCTTTGCAGTGTTACAAATCACCAGAATTATTTTACCAAGGGGGACATATGGTTCAAGGGCAGCAGCTGTGGTTAGCAATTTCCACTTTAGTGGCATTTTATTGTCAAACTCAAATCTCAAGCACTTCCCCATCCCCACTTACTTGTCAATTTTCATGAAGATGAGATGGATATCAAACCTGGGTCCGGGTTTTGATTATTTGAATGACATGTAAAGTGTATTCTACAATCAGTAGTATGAAATTTGCTGACCATTGTTACAAAATCTAGAGTAATGTTTCAAGGATCCGGTTACTTTGTACTAATATGGAAAGTTAGATTGTATATTGATTCCACTGCCATCGTAATACTATATCATATGTAACTCGCAGCTCCAAAACGAAAAAGACTAAAAATGGATATAGGCTTTGAAAAGAAGCACAACCTGCCCACAACACTTGATGAAGATCGCGAAGCGTTTGAAATGAGGTAAGCCGGTAAGATGGGATTCGTGTTTTAATAATTTTTATCTCATTCCTCTTCATCATAGGCAAAAGCAAAGAAATACTAGCAACATGCCTGATTCTCCAGCAATGATAGAAAGAATATTAAGATACAGGGAGAATAAAATCAAAGATATCGATAATAAAGAATTTTTGAACAAAGGTACCATCTTATGATCATTTTACATTGGTGCCTCGTACCTCGAACTTATTTCGTTCCAGGGGGCCATTTGAACTGAATTGTTTGATGTTCGAATCAAATCTTCCCTTAAAAAATAATGGAAAGTGAATGATTCCGTTCCCAGGCCATAAAAAATACCTATTCCCATAAACTTATGGAGCACGTACACATGATATAGGGTGAACACAATTAAATGCCCTAAATACATTCAAGGCTTGTTACTTCGACGTCAGTTAGCTTGAATGGATTTAATGGCCCCTGCAAAAATAACATGCTGCTTATCACAATCATACTTTGCGCAGCGAGCAAATTTTTTTTACGCGCACAGTTTGAAAGTATATGCAACATTTGAATTCTGAATCGAATTTTTTCTCGAATTAAGCATTCAAATTCTGGAACATCCGAAGTACATTATATTACTTTTTATATTTTAATATCTTAAATTTCGTTATCATGTTTGTTTGTTTTATATGTGTTTAGACATTCACAACTCAACACAGACAAGTAGGTTGCAGTTAACAAAGGTTTTGGTTAGACCTCCGGTATACTGCGACTTCATTTCTTCAACTTCCTCTGATGGGGATAGGTTTTACATGAGAATCCATCCAGAGGAGGAATTATATAAGGTGTTGTTTATTTACAGTTAATTGATGGCGTTTTCAAAATGTTATTGAAATCTAGATGAAGTATCAAAATAAAGAGTTTTTCAGGATCAAAATTTTCAAGATATCAAATCTAAGAACCTTCTTCCTCGAAGTATAAGTGAAATGCGACAAGAAATCCATTTGATGGTAGAGTATATAGTCACTTGTGTTGTAGAATAATGGAAGCAGCTTATTATTATTATTATTATTATGATAACGGTTAATGGTACCAAATGGGTATTGTTATCAAAATTAATTGGTCCTAGAATACTCCATTCAAAAATATTCAAAATACTCAATGTTATGAGCCAGTTATTGTTATCTAAAAGTGACTGACCCAAAGCTTTCACAATAAGCGGCTGTATGATGTTAGTACTATAAAATAGTATTATTATCACATTGCAACACTTTTATATTTCTCAGGCAAATATAATAAAATAACTATTACTAGAAGTCACTGATAAGGGGGATGCCGTAGATGTAGAGGTTGTAAGAATAAACATTGGTATTTTCTTTCTTTTCTACAGCGGGAAAACAAAATTTTATCCGAATCTCATCGCTTAACTGAACAGATACGAAGACAAAATGTCGGTATCATCAATGAAGGTGACTTGTCAAACGATGTCACAAATTCCAGCTCTGCTCGGAATGATAGCATGTCGCAAGATGCTCAAAGGATGACTGAGGCTGTGATGGATACTGATGAAGGTGAAGATGAAAATACAAGACATGCCTTATGGTTGAACAAATATGCACCGACGCAATACACGCATTTATTGAGTGAC
Source organism: Halocynthia roretzi (assembly GCA_013436055.1). Lineage (NCBI taxonomy): Eukaryota > Metazoa > Chordata > Ascidiacea > Stolidobranchia > Pyuridae > Halocynthia > Halocynthia roretzi. The sequence continues at coordinate 69,841 of QRAM01000196.1, read as the reverse complement.
GAGGTGAGGTTGTGAATGGGAATATGGTCGAATCACACCCCTCCGTGATATTTTACCTTTCTGATGAAATTATGTTTGGGGTATATGTATAAGCTATATAATGAGATGAAAATGGACTTGTGTCCAATCTCCAAGCTGCTAAGCTTTTGGATCAAGTATTCTCAACCTGTATCAGTTAAATACAAATCAAACTCCTCTACATTCCGATTTAGCTTTTTGCATGCAGTTCCACATGAAGATAAATTTAGCTTCTTCAACTGAAAAGTTTGATCGTAGTTTTAGTATATGCTCTGTATAGTATGCAGTCAAGTTTTCTTCTAGCAAGGCTGTGAATATAGTGTGTAATGGTATTGTGTATGCTAAGTTATCCTATAATATTATGTGATGAAGAACCATATTAAACACCTTATTTTATGTTTTTGTAGAGTGTAAACAGGGCACTTCTCAAATGGCTTAAAATGTGGGATCATGTGGTGTTTGGCCGTGAATTGCCACAGAAGAAGGTCAACAAAAATCCAGAGGAAATAAAAAAACAAGCCTACGGATTCAAAAAGACTTTCCAACATAATAATTTCGAGGATGTGAGTTTGATGCATACTCAATTATACTACAATATTAAATTGCAATTACAGTTTTTGACGATTTTCTATAATGTAGTTTTATAGGCATTGTGTTAATGTGGATGATATTTAATTAGAACACTGGTTTATTGGGAAGCCATTCATTTGGGACAAATCTATAAAAACGAAACGAAGAATCATAAGCAAATATTTGTTGCCTATTTGGAGAACTTGGTGCTTTAATTTGGCCAGGATTAGACCAGGGTATGTGGGATCATGTGATTTTTCGAGAAGGCATTGATTGTATTTCAATAGCTGATGTGGGTATATCACTTTTACCTTTTTTATTACCGATGTGTGTCTTATAAGCTGTTTATTTGCAACTCCTCTTAATTTGGCAAAGGTATCAAGTTCTAAAGTGTCCTGAATGACCAGTAATCACTTTGTTTAGAAATTCGATGACTACAATAGACCTCATTGGAAGATTGTCCTATTATACGGACCTCCTGGATTGGGAAAGACAACTCTAGCTCATATTATTGCAAAGCATGCTGGATATCATGTGGTGGAAATGAATGCTAGGTAGTAATGATAGTTACTGAATTAAAATAGCATTGAAAAAAAATCACTTGATTGACTTCAGTATTCTTTTTTGTTTTACATCAGTGATGATCGCAGTGCCGAAGCTTTCAGGAATAAATTAGAAGAAACAACACAAATGCGGTCAGTTCTTGGCTATGACCAGCGTCCAAATTGTCTCATCATAGATGAAATTGATGGAGCTCCTGTGGTAGGTCCTCATGCTTTTCTATGAGTGGTATAAGTAGTGATCGGATTCAAAATTTTTTGGATCCGGTTATCTCATACTTCACATCTCTAAATATTAAAAAAATTATGCAGCTAGTCATGTGTTGGATGGGGGAAAACTGAAACTTCAAAGAAATTCAGCGACGGGTTCTGCAACTTTTTGTAATTTTATTAACCGGTTCGCAAGAACTGGTGCGATCTAATTCAATTCAGTACAGTATGGAGGTTATTAACCTCGGACATGAGAACAAAAAATCAATTCTAGAACTGTGCTGGTTAAGTACCCGGTGAAATTTACCTAACAACCGTTGACATTCACTTAAACTTTTTACTCCAAATATTTACTGTTGTAGTTTGGACATTTTATTGGTACAGTATAAGGTATGATTGTCTGCCCGCCAGCCTTGTTCCTCTCAAATAATAAAGGGCTGCAGGCAGAGGCGTACCTAAGGTATGGCATGTGCCATAGGTGCCACTGACACTACCTCTCTGTTGAAGTCAGACAATCAGAATTACATGAAAAATCTGCCTGAGTTGTATTTTTGAGTTGGTAAAGCTTGCCATAGGCGCTATTTTTTGTAGGTCAATGGCCACTGTAGGTTCACCACGGTGTAATGATATCGAACCATAACTATATTATGCCACACTGATCACTCATACTCTATTTACCCATTCAGGCTGCCATTAACGTTTTACTCGCTGCAGTGAACATGGTTAAGAAAGGAAAACAAGCCGGGACAAGAAAAAAAAGAGCCCAAAATAATATTCTGCTTCGTCCAGTTATCTGCATATGTAATGATTTGTAAGAGCTACCCGTTATTAGAAATTCATATTCACTTTAATTTTGATTCCCACTCAAAGCTACAAATAGGTTATCATATTTTTTAAAGGTATGCACCTGCTCTCCGTCAACTCCGTCAGCATAGCTTGCTATTGCAGTTTCCACCAACACAGACCGCTCGACTTGCTAGCAGACTCACACAAGTAAGTTACCTTCCCATGGAACATTTTACGGCTTGTGTGTCAGACAGCGGTTTCCCATAATATGATTTGATTTGAATCTCCACCTCCTATATCACAATTTCAAGATTTAAAAAAAAAAAAAAAATAACACAGAATGACAAATTTATTTATTCAAGTTTCTATCATAATGCTATAACTGAAAAGCACTACGATGTGCTGATTTTTTAATTTGGTTCTATACGATGTTATGATGTTTCCCATTCCCTCTCATAACACTCACCCATGAAAATTAATCTTCAGTTATGTCGTCTTCAACAATTGCAATGCGATCTGACATCTTTATTAACTCTTTGTGAGAAGGCGGAAAACGATATTCGATCATGTATCAACACTCTGCAGTTCTTGAAGTCTTGTGGAACCACTAAGTATGTTTACAAGTTCACAATTCATGAGTTACAAGTTGTTCATCAGTGAAATCTTTGAAAGGGACCAATTATCAGATGCTTGAATGTAAACTATTATTACTTACTTAGACTCGACATACATGCCATTAAGAACATGAACGTTGGACAGAAGGATCAGCATAAAAGCATATTTAATGTATGGCAGGAAATATTCCAACTTCCTAAAACGAAAAGGTACCAAATTTACTGAATATTTAGCCATGCAATTCATATGATATTATTTTATGATTTGTAACACAGGAAAATGGAGAAAAATGCAGAAGCGGTGCAGCTCGATTCCCAATTATCACAACAGAAACTGACAGTTCTAGCCACACGATTTTATACCATTTATCATGTTGTTTTGTCAAACGGCGAGTATGATAAAACTTTACAGGTAATTTGACTGAATCAGACCAAGCAGTTGCTGACAATTTTTAACCAAGTTAAATTCATGTTGTTCATATTCGTATTGTGTGTAGCGCAGTAATTCAATCAAAACCAGTATTTTAAGAGTGCGAAGGATTAAAATTCCATTTGCGGGTATCCGCACATTCCATTATGCCAATAGAATCAAATATGTTCCAAGTGGTGAATTACAAACATCGCTGTGTAACCAATTATCTGATTATGGCTTTTCCATGTTATTGAAAACAGCAATTGTACTTCGTACCTTGTGTACTATTTACCAAAACTCAGTTACTCGGTTATATAACTTTGAGGCATCTTGTAGGGAATTTTACGCTTACACTTTGACGATTGCTAAATTGTGCTATGTTCTTAAACATCTGTGTTCCAGGGTGTGTATGAAAATTTCCTCAAAATGAAATTCAAAGACCACGATTTGGCTTGCCTGAACAAAGCTCAAGAGTGGTTGCAATTTCAGGATGTTCAATCTACCTTCATCACTCGTCATCAGGACTGGACAGTGATGAAATTCTCTCCTTTCATATTTGTTCTGTTCCATATGTTATTTGCATGTGTGAGCGTACCCCGCATCACTTTCCCGACTCAGAAGTTTGAGGTTTTCTTTTCGATCTTTTCAAATTCAAAATCAAAGAGTAACGAAGTTCAAATCTTCTATTTTCATGTTCCTTAACAGAACACGAAGCGTGTACAGAATTGTGCCAATTTGTTAGAATCTATGTATAGCGATATGTTTCCAATCGCTAGATGCTTCATGCATACACGTGCCGCAATATTGGATTCCATACCATACATTCTAGAGATCATGGTGCCATCGATACGACCGGTAATTACAATGTGACATATTTACTAATGATATTTCTGATGATTATGGATGACATCCTACTCAATTCCAAATTCCTTGTAGGACCAGTAATTAACAATATTAAAGTCTTGTATCCAAATTAAAAATTTACAAATCTAGATGAGGGAAAACCTTAAGTAATTTTACCATGGGATTTTTGAAAGTCCGATCTCAATTTTACCTGTATTTTCTGCTTCAGGTAAACACACAGTTGTTCAGCCCTGCTGAAAAAAAACTCGTCAAAGACTTGGTCAATACCATGCTTGCCTACAATCTGACATACAGACAAGAGAGAAATGAAGATGGACAGTATAAATATGTGCTTGAACCGTGAGTATACTAGCTATGTGTTACAATGTTTTATTATTTCAGTATTTCAAACTTCAACATAATATCTTGTATTTCAGGAATGTTGCAGAAATTTGCTTTTTCTCTGGAACTCATGAGCATCGTAAGCTCTCCTATGCCACCATGCAAATGATCTCGAAGGAGGTTGAAACAGAACGTATTCGAAGGAGTGAACACATCATGGAGGTGTCTGTCAGGCATGTTGAACCAAAATCCATGCATGAAAAACCAAAACCGGTGAGATTTATGTTTTAAGAATCTCAACTTCAAAACTATATAGTAATTTATTTTTTTATATGGTAATATTTGGGACTCTGCAGTAGATATCTTGGAATAGTTATTGTATGCTGCTTAGTTGTCTGAAGGTGATTTATTGGGCATTGTATGCTCAATATGCAGTAATTCTGGCGAATAATATATGCTGTACGTAAAAATAAATTGCCAATTCCATAATTTTTCCAAATCTGTTTCGCAAGCATATTAGAAATAACTTTGGCTTTGTGCATTAGGTCCTTAACTGATTGCAGTACACAGATTGCAAATTAAGAAAATATGAATAGTTTGTATTTCCTATTAGGTCGCCATTAACAGCACGCATATTAGTTCTTCATTTCCTGCAAAACTATTGATTTCAAATTAGATGAAATAGATAGAATTTCAAATAAACAAAACATCTCTGATTTAGTTCATAGTAAAAATAGTAATTTGCAAACACGCGAATAGCTCTAAACTCCGCATCGAGGTTAATGAGTTGCATTTCTCCATTGAATATCGGTAATCTATTTATAGCAATTTTAGGTCGTTATGTTTTCCTATTGCTATTATGAGCCACGCTGCAAAATCCTATTGCGGAATAGAAGTGGTTGAACTTGCAACAGTGAAGGAAGCTGTTGAAATTTGCTAATTAAAATTCAGAGAAATCTTCATTTGCGGTTCTAGCAATGCATTTAATTGTTGAGCTAGTTTAAAACTACCAGAAATCGCTGGCTTATTTACGGTAAACAGTGATTGTGAATATTGCTATTTTTGGGCCTAACAATGAATGTGGTTTGCGAATTCGAATGTAAACATTAAGTACACACCACGCTGACCTGGTCCTCCTGTTTTGGCACTTGTTATTAGGCGGATTGCTGGCGCCGCAATATGCTATGACGGCATTTAAAATATTGAGTATTTATTTGGAATTTATTACATTTGTTTTTCAATTGAGAGAATCATGCTTGAACCAGACGACTTTTCCGATCCCCGTCGGCAATAGTTGATTAAGTAGGTGCCAGATTTCAGTGATCAATCACCCGATGATTACTATGTACTTTGGTTGCTTTCATTAGCGATGGTTCGAGGCTACGTTACTAATGCTTATGACACATGCATTTACGTTTATTAATTCGCAATTTTGCCCTGAATTTCCCCAAAACTGGGAGCATATTAACATTTAGGAAACCATGCTGAAACGGATAGTCTTTTAAATCAGACACTATTGCAAAGTGTAAAAAAACTAACGTTTTGTTCCTCTTGCTAGGTAAAGTAAGAAATTGATTCAAGTAAATGAAGAACAAACATACCGTACTTATTCAACGGTTCACTAAAATGTATTCGTTGAAAATATGTGAAAATCAGTAAGAGTAATAAAATTTCTGCAAGCTAAGCTAAACAGACATCGTTTACATGCTGTGATTGCATATATATTTTCGTTTCATTTCGTTTAGCACATTGCATATAGGGTAAACACTGTTTGATTAATGCGAACTATTGATTTACTTAAATGACTAGCATAATGTTCCGCTTTCTGTTCGACAAGGTGGATAAACCGATAGAGGTATCAAAACCACAGCCGGAGAAAGATTCTACTCCGAATCATTTGCAGAGACTGGACAAGAACATATCTAACGCTTCACATTCTAAAGAGAAGGTACCTTGATTTAATTCGTATTGTAGACCACGATTTTTTCATCACAGAGACAGGTTTACTGGTGCGTTTCCTAGAATTGTAAAATTTATTCAAAACAAACGCAATGGGAGCTATAAACATTGTAATAAAATATAGGATATTAACTTGATAACAGTAGGGTGGTATGTAAAGTGGTTGTTAATAATATTACATAATATATGACTAAGCACTTGTGAACTGAGAAATGGTTGGAATTTTCAATTTCCTTTTAAATCCTATAAATAGGCCTTTACAATGAGGTTTTAACCTCCGTCGGCGTTATCATTAACTCACCATAACACTGACCTCCTCAAACTCAAAAATCCCTACCTCACGAGAGAAAGTTCTTAACGAGAAGTACCATGGTGCAAACAGTAATATATAATAATTGTCTTATACATAACGGCATTTAAGTGAGTAAAGCATGAAATGTGCAGACATGGAATTGATGAGTGAGGAGCCAATGTACAAACACTCATGCAGATTGTCTTCTACCCAAGAATGCTCTTAAAGTCCGAATTAATTCCATTCAATCCATATGCCACATTCAAAAATTCAAACCTGGGGGATTTGTTATTCCTTAACCAATAAACATTTATTGTATCGTAAGGAATGTTAAGAACGCTAGAGGACTAGTCAAAAAGAAATTCCGTCTTTCGACACTGGGTATGACAAAAATTTGTTCGAATTCCAAATGGTAATTTGTCTTTCTTCGTGGCGCCAATTTTCGTTATGAGTAAGCGAGTCTAGAATTTTAAATCTTATAATGGACGACGACAGCACGTTGTTGACCTAATTTGTTCTTGTTGCTTCAGTTTGGCGTTCAAAGATTGTTTTGATGAAATTTTGGCCCTTTCAAGTAAAAATAACAACCTTTGTGTTGTAAGTTAGCAGTGGATGGGCTTTCCTTGATTTAAGTTTACAGCAATGCCCCGCTTAACGCTCTTGATCCCTGTATATGACAAAAGTCAAGGTTCAAGCATATGTACTCTGTATAAATTACAGAGGATGACATAATCATAGCAAATGAGTTATTAGAACTCTTGCAATTGTTCTCTTCTTTGATTTCAACTCGAGGCTAATAATTTTTCCTGCTTCGGAACTCGAGTTGCCGACGAACTCTATAGTTGGACATCTTTAAGCGCGATATAGGTGTATTAGGAATTGCATTTAATGAATTGGATCCGCTAAATGTAATAAGTTTTGTATGTATTCTCCTAGATTAACTCGCACCCTGTGATTGTGATTGTGTGTAACTCGATTTTAGAATACGATAAGCTTTACGAAGGTAGGTTCGCAAGTCGAGCATTTGTTGATTTGTCTGCTCCAATTATATTTCCAATTAGGATAATTCCGGAACTTGGTCTTTCTCAGAAATATTATCATTTCGCAAACGAACGCGTCTTACCTGATTTATTACACTAATAAAACTATTTGTTTTGATATTTCACTGCGTTTCAACAAATTAACATGGAATTTGATGTAAGCCTAATCACTGTCATCTTTGATTACTTGTAAATATGTTATGTAAATATAAATGTTTTTTTGATTTGCGTAGAGGCTATGGGGATGAAAGTTACTTTCTCAACTCCTCGTTAAGCTCATGTTGGTATATATCCAGATTCTTATTTTGGACACTAAGGGGCGTTAGAACGGTCGTAGATAGGATTTCATCCGTTCCGAGCACGGTCTATTTCTGTGTTCACGCATTGTTGTGTGATGTATATGAATCCTAGGAAATACGTGTTAATAAACGAAAGTTCAATATAAGCGAGTTATTGCAAACTTTAAACTATTTACCTATTGTTTGCGGAAGTATGTTCCATACTCATAAGATTTACTATGCATAATTCTATTACTTGACGAGACAGAAAATTGTCAGCCCTGATTCATTCTCATGTGTGGGTTATTGCGCCCACTTATTAATTTCATTTTTCTCAAAATCCGATAATATCTTTGTGATTAATTTGACAGAAGAGTTATTGATATTCAATTGATTTTATGTACAAAAAATTTCATCACCAGGGTTATCTCATTTTCATAGCGAGCCTAATTGAAATTCACTATATATGGAAAGGGATAATATTGTAAATAAATTTATTCATCCTTACAGCGAGAAATTCGTTTCCGCTGCAGAATTCATACTTCAGAATTCATACATCATTTTATTGCACATCCATAGTTAAAGTTATGAGGAAATTGCTTTAAAGGAGCTTGTCTCCTATATTAGGAGTTCTATTTTAAAGATTTCCATATTTTTATCCTAATTTCTCTTTCACTTCTCCCTTCCCAATAACTTTTTGTCTGAGAATGGAATGTTGTCATCTTCTAAATATGCGAAATACGTTTTGAAATCGCGATTGTCTGAAGTATTGCAGAAGGCTGTCGCAGTGTCATTGTTCATTTACTTTTCTTCTGGGTTGTTTTATGGACGCACATTCGGGTTGTCAATCCGGGAATACCGTATTCCTTAAAATATAAGGTTTGTCATATAATTTTCTCAAATACTTTTAGGCACAGTAGTACTGAAACCTTTTCTGCCCCAATCCCCTAATTANATTGTGAGAATGTCATTGCCTCCTTTCCAAGATGTTTGTCTAAAAAAAATCTTATATGACGCTCGCTAACTACGAGAGACGGTCGTTATGTCGACAAGGCCCAGTAGCTGTCAACCTGCTGAAATCTTTTTAGTATTTCATGTAATTTCTAAAATTTCAGGGAAAGGGTTAGGTCGGAATCCCTGAAAGAAAATTTATGTTTTGTTTTTCCTGTGTCACTTTCACGTGAGCAGGTGAATAGGGCAAAGGGAACGGCCATTTCCGAGTTTGTTTCGAAATGTTCAATTGTTTTTCGATTCGGTTTGCACAGCTGGATGATGAGAAGTCGTAATTCACCTATTGCGATTTCTCTGTAGTGAAATCTCGTTCCATACAGCGTTAGTAAATCAAATGAAAATATTTACATAAATCTTAAATTTTCAAAGCTTTCTCATAAACAGATAGGTCAGCAAGGTCGTACGTTTACCTTAACTCGTATTTTTTCTAACATTTTACAATAAACAGTACTGGGTTTCTGAAAAATATCATGGAAAACTTTTTCTTATATTTTTATCTTTCAACTTTCCCTTATAATATAAACGAACAACAATTACGATAAATCTGTGGGAATGAACAATTTTTAAGAGTTACAGTAAATCACTTTGTCTTTTATAGGAGAATATATGTGAAAATAGTCCCACTCCATCTAGATTTGAGCTCACTCATTTCGTATATTAATTTTTCAGGTGTTGAATTAATTGTTTTATTTTATTTCAACATCACAGGGCATGCGAGAACTTTTATTTCAATTTAGTTCAATTCAAACATTTTATATCCCACTAACGATCAGACAAATACCGACGCGCGCAATGTAGCCTTAGATCTTCAAACAGTATCTAATGTCAGTATTTTAGTATACCATCGTATAGTCCTGAAAGGTTATTGCATAATTCCTCTAAAGTTTGTCGATATCGGAAACCATTATCTTTTTAAAGCTTATTGGCGATACTTTTTTCTCGTTTATTTTGTGGAATTATTAGCTGAATGAAGCTGCCGCTAAAGTTTCACCTCGTTGTTGCAGGGACTCCCTATGTAACTTGAGCAGCTGAACTATTATGGTCTTATGTGCCTAGATGAGCGCATTTAATCTGTACCGGTAGTTTCGGCATTGTGGTAAATCTTGTTTAAAATTTAAAGCTATACATATCTTTTTTCGAATGCAGACTACTTGAGTTAGTCGCCTATCAATTGATATACATACAATTTACCTGGCCACGTTTAGTATTTTACAATAATTTCCAACTTTAATGACCAAAATCTTCACATATCCCCTCCAAGAAATTTGTTATGTGATTCTCATAATTCCACGTGATGATAAAATTCTTATAATTTTATTGAGCAATTTCAGTACTTTTATTCCTGATTTTAGTATAATAATTATTCTTATTATTATATAGGTAATTGTTTTATGCAGTAAAAGTAACTCACACTATCAAAATATTTTATTTCAATTCACTTTTGGCTTGTAGGCGGAATATAGGTTGATTTTTTAGTCTAATGCCGAACACGAGGTAATTGCTACCTTATAGATCGACGATTTTGTTTTGTTATAATAATTTTATCAAACTTCAATCTTACATTTTGCAAATGCGGCAACTATAAAGTATTACTGATCAATGCCAACCGTGTATTATAATGGGGGGAATTCCTCCAAATTTGTTTCTCGTATGACTTCATTGTTCAAAGTCCGAGTTCTCACCATTCTTCGATCCTGCTTACATATTCACTGTTCCCATTACCTCATTCTATGACTAGTGTTAGACCACCTATAATATTCTACAAATAAACCAAGCAACTACTCATCGTTATGTAATTGTTTATATAACTGATATTGATACAAGAAAACCGACTGTGACTCTTGCCCTTACCTTTTTTAGCCTGTCTTCGATTTCTTCAGCAAATTCAAAAAAGTGAGAAAAGTTGTTCTGATTGGAGAAAATGGAGGTATTTCTTTTTTTACTTTTTATGATACAAGTTAATATTTTTATGTGAATTCCACCTATTAGAAAGTTCTTCCCTCTACTAATTTCTCCCTTGTATATACATATGGAGGTTGGTCAGATGAGTGTCCGGAGATTGCTTCATCAAAATGACGTATTGTCTGTACTTTGCGAAACGAAATATTTGCAATATTCTGACTGTATTGTTCATACGTATATGAGAATTACGTTTTCTTAGGACGTATTCCTATCTCCAACACATGCAAAAGTTTTTCATAGTTAATGGTCGGATTCTGGTAATTGCGTCATCGAAATGACTTATTGACAGTAATTTTGCTATACGAAATATTTGCTATATTCTGTACTGTATCGTTCATACGTATATCAGAATTACGTTTTCTTACGACGTATTCCTATTTCTAACTCCTGCAAAAGATTTTCATAATTTCATATATAGGTAAATATCCGGTATGTGGGACTACTGTAGTTTAATACTCATATATATATATATATATTGAATAAAGAGCCACTCAGAAAATGGTACGGAGTGTCCCGTTGAATATATGAAATATATAATAAGATACATAAATATACAGTGACGTTAGTTGTCAACCCCAATAATCTTCCCTTGTTTTGCTCATCATTCTATTTTCCTCGTGTGTTTTTCCGAAGTCGTGATATTTGGTTTTACTGCTATAGCCTGTAGCTCTATCTGAAATTTGATTCTCCAGCTCTAGAAAAGAGAATAGTGGTCAAACAAAAGATAAAAAATTGGACTTGGTAAAGCCGAATATGGTGTTAGGTGTTCATGAATAACCATCACATTAGCAATAACATTGTCGCCTTAGGTATGAGATGTGACTAATGTAACCCGTAATATATCAATAGATCCTCTTGCATTTGCTTTGGGTATCTACTAATGAAATGGTATCGTATTGTAGAATAATTTACACGTCATTTGTTTGCTTTTCTATCATTGTATACAATGCTTATTTACTGTAATGCTGTAATGTGATAACAGTGAATTCTTTAGCTTTGGGTTAAAAAAATTCCAGTGGGCCCAGAATAGATAAGCGATTTCCGTCACTACGAATCATTTGAAATTCCGATCCGTTGTCGTCAGCCTACCCCTTTTTTATATAATGATTTTCATCGGAAGGACGTTTGGAATTTTACGGATTGTTCAATTTTTTCTTTGAAGGTAAAATTCTTTAAGAAATACCATTCACATTAATAATAATTTTATACGTAGTAGGGCAATATTGTGTAGCCGTCGAACTTGGTTCCTGAAATAATTTATAGCGGCACTTCCCAGCGGGGGGATTCGAAAATCTAAATTAATATTGTGTACACGACGGTATGAATATTTCCATTTGTTTCAAAATATGTCGTTCGTTGAAAAACAGTACTGTGCATTTTTATGGGCTAGTCGAAAAAATGGTTTCAACCCCATCGAATACCTTGACCAGCTAATGTTATACTTCTACTTCGGACTAGCTTTAATTTTTCTAGTTGTTTGCTCTTGTACTTGTTTGGGGTTACCTCTTGACTCTCTTGAAGTAGTGTAGTTACTACTCATAAATAAAGTACTGTAGATTGCGCTCTGCTAAAATAACCCATTGTTAAGTAATTGCCTTATTTGCCATCTCAGCTTTCATTGCCACGATCATTCAAGTACATCACTCGAAACTTCTGCTGCTTGACGTGAACTTGTTTAAGTGAGTTCGAGAATTAAATTCTCAATCCGATTGACACAAGATAAAACTAGTATATGCTGTAAATATTTGCTCGGATTACCAACGTCAATATTAAGTTAGATATCTGGATGGGATAATGAAATACCGATGGTATTTTGTCTCGTGTTGACGTCCTGTGTTTGTATTAACCAGTGGTAACGGTATCCCTAACTAAACGATAAAATTAGTGCACTCGAGGCTGTTCGTCTGGGTTCGTGTGGTCTCTTGTCTGGTATGCGTTGAATCTAGTAGCTGTGAAAATTTGGAACTACTTATAGATAGCGTAAACCGATAAGTAGGAATTCGGTGTCTTATGAAACTGGTGCATGTTTAACGTTTAAAAAAATCCGGCATTGTCAATGTTTCTGAATAATCAAATATTCCGATTGAAAAAGAGGTTAGCTCCATGTATCAGACTAGATGGGGTGCTGAATTACAACATCACATAAGTATTAAAATGGAGCAATTAGAAGTGTTTTATCCGGCTGCTAAACGTCTCAATGTTATCTATATACCCATACGAGATATTTCTTGAATATGCAGTAGGACCTCAGTTTTCGTCCGTGTCCTTTTTGGTTTTAATCTTGTTTTGACGAAAAATTGCTCTGGTTTTAATTACTTCTGTACCGAATACCCAAATAGAATTTTCATTATTTACCAATAATATTTCACATTCTCCAGTGATCTTGGTTTTAAAATGTCAGAAGTATCAACATATCGGTACTAAGAATTGACACAGTTAATATGTTAGAGCACACATGTACGGAAAGGTGCGGAAAGGTGTAACGATGGACACATGTAAAAAACGCGCGTTGGTTGCAACTTACGTCAGATTACCTCAGGAGAGGTTGTTTGATCTGTAATGACGAATGAAAGCCATTGCACTTTACAAGAAAACCCACATCTCACATTGGTTGTTGTCGAAAAAATTTAGAACAGCAACCGCAGTTAAATGAAATCATTCAAAACCACATGGAAAACTTTCCCGCCTTTTCCGCTCCTCGAATACAACCTGTTCTTCCGGTAGTGCAGTGTAATTCTTGAGATCGCGAAGTAATTTCCGTGGTTACACAAGCCGGATTTCTGTTCTAGTTCCGTCATATTAATCATGCGACCGCTTCACATGTACACCTCGTTTTACATGGCTAGCATACTTGAGGTATTGAAATGCCGATTGTTTATTCAAGGCAAAGACTGGTCGATTAAAATTGGATTCTGTTCGGAGATAATGTGGTGATTGTTCATTTAGCATTTATAAACCCAGCCTCGTTTTTTCAAGTGTTATTTATACCAATTGAGCTTTATATAAATTGGTTCAGCAGTCTATATTTCCGTGAATTGTATACAGGGATAATAGAGAATTAATTTTAATTTTGCTCATGAAGAAGTTGACCATTTTACTTCCAAAAAAATTGTATTCCCCATATTACAGTACAACATTTTCCCATCAATGTATCCCTAGCATTCAACCCATTCCTATTGTATTGATAATACTGTTGGTTCGTTTCTAGGTTGCTTTCACGCGCTACTGAGTAAATACAACTGAGTTGCTTGATGCAGTTTACATTTCACTGATTTTGGGATTAAAACGTTTTTCAGAATACGTAACCGTGTCGTAATTAGATCTAACCTCGTTTAACCTGTGGTACCGCCTTGATTTAGGAGGTATAAGTTGCATAAAAACTTGTACAGTATCAGGAATATAATTCGGAATGCAGCTTCGATTGATGGCCCAATCACTGCAAATACAAATTTCTTTTTTGGGTAAATACATCAAATGAGATCGACATACCTGCCGATAAAAATATAAATACTGTCTGAAGGATTGCTTCAGAGTACGTCTCCAGTTAGATGATAAATAATTCACAGATTAGAGATACATCGGCATTTAAATCCACCTGCTAAACCGCCAAGTTATCCGTTCTTGTCCTTTGAAAAACCGAAATTTCCTTTTCGTCGTTTGAAATAGCGGTATGCATAAACTAGGCCGGTTTCGAAGTAGGTTACGCCAATGCGCATTACGCTGATCTTGATGGAATTTCCTGTTTATGTTATTGCTTTTTGGTTTGCAAATACTGATGCTTTATAACCATCGTATGCCGCAAAAGAATTCCTAATGTATCTGCAAACAACACAAGATTTTTCCTATCAATAGATTTTTTACCGACCCATTGATTCGGTCAATCCGCTTTCCAGTTCATTCGATCCCTACCTCCTGTAATTCTACCTTGCTCCATTTCCGATCTTTCCATCGTTGTTCTTAAATGTCATTAAATTTCGTGGATTAAAAAAGCTACTGTTTGTTCTGTTGTTGGTGGTGATTCATTCAAAACCGCTAAAGCTTTTTCAAAATTTGTGTCCTTATGCCACCATGCAATGTGATATACCTGAAATGAACAAAGGTCTTTCTGTACTTAGCTGGTGGGAGTTCGTGTCATCGTCTAACGATTGTTTTGCTGCGGTCATTCCCAAGGAAGTAATATTCTCGAATTGTATTTCTGATGATGTAATTTATTGAGGTTTGGTCTTGTTCATATTACAGAATCTCTCGGTTTGGTGAAATTCTTGTAGAAATGATTATTATTGCATTGCAGCATACCACAATAATCTTTCTCTTATTGAACCTAACCACCCGTTCAACCTTTCTCTATTAAAATAATCCTAACCCCTATTCCTCCATACCTAACTCTTGCAAATAAGATTTTCTTTTATCGCAGATCGCAATGAAAGAAAAAAACAGATTGTCCGCGATCCTGGAATCGGGAACAGTGCGATATGGTTCAAGTTTAATGAAGGGATTTCGAACGCTGTAAGGCAAACTGTCAAAGTGAAATATTTTATGTAATTTCTACAATGTTTGACTACGGCGTCGAGCTTCAATTCAGCTCCATATTAACTTTCTATGTTACAATCGGACATACTATTACATAGATGTGTCTTCTACTATATTAAAGTTCGCTGTAAGGTGTCCCAGTGTTTGTTGCTTGCAGAGGTTTGTTCACGACAGTTCAGCAGTGATAGTTTAGGTAATTGTCGTAGATTTGCCGAATCGAGGAAGAGACTTTGACATGATATAGTTTAATTTTTTCGTAAGATGGTTTATCGTCGTTATGTGGCTCAACTATATGTGAATGGTATAGACAGGTCGACGTCGATTAGGGCAGTAAGTCTTTGAATAAAGCCGGTTGGTTATGAATGCTTAGCGAGTGGCGAGTGTTATTTTTGTTATTATGCCTTGAAAAATTGATTCCTTAAGATATCCCGTTTGGCAATGAGCGCTAAACGTGCACTGTTTGTATAATTAGACCTATAGTAAATATTAGTTTCGTTGAATGTCGTCTCACTTGAAGTTGGCAACTTGACGATTTGCTGACTGATCGCATTTAGCTGTGTCAGTACTGTAAATAGTTAATCTCGGATTGGACTTGGGAGAAATATCATAAACTTTCCATGTGAGAAAATTACCAGCAATTAGTCGTATTTTATCTAATTCCATTAGTGTAACTGTCTGTGTTAGTAGGCATTTCAGTTGAGGAGAATTTATCAATCGTCAGCTAAATTTAGATACAGTACAGTATTGGGTTTGAGTTGCCCGGAAATGCTTTGGTTCAGATAAGTTTGATGAACTGTACATACATCAAGGTACATCATTCAAACGCCCACATGAATGATATTATTTGTCAATGTAGGTAATTAGCCTGACCCTAAACCTGAGGCAACTTGTGAGATGAGCCTTGAATAATGCGACTCGAGAATACATAAGAGGTAGTCGAACTTTTAATATGTTATTCTTGGAATTGCATACTGTATTTCATATCTTATGTCTGAGTTTATATGATATCTATGATCACCATATATGTGGAAGTTACGTTAATTGCCGTCACTACGTGCGCCGTGTATTTCTCCTATTTGTATTGTTGCGGGTTGCGTCTATATACGCTTACGTTGCGTAACGTTCTGCCTTACGTTCCTATCTCTCTTTCACGGTATCATGGTTATGTTTCATGTACGTATGTTAGACAAACTATGTAGCTATTTACTCTGAATCAGCACTCTATTGATTTAAATATTTGCGTTACCTCTCTTACCAACCATCTGTTCTATTTTTATACTACGTGCCCTAAAGCTTATCGAAACCAAGAGTACTGTACAAAAAAGTAAAATAAAAGTAATTGGCTTAGTGAAATCGAACTCCACCATAAAAATATATAGGGCAAACGTTCTCATTCCCTGACATGATGATTCGCTGATTGGGAATGTGTCAAACCCTTTTTTCACGCTAGATTATATACACGTGTTACAAATTGTCACGACATGTACGTCAGTGATACTTAACGCGTATATTGCATTATTCACTATTTCTTTCGTTAATATTCCATGTAAGGGAATCTGTGGTTCCAATCCTAAGCTAAGTTTAAAAGTTCACGAGGCTCCAGCTACAACATTAAAAAAATTAGAAGTTCGACCCATCATTCTTGCCGCTTGAAAAACATTCCCGACGTACGTAAAGATACCCAAAGTCACTCTACCATATTTTGTTTCAAATTGGCCCCACCGTTTGGTTTTCTGCCGCGAACAAGCAAACAAACTTACTCTTTAATATATATAGATTACAGTACACATATTTTCTCCAACCGTTGTATGTATTTCTGTATGGATCTAATATGCATACTACCATGGAATATACTATGGAACTACTTATTACTCGTCCGAGCTCCTTGGGGAATAGATTTAAATACAGGATGTGGTTCTGAAAGTTTAGGTAACTATACCGGTACTCGAACAGAGGCTAAATATGATATGATTTACATTCACATTTAGTATTTTTTATGGGAAATGTTGTGCATTTGACCTCCAACCCATTCTCCTTAACTCAGGCCATTTTAAATAATTGAGATGGAATGTTATATCAGTGTACTGTAGCTCAATTTTAACTAGCGGGCTGCAGTAATAATAAAAATGAAATGTTTGGTTACTGGAAAAACTCGCCATCTGGTCATTGTTAGGAGTCAGTTTAAATACAGTAATTTCACTGAGTAAATTCCGATTTTCATTGGATGATTGCCTATGTAATCGATTCAATAAAATATCAGGTATTGACCTGCTTTTCTCTAGAATCCGCATACCATTTTGTCAATTATGTTCATTTTTTATGGCTATTTCATGCGGCAGCTCCATCTGTCGTCATTGTTGATTTTCTGGTCGCCTGCCTAAAAAAATATTGGCAAAAAAAGGCAAACCTCTGTGTGTGTCTGCACGCTATTGGTGATTGTATTTGACATTCCACAAGGGAGAAATGTGTACAATATGAGATATGGATTGTTTTAATGACAACCTAGTAAACATTGTCCCTGCTACTGTATCTTGTGTATACGTGTCATCGGTAAATGAGAATATTGTGATCGAAAATTGGAATTGGAATTCATAAGTCATGCAGCTTTGACTTCTATTAGAGAGCTAATCCAAATATAGTAGGTTGGCCACCGAGTTATAAACGACCTCTAATTATGAATTTTCTAGTTACGACAAGACCACATCAAAATACATTCGACTAGCGGCCAAATTCTAACTTACGAAGAATCTTTAAAAAATTTCGGGCGCATATCCTCATGTGCTTCGAAATACTTTAAACAAATTATGTTCGTAAGTCGGTGATTCACATTTCATTTTGTATGAAATAGTTGCGCTTGAGAATTTTCTCCCGCTGTCCTGGTTTCACCTTGTCAATGGGAGTGTGACGTATCATATGCGACCCGGAAAATATAGCCCTAAATCATTCCTATACCGACTGATTAACGATCTTTATTGTTGACTTGAAGTGTATTGCCAACATTGGGTACTTACTAATGAATGGTGAAGTACGACGCTTGACTAAAACAATATTATGACAAGATGCAGAATTGACAATAATAACAAAATCTGAATTTTTGTTGACTTTGTCACGCTAAATATAGTTCACAATGACCTTATACGTCATAAAAAACTACTTGAACGATGAGAATTATTTTGAGTGCCTCGTGAAATGGCAGACATGTGATATGGCCAAGATAATCACTGTATAAATCAAAATAGCAACTCTTTTAACTCTCGAGGTGTTAATGTTTCACAACAGCTAACAACAAGGCCTGTTCTGTGATCTGCAAACAATTTGAACATGCTCATACTATTGCAAGATATTTACTGACTATTTTCATTTTTATAGTCAATTTGAACCTAAGCAAGTGATCATTGAGTAACTGATTCGATAGTTGCATTTTTGAAAGACCCGATAAATGAGGTAATTTCTACCCTGTACTTATAACAATCGCCTGTTTTGCGTTAAACTTCTCACAGTGAATTCAGCATTAGTTTCATTTACTGGAGAATCCTCTAGCCTTATCAACCGCCCGCTGATGCGTGGATCAATTTGGTACGATGATCCATATTTGGCCTGTGAACTTGTAAGTCTGTTCAGTTTAAACCACCCAATAAGAAGATATCTTTCATCAGCCCATCCCTACACCGTGTTAATCCATACCATTATAAATGACATAAAGATCCTCTCGTTGATTTATGTGTTTGCTGCAAATGTAAGCAAGACATAAGCTACCAACTTCCAATATAACACGTAATAACGAAATATCCAAGGTAATTTCCACATTGCCAAGTATTATTTCATAAAAAGGACGAAACATCCGATGCCCTCAGAAATTGGGAGACCAATTTCACAAACATAGTGTGAGAAAAAGACATTACTGTTTAAATGACTCCAGTCATATCCGCTGATGTAAATGTCCTAATCCAAAATTCTACGTTATTTGACGCTAGTGAAGATTGATCATTTAAATTTTACGTTTCGCTGATTCAAATAAATGTCGATTTTTTCAATTTGGGGAGAAACGACCGAAAATATTTGTTTTGAAAATATTTCACTCAATACTACCTTAACTTTCCCGCCCTACCCTGCATTTTTCTACCTCGTTTCAACCCCCAAAGTAAGTAAATACATGTCGAGGGGATAAAGATTATGAAGCACTCGTAATTCCTTGACTATTTTTCCTCAAAAAACAACATTCCCAAGGATGATGATAATAGTGATAAATTTTGTATATCTTGTGAAATATTCAGATCTTTGTTTGAACAGCAGGAAATAACAATCCATATTGACGTCAGTACTTCACACTTTCGTTCAAATTTGATACTTAAAAATGAAACCGGTATGTAAAGTAGAATGTCAAGTTTCCAGTATTATGTCTCTACGTGTTCTTTACCCTGCTTTCTAGATTAATATAAATACCGGAAATTAAGATGCGTATGCTCAAGATGTTCTGTATATTTTTGTCAATGGGGTTTGAGTATCATTCGGACTGCGACTGCTATCCTTTTATGGGAAAATCCCCAATACACAGTAATTAGGGTCATATATGGTTTGTTGTTTTATACGACCGAATGTGCTCATGGGAAGTCTCGGATAGTTCTAAAATGTTGTATTGTTTTGTTGGAAAATTCCCTCTCAATTCTCATTACAAACACTTTCTGCGTGTTCTGCTAAGTTTGATCACTAATTACTTCTTGTTATGTCAATAACATCCCACACAGTAGTTTTTTATATACTTCATTCAAGCATTTGAAACACTATAACACGTTTGTAATTGCTCATATGCTCGATAAAGTCACGATTATTGAGAAATCTAACATTTTTGGTCAATTGAAAATAGATCTTTGTTTCCTCAGGAACATTAGTATGTGCATACCGTTACAAGCTACCAATTGTTTTATATTTACTTTTACCTTTAATGATGGTAATGGTTTCATTCCATCCGTTTAAATTCGTTCGATTGATATGTCACGTTTAATCAGTTTCAGGGGAAGTTCTTTGAATTCGTGCGTAAATATTTCATTTCTATACCGAAAATCATTCTGATATTGGTTGTTCAACATTCTCGTATCTTTCTATTTCGAAATTGGTTATAGGAGAGTTATAGGATTTTGGCGGGTTCTAGGGGTTGAATGGGAATGGGACCTAAAACCGCCAGAATCTTGTCGAGCAATCAATAAATTTGTCTCCGTTGATGTATGATGTGACTTACCTTAAGTATGCTGATTCAAAGCACAGAGTTTCTTCACTTTGTCATGAATTGTAGTCGCTCAATATCGTGAATGTGATCTCTGAACGGGTTCACCACGAGTGAGTATTCTTTGTGCCAGTGCAAAATATTATCATTCTAGTCAAATGTATTTGCAATACGTGATTGATATAGAAATTCTGACGTCCACGTGCACTCCTACTAAATCATCTATGATTCAGTGCCATTGTATTTCCCGTGCAGGAATTTTGTTCTACTATGTCAATTAACACTCTACTTTTCACTGCTTTCAGAAACACTGTTTGTACAGCTGAAATCCCTTTAACATGAAGATTTTACTGTATCACATGCTGTATTTAAATAGCCGTTACCAATGGATAAACTTGTGTGTTGCAAGCAGATCTAGATATGGATTCCATTCATACCCCACCCTTTTATTACGAGACCAACCCACCCAAGAGAGCGATTCCGAAGGCAAACAGACGCCCCTCGGACAGTGCTATTTGTGTCTTAGTGGAATTTAACTTTCAGCTACCAATCCTGTTCAATAAATACTTTTTAATACTTCTGTGCCTACGACGTAATTCACGTGGTACGTAGTAACGTAGCTGACGCAATAAATAGAACGTTACGTAACTGCGTGGAGCTAAAAACAATAAAACAACATATTTAGGAACAATAAAACGTTCTCTTGGTCAATAGGTTTGTGATAACTTGTTTAAAGATTGCTTCTAATCCGAATAGTGGGAGGAATGTTGATCGACGTTGCTACGTTTCTAAAATTGCGTTGTTGTACAGAGGTGAAGTTCTATATATAGAAATAAGTCCAATAGGTAAAGAATTATGACAGTCATGGTGACGTTACTTGTCACTATGGTAACGGTGACGTATATTAGGACAGCATTTTTCAAAGTGAATGTTCCAGATATGAAACTCCATTCATATTGCGATAAAACATGACAAATATGGCTCTTCCAGAATAAATTTAGGAATTCACTCCGTATAATAAATATTGTAAGAAATAAAGTCAGACAATAGGATTCGTGTCAACTGTAATATAGATTTTTGTGTCCTAATTAAAAAGTTATATCGAACTGCGCATAGTTTGCGTAATAAAGATAAAATATTGTTTTCTTTGGTACCTCAGCACTAAAATTAAGGTTCGATGGTCAATAAACAGCAACTAGGTTCATGTAGTGCTTATTATTAATGTATACTGTATAGTGTATGTCTTATTTTTATTTTCTGCGGTATTTTATGGTAAATCACACACCCCTTGGGTTCACGCCTTCGGAATTTTGTATGCTAGGCAGATCATCAATACAGCACTTCGCAATATAGTGGGATCATTATTCTCTATTGTTTATTTTTTCATGTTTCAATATTTGGGCAACTGACAGCATGTCAGTCGGATGCATCTAGCTAATTATCCACTCGTATACGGTGACGGTTAATTAAGGACGCAGTAAACATTGACTTGTTGCCATGTAGTTTTATTTATTCANGACAAATGTGTTGTACAACGGTTCCGATTCATTATCAGTCTTCCACATACCTGAATGGTATCGGAATCGTAATTTTGTTGACTTACGTCTTGGTTGTCAAGTATCACATAATATAAGCAATTTACGTATTGTTCAGCATATTTTGCGGTCTTCACTTATTTTCCATCGCCCCAACAAAGCGACTGTTACTATGTACCTGTTTAGAGTAGATAATGAATTGCTGTATTATGTACTTGATATGAAGAGAGGCCTGAAACCATTGACTACTTTCGATCAATGACAGCCTATTACCGTATTCATCGCACAAATCATACGCAATCACTGACTTGGAAAATACGTTCACTTTCGTTTTGAATGGCGCATTTCCTCACTAATCATATTTGAAATATTGCCGTTAGAAACGTAGTGTTGAGGCTAATTGTTTATTTTTTTTGACGGCAACCGTGCCTTAGATTTTATTCATTGCAATCTTGTATTCTTTTTTCTGACGTTTGTAAACCTGACGACTGATGTAATACCGTGTTTATATAGAAAAATCCGTTGATTGACGAATAACTGTTTCAATCATTGTCTTTTGTTTTATGGAAGATAGCGTAACGGAAGCCCGTGATACATGTATGGTATATATAGAACTGTCCACTACTGTTCAAGTAGTAGTTTCTGTGCGAAACTCATAGGAGAATGATCTAACCGATGATTCCTAACCGATATAGTTCTCTATAGCCGGCGATAACGCTAAGATTGTTTTGGTCACTGGTGAGTGACTATGTATAGCCAAGAAGCAGCAAAATATTGGGAGTTTCGTGCGCAAAGCTTATATTTAGAAATCTTCCTATGACGGTAATAGCATGTGATACCGGTACTAGTATAGATTTCAATCATTTCTACTGGAAACTGGTGGAACTTCTTTGCTAAAATGAGGAATAATATGAATGAAGCCTTTGTTTTTTCTTATGAGGATAATATCTTTCATAAAGCTGGATTTTTTATATTGGTAAAATGTTGACCACTTTCATATTAATGTTGCCTTATTGAAGTCGAAGAATATATGTAGCGACCGAAGGCTAAACGAACTTGTTCATGGCGTTGCTATTAGTATAAAGCGTGCGCAGTCTACCAAAACCCTTCCTCTGGTTGTTGAAACCCTAACAGTACTCTACAATCTAAGGTATTTGTGTAAGGGTTATGCTTTTCTGACATAACTCCCGGGGCCACATTTATTACTACCACGTAAAAATCTGTTGGTTTGTTCATTTATTATATGAAGGAACGCATATTTAATGACTGTTAATGCGGTATGTAATTTCTTCAAACACCTTGAATTACTTTATGCGTTATGAGATTGATAAGGAGTTTGTCATTCCAGCAGGAATTTGTCATTCGCAATCAGAAACTTTCTCAACACGTTAAGATTGTACTGGTTCCCTAGATCGTGGTCGTAAACGAGATAGCAGAAACGTGAGAATAATCGCGGAATTTCGCGAATGTTTTGTAGAATTCATACAAAAAATGCAAGGCTAAATCCAATATTATTATCCGCTAATTGTGAGCGCGAAAAACTATTCTATTTTATTCTAATGAGGCAATTCCTAACGATATTTTGATTTGATTCAATAACGCCATCTTGACTTGTGGTTTTCACATGAATCTTACTTTTTATGAAGCTTATGCCTTCCTAAAACTTCCCCAAACGTATGCATTCGCTCAGATGCGATTGACTATTAGTTTACGATTTTATATCGTAGCTTTTGTTCGTTGAGAAATATGATCCCGTCGTAGTCGACCGTAGGCGTTTGGTGGAAAAGAACAATGGATTTATTCGCCTAATGGTTAGAATTATCCACTACTGTGTTTTAATTGCTCAATTCATTGGGTTGTTCGGTTGGCTCGAATTACTAGTGAGTGGAGACTGAAGAATCCAAAAAAAAAGTTTAACTTGAAAAAAAAGGCTTAGAGAGAAGGCTAACAGAAAAAAAGTTGAAGAGAATTTATGAGCTGCTTAGTGGCAAAGCGTTAAATGTTGTGTGGTTGGCTCGAAATACTCTTAACGAGTATTAACTCGACCGAAAATGAGATGCTTAATCAGTCTAAGTGCAGTTGTTATTTTACTGTCGATTAATAACCGGTAACTCAAGTTCATAACCAGTCAGATTGATTTACGATAGACAATGTAAAAATTGATCGAATGTTACTCATCTTACGTATTTACCTTAAAAGGCAACGAAGCGAGGTATTTGTTATAGAAACAATGTAGTCAGTAAATAAAAAAACGAAGAGACACGAAGACGAAGATTCCGAGACGTCTGAGTTTAAGGTGGCTGTATATATATTCGATTATTGAATGCGGTGGCGTCTCAGTTGCTTGAGATTTATCATTGGGTAAAAATGTAGTTATCTGTCGGCTTTATTTTTTTCAATATGAAGTCGGCTATTGTAGACATTTGCTAGATAGCGAAGGGCAATTTCTTTCAATAAAGACCCACGAGTATTGACTAAACTTTCTATTGAAAACAATCTCTTAAAAAGTATTCGTCAAGCGTACATGCTCTCTCACTTCACTTGTGTTTACTCGGGTGTGAGCATATGGTATTTAATAAGCTTGCGAGGCAATAAGCTGGTTTAAAATAGCCGAGCAGTCACATACGTAGCACGGAGTAGATCCATAGTCAGTACAAATACAGGTATACAATACTATGGCATATCTATGAAAAGCAGCAGTAGTAAAGTTTTTGCAGTTACTATTTCAGTATTCATAAAATATTACAGTTACCGAGGTTAAAAGTTTATTACAAATACCTTTAGAAATGTAAGGTGAATATTCTTGTATTTTTTAGCTTATATTTACGTCAAGAGAAAGTTCTATACTACTTTCGCCTAGGTAAAAGTAGTCCGTTGACGTAGAATGTGAACCGTTATACATAGTACATAGTTGATATTCATCTCGTTTGCAGTGTAAAGTATATACAGATCTATTCAAGGTATTTAGATACAGCTTATAAATATAGAGTAAAATCGCCAGTAAGAAATAGGCCAGGACTAGTTCAGGACATATTTTCATACTTCAGTATATTTGGGAATTGAGGAAATTTTATAGTTTTAGTCCCACGAAGTGTATCGTTATAAATACGTCACGTAAGAGTTGAGGTTTTTTACGACGCTTGAAGGGAGCTTTGCGTTCAACCACTTCCACAAATCCTCTCTTACGTTGCTGCAGTTAACATTAGTAACGACTTGCTTTTTCAAGAGCCTTCAGCCATGACTGATGCCTAACTATGTCTTTTTCCTGTTAGTAGATTTTAAAAAGAATTCGTTTTTAAGTAACCTACTACGTGAGCTCTTTGTCACCAATTACGTAAGAATTGAGAAACTTTGAAAAGGATATAATAGCATACGACTACTAAGTTGCTCTACAAAATTTCGAAGACTTCTAACAGAAAGAAGTATTTACTGCGAAATCAATTTTACACAATCATTTCAAAGATGAAGCTGCTTATTCTGGCGTTATTCGTATTCCTCTCTGGTCTGGCTGAATCCAAGTCGTTGCGCGACAATAAATCGAAGAATGCTGGTGAGTGTTTTAAGCATGTAGTTTTACAAGTCCTTTTCTTTTTTACTGTTATTATTACAAATAAATATTCACATAAGCCCTTATTTTTGTACCTCAACGACCTTCAATGTTGGCTGTAACTAATACAATAGCCCGGATGTACGGCCATTTCTTTATTGTACGCTCTGAGTAAACTGAAAAATAGCTGTGGTATGCAGTTGGTCCATTCCTGAACACGTTTACAGGAAAACTGTGAATCTTTGTCCCAACATATGGTGGTACTCCGCAAACATTAAAGTTTGGATAAAATTACGATACATAATCTTTAACGACACTTTAACTGTTTTAGCTGTAGATGACGTATATAATGATGACGATTCGTATGAATACGAATACGAATACGATGACATCGATGAAGGAATCATGTTCGAATGTCTCGACGGGAGTGGAAACAAAATCATGTTGGATTACATGTGTAACGGTTTCTCAGAATGTGATGATGGATCAGATGAAGATATTGTCAACTGTGCAGGTAATGCAGTGCGCCTTTGTTGTGCTACAATTCTAGTTTAATCGGCATTACCCTGACTGTGGTACTGTACTGTAGAAATAGTGGAAAGTGTACTCTTAGCAAACTGACCTATTAGTGATTAATAATTAATTAATACACGATTATTCCCAGTGTCCTCTAGTCCGAATTCTCAACCTGGAGCTGTAGGGTGATTTGCGCCGATAGGACATTAGAAACGTAAAAAAAGGAATTACATCATGCCCTAGCAATCGGAAATCCCTGTTGTTTAGTGAACTTTGATTGGTCATTACAAAACTAGTAGAATTTTTTTCTACCGTTCGGTTATGTGATATAAATATTTCGTTTCATTCATTTCATTAATTTGGTTTATCGAAAGAAAGTCCCAAATACAATAGATATCGATCAATTATTAAGGGCAATTACCCAGCTAGTGTAGAGTGTCGGTAAGTGGTTTAAGTACGTGTAAGCCATGTGAGTGTAGTCACGCTGGCATGAAATATGAATAGTCGATCGAGCATGACCTTGAAAATTCGAAGTGAAATCACTCTGCGGGAGAGCATTCGACATTTCATAACTTCATCGTCTCAAAATAAGAGTTGTGTAGGCGGGCGTCGAGAATGATTTTGAAATTTTCCATAACCCGCTTTGTTCTGTCTGTCAGAATTCGGATTACTGGCGTTCTTCGACGCTTATATAACCATCGCACTAAGAACTTCCTGGTTGATTTTATTTTACTGCGTTTCGCGTGGGTTTTCTAAGGTCCTATTCCGTATTAATTATCCTGGACGAGACCTTACTTGAGTATGCAAATAGATATGACGGTCGAGCAATAATTTTCAGTGCAAACAATTAGTTTTGTTTTTACGCAGTGGATATTATTTATACTGCCTCTGCCGTAAATGTCATAGGAAACCATTGTAGTTGGGTTTCGTCAGCCGTTCGCTTAGTTAATCATCAATTTTGCCGTTTGTGCGGTTGAAATAAGCTGCTGTAGACGACTACTGACTGTAATTTTCTACAGCCGGTGGTCAACCAACGTAAAGACACTCATGGACTGTTATTACTAATATGAAATTCAATACAATCTGCTTGAAATATGGCTGACTGCAGAAATGTCCATACTATAGTTTGGTTGTCATAATATCGATATCGTCATAGTATCGAATAACAATTTAAGACTCAACTATTCCTTGGTAAATTTCCTAAGCAGTACTGTTCGCCGCGTCGCAGTCTTCACATTAATGTCATATAGTATTATGGATATAGAAATTCAGAAAAAGAAAAAGCATATTTATATTATCTCTCAAACTGATTAGTTTGCCCTAGCTACGTTTTAACCGCTCACTGCCTTATTACAGATGGTTTAATATATGATGCAATTACAGTACATAAAATACAATACACAGTACGAGATCCTTGTGAACAATGAAGTTCTTTAGCAATACATGTACGGTGTCCGGGCTGTATTGTTGTGGTTGAGACAAAGCCAGAATGTTATTTTACAAGTTAATTGTAATACAATGTACCCCATTGTATTTTAATTGTGTCTTTTCTCTTTCGACAGTACACGGTATATCCAAAGAGACAACCACCACCACTTCAACGACCACAACGACAACGGCAACTACAACTCCCGTTCCAACCACAACGACAAGCACAAAAGCTGTTAAAATAGAGGAACCAGATGAATTTGACGATTATCAGGACGCTTGTAGTGCTGATGAATTCCAGTGCAAGTCGGATTTAGGGATATGTCTTCCCAAAGCTCTAGTATGTGACGGAACGAAGGACTGTCCAAACTCGGAGGACGAGACCGACTGTCCATCAGGTAGGATGCTTATAAAGTTATCAAGATAAGATCTGGAGAATATTTTTTAGATTCCGTGCAGTAGATGTTAGTATTCTATGTACATTACCCCATATCGTGTTTGCGAGTATGGTCACGCAAGAAGTATTAATTTTAATAAGCTTAGAAGATTTACCATCCATTATGAGGCAAGATTGTATCAGATAGCGTTAGGCAATATATTGAAAAAGGAGAAATATGACACCAGCCAGGGTTTAGGTTTTATTATCTCGACCAGATTCGTAATTACCATAGAGAGCATCGTTTATATATGGGGACTGCGCAATAATCCCGCGATAGCTGTTAATGGCAACGGAAATCGGCGTTACCCGTTAATAGACCAAGTCTTTACCGAAGAAGTTTATTTTGTTGACGGAAAACTGACGACTGTGTGGAATCGAAGCAAAAAATACTCTGTACTTTAAAAGGTGAGCTGAAGTAAAGCTTGCAATGCACGTGGTTTGTAGCAAATCGCTCCTTATTCTTTTTGCTGCTTACACTTAAAAAGCACATAACATGGTGATGGTGATTTTATTTGAGTAACATTTAAAGCTTGGTGATGAATTTCATACAGTATATATAATATATATATAACATATAAAATATTGTTTAAGTACTGAAATTCTTCATCTTTGTTTTGCATCTTCTCCGCTTAATGCTCTAACAAATTCTCCTAATGCAATATTTTCAATAACTAAAAAACTATCAAAAGATGTTTTTGGCTAACAGTTAAACGTGTTATGATCTAATTTTCCAATGGTCACAAGCCTTTACGTAAAACTAATGGCGGGATTCAACTGGTTTACACCGGTTCTCGCAAAATGGAAGCTGAAATTTCGAAATTAAAATATTCCCTCATCCAACGTATCATTAGCATTAGCAATGAAAAAATTGGAGAATCGCCAGAAAAAGAATCCAAAATCCACTGTTGCTATATTTGAAAATAAATTAAATTAAACTTTCTATGATATAACGCTGGATTATCACATGCCTAATAAAACTATGAAGACTAACCACGTGAGCCTAATACCAGCAACTTCTTTTATTCTGAATGCCCACTTCTTGTATAATTTTTAGCTCTTCTGCCTTACATGCTGTTTTGACTCCCCACAGTCGTCTAGACATCGGCGGGAATCGAATAGTTTTTAGCTCTCGACGCTGTTGTTTAAAAATTGCCGACCGTGCAAATTATACTTCGCAACGGGGGCGTGTTAATATTTTCAAGCGTTCCAAAGCGTAACCTGACACTGTTGATCGCCTGCCGGGGTTAGTTTTACTTCTATCTAACGTCGAGTCATGCGTATAAACAAATAATAGCAGATGTGGAACAGGGTGTTGAATATGTGAAAATTTCTTCAGTTTATCGTTCCTTCCTTTCCTATAGTCGTAGAGATTGTTTGTCGTTCTCTCTGGATTTGGTTCTATGATATCTTCTGTTTTACTGAATTCAACGAAGCGGCACTGAATTTTAACGTAGTGGTGTACAGTATAGTACATCTATTTTCCATATACGATTTAGAACTCCAGTGATTTTGTTCTGAAAAATAATCAAATGGGCTTTTTATAAACTTTTCAATTTCAATTTTTTTTTAGAAAATCTCGAGTCGGAATACATTGCACCTCTAATGTCACCAGAAGAGACATCTGATGAGTTTGATCATAATTATGGCCTTGATGTGAAACCACGGCCTTCTTCACTAGATTATTCGAGGTTTTATGATACCCGTAAAGGGGAGGCTATCGACCACCGACCGGTCTTACCCACAGTACCCATACCACAAATTGCTTTCCGTCCCCAAGCACCTGTTGTTTTGAAGAAACCAGAGTCGGAGAAGCCTGCAATATTTGTGCCCGAACTACAACCGGAAACCGACGAAGACAACCTAAACCTGGAATCCGATTACCACTACGTAATAATTGACGAGTATGGTGATTACAAGGAGTTCGGAGATACCGACTCAGTTACTGAATCATCTACTGAAAAAATAACAGCTCTGTCTACTGAGAATAACAAAGTGGAGTCTTCTCTGAATTCTGTGGAACTCGTAAAAAATATCGCTGGGAATTTTGCCAACCAAGAGTCGACCTCCTTGACAGAGGAGGACAAGGATGTCATAATTCGTCATCACAGTCAGCCTCAAGAAAACAGAAAAAGCGACATCAGCTCGTTGTCCAATTCTGCGCAAAGTCTGGAGTCGGGACTTTCGGTGTTGCCACGCATTTTGGGAAAAGAAAATACTGACAATTTGGTAAAACGGAGGAAAAAATTGGAAAAGCAACGAAAAAAAGTTCGTGGTGTGGTGGGGCAACTCTTGCACCAAGTTGGGAAACTTATTGAAAACGAAGACTATAGTGACAATAGCAACGGCTTTTTAAGTGAATCTGCTAATAATTTACGGATGCACACAAACATTGGAGTTAACCTCGGATTGGGGTCTTCTAATCAAGCAAACGATTTATATTCGAGAATTTTGTCTTCTTGTTCCTCTGAAAAGCGGTTAAGGATAAGCATAGATTTGGATTTGTGATCACAAATCTCGCATATATATTTAAGCAGTCATATAAAAACTCGACGACATTATATCGGCAAGTTTTATTTTATTATAATAATACTTTTCTCAAAATTTATTTTTACTATTCTTTCTTCTTTGAAACCGTTTCTACCTTTATCGGTCGACTTTGCCATAGTTTGTACCAGTTGCTCGTTCATGTAATAATTCGTACGAGTTACTATTGACAGTGCGTTATCAATGATCACATTCCGTTACCCCATTGCATAACGCAAACCATTCGCTTGAAACATTCCCTCACATGCATTACTAATTCAGTGTTGGTTGCCAAATGAATCTCACTAGGCTGCCGAAACTATTGCACATCGTCAAAACCAATATGAATTCTGCGAAAATATTTCCATGACCGCCACATCAATAGGCACTAAAACAACCCGAGGAAAAAATGTAATGTTAATTTGCTTGACGATGTATCGACATCCTTTCGGCTGTTGATGCTTACATAGATAGTGTAGCATACTAATAAAGGTTTGAATTATACTTATTCCAAAAGCTGCTGATTATTTCCATATCTAATACACTATACTTTTTATAATTTCCCCTCTGTTTTGCCCTTGTCAATGCCAAACTCCTTCGAGTACATTCCTTTCGAACCCCTTAGTGTTAGAATAAACAAAATAGATATCTAACCAATATTTAGATAGATTTAAATTCAAATCGAAATGATTGAATACTAAAATATCTATATTTTTGACACTTTACTTGTAGGGAACTCTATTTACAAGCAAGCTTTGTTACTTTGCCGCAACGAATGAGGTTTCCTCATGGCTCTTGACTCTTTTCTTCCCAGCGTTATATCGTCACTGTATTTATTTTGTTTTTACTTGATATTTTTGTTCTTCCTCCCACGCGAATTGCGATTCGAAAAAAAAACAAGTTCTTGTCCAAGTGTCAACTTATTTATTTTAATCTAGCCAAGTAAAGTCTACACGAATGTTGTACCTGTATTAATAAAAGAGGTAACGATGAAGAAGATTTTCTGTGATAAGAATATGGTTTCCCTCGGGCACAACTGTACTTTTGTCACCTTTGTTTTTGCTATCCGTCCTTTTTTATCATGAATCTACTCTATTTCCTTAGAATGAGAATGAGAATAAACGAAAAAAACAATTATATTCTGGCGAATGGGGTTAGATCAGTGTACAGTATATTTAAAACAGAAATTTTAGCTCAATTTATCATTAAGAAGTCAAGAAAGCTGTCGTCTTACTCAGTAACTAATCCAAGATCTATGAAATTGCTGAATTTTACCGTACTACTGCTGAACTGCATTTTCAGTTCATGCGCTAACTAACCCTTTTGACACCGGGAACAAATCAATATTATGACTTACAGGTTCATTCATGTACAGCGTTATCGTGAACGTATTTAACATAACTGAATGATTAGAATACGCGGTTATAAGCCTTTGTTATCGTTTTGAGCTGGACGAGTTCTTATGTATTGTCAAAAATGTCATAGAATTTGAGTTCCATGTTAAAACGGTATATAGTACTGTATTGGGAAGCACTATCCGTGCAAACGTTCATTCAACAACATATTTAAAAATACTGTACAGTTTTCCATTTAACATCTTGTATAATAAGTTTTATAATTTAGATAAAGGACTCCTCCCATCATTCAAAACCAACAAAACTGTAGAAGATTTCACAATATCTCCAACTGGAAGTACGCAGCCACAGATAACAACTTCACCATCTCCTGTTGCACATCTATGCTCATCATTGCGTTCATTTCAATGTCGTTCGCGTCCCGGTGACTGTGTTCCCAAATTTTTGCTGTGTGACGGTTTCAAAGATTGTTTGGACGGTTCAGACGAGGAACGATGCAGTAAGTGAAAGACACGTGTTTCTGTGCTTCCCTGGCAAGATTCATCATTTCTAACATGTCATATATGTTATGCTTCGTTTAGCTTGCAACCCGGGAGAGTTTCGCTGCTTGAACCGAAAATGCGTAAAAGCGCATGCACGTTGTAACGGGGTGAACGACTGCGGAGATTTCAGTGACGAAATCCTTGGATGCATGATAGATCCTCCTAGAGCCAATGAAAAATTGTCAACGACAACCGCTCAACAGAATTTCACAACGACGGGAACGGAGAATCATATTACAACACCTAGTCATATATCTTCAGCACTTTCCACGAACAGTAGTGAAGAACTTACAACTCCAGAAAGTCGACCGACAATTCATACAACAAACACAGAGAAAACTTCCTCGAACAACTCTACAGATTCGAGTAAAACACCTGACCTGCTGAATAAGTGGCGATTTTGTAGCTTAGAGCCTTGTGCTAATGGGGGAAGATGCTTCGAAAACGAAAACGCCTTTGTCTGCGTATGTACATCTGACTATAAAGGTGAGTCTTGGACATTCTGTGTATTAGAACTACATATTAAAATTTAAAAATATTTATTTTACATGAAAAGTGCAGGATGTAATTTGGTATATATATTTCCTATTGTAGGTCCAACGTGTATGCAAAGGAGATCAAAGAATTTGAATGGGGACTTAGGTAACGGTTCAGTGTCATCGTTTTCGAAAGGTTTATTATCATTCACATATATCCCTCTTAGTGTAATTTTCTTTCTTAATATACTTTTGTGATCTTTATCAGATCGTGTTGAGAAACAAATTATTTATATGAAGTTTCAGCAATTAAATTTTAACGGTGCCAAGTTTCGGTATTTATTAATCGAAAATAAAAACCGTCTAAGTCGGAGATCACTGCTGGACTTACTACTGTAATGTACAGTACAGAACAGTACTGCGAAAATTTCCCTAAATCCTTTACTGGTGAAGTTTTCTTACAAAATTCTAACGATACAACAACCATTCTTCACGCTTGTTTTTATATGACAACGGTAATACTTATTTTAGTTAATTTATTAAGCTCCCGAACCGATTAACCTTATTGTTACTGTAAATGACCAAACTTTTTACTGGCGATACGAAAGAATTGTGATCGTGTTACAATACCTCATGGTTATAAGTTTACTAAAGACGAAATGTGAGCTGACAGATTTAACCCGAGGCTATCACACTGTATATCAACCACCAAACTCATCTTGAAAATATCTAACATAATATTGCATCAACAGGTACTTGATTTTTTGTGGTTCAAGATATTTTATATAGCATACTAACATATTTTCACGTAATAAGTTCTCCTATGTACGAATATTATATTATATATATTTTTATAATGATGCCGGCCATCAATAACTGCACTTTAGTTCGCATTGTGCTCATTCGCACTTAATATTTTTGATCTTTTTTTTCGATAGCATTCACAGCATGTATTCTTTTCTTGCAAGTTTTACTTCAAGTAGTGTTCGTATTGAAAATAAGCGTTTACTCTGACTCGGGAAGCGGAGCTGGTCGATGCTTGCCTACTAAACATTGTGTCGTGGGTCCCAAAGATTTATCAGTTCCCCTTTCATAGGCCCCTATTTTTGAATTCGGCGTTTTCACATAACAATTGCTGCTGTTCTTCAAGTGAAGAGATAACTTCACTCAATTCAAGCCAAGAGTGATTATTGGTTTATCGTATGTATTGTATAATCATATCATTATTTTGTGTCCTTAAATGTGTATACTGCAATTTCATATTTGTGTAACCGCACTGTGACGAATTCAGTAATGAAATGATTTTGATTATGATGAATGAATAAAACGCTCTTGCTTGCTTTATATGCCATTTTTGCGTTTTATAATCCGTATTCTGTGCAATGTATGACCGCGACAATGTGTTTCACATTTGTTATTCTCTGGCGACATCTAGGGAGGTAAGTTTTAAAAATTCAATCACGCTGCTTTCACTTCCGCTTCAGTACGTCTTTATCTTATATCAGATACGAAGAGAGTCTCGTAATGAGTAATTAAAAAACACGCGTGGTACAAAGGGAAGAGATAAAAATCATTACGCAAGAAGATTACTTCGGTGATAGCACAGTAATATGCGAAGTAAGCACTGAACGTACATCTGGTTAGTGCTATAGAAACAGGATTAATCTGAGACGTATAACAAAATCAAGAGAGAATCAATAGATACAGCAATGATAGTTGTTTGAAGTATAGCCTAATATTTTGGAAGTCTTCGGTGAAAAATCAACCATTCTTGACTGTACAAAATGTATGAGGTACTACTTAAAAAATAATACTAAACATTAATGCTTTAATATATATATATGTGTTAAAGCACATGGCCCTAAAATATCTGCTCATAGTATATGCTATTCACGCTACTGTGCTAATTCGACTCTGCTTGAAGCACCTATTTTGTCATGTCAGCTTGTAGTGAGTGTGTGTAGTAATGACCCTAATAAGGCACTTGATTGAGACGATGCTAACATTTGTTTCGAGGCACTCCATTTTTCCAAAACTGAGGATACAAGTGTAGACGAATCCACTTAACGCGAAAAGTGTACTTTCTAACTCTTGATCGTCACAATCATAAATTGCGTAACAATACGCCCTTAGTTTCTTTTTGTTATTCTCAATGGTAACGTCATAACGAAAAAATCGAAAGTAAATTTTTGCAGACGAATAACGACTTTACTACTTGTTTGCTTTTTTTTCAAGGGAACGCATCAAACTTGTCAGCAGTCGACGTTTGTGTCAAAAAAGGAAATATTTTGTTTTGTCCAGCGGCTAAATTGCTGCTAACGCCATGGCGGAAGTAGTAGATGCGAGGTAGGGTATCTTTTAATTCCTTTGGTCGTGCAGAAATGAAACGGTGGATTTAGGGATTTTATCGATCTGTGAAGGGCATCGGTTTCACATAGACCACTATTATATAGACCTTCAAATTAATAAAATAACCTTAACAGTGTTTGCAAGATCTTCAAACTTTGTTCGTCGGATACAAACGATACCGACTAAAATACCTTATCCTTATCGCAAGGAGAGTACTGTACTTTGCTTACTCGTACTCCTTTCTGTCTCAGATGGGAATTCCTCCAGCAAATTACGATGAAAATGCTCAACCTGAAGATTGATAAATGGTCGAAAATGATTGGACAAGAGGAAAACAAGATTATGATTCAAGAATTCTTCGACAAAGCCGAAATTTTATATCTGCTGCTATTAACCAATAGTGCCGGCCAGCTTTCTCCAACGGACATATTTCCCGAAGGGCTAAGGCAAAAAGGTGAGGATTTATTTTTGGAAATCTGCAGAAAATATATCATGGCAGTGTCGGTCATAGTTTTGAGCATTATATTTCCCCACTACAGCTCGGTTATTGTTGCATTGACATTGTGCTTGTGGATATAATGTTACTTCAATTCTTCAATCTCTTTTACTTGTACAGGAATTTTATTGCTTTAAATTATAGCAAGAGACTCGCGTAACACCAGATCATACGTGACGTAATATTATTTTCACACTTTCAGGATTGTATCTGATTAAACAGAAAAAGGAAGCAATCACGAAGGAGTCGATGGGAAAGAAACTGATAATTGGAGACTTATCACATTCTCCACTGGAACATATTTCGCCTCTGATTACCGAAGTAATTAGTTAGCAAGTTACTTACTTTCTTACTTAAATATATGTACAGTATGTATCATTTAACTCGTTATTACATTTTTACATTCGCGACATTTTGTTAAATTTAAGTTACGCATATCAATCAAATCGTACTCTTGTATATATGTAAAACAAGTGGAAAGCTCCGTCGCATGTTGAATAAACCGTGCTTGAGACCTTATTTTCTTCACTCAGCTCATGTCACAAGTGGTAGCGAACGACGACAATAATTCGAGTTGGCCGAACGTTGTTTCACAAGATGTTCTCAGACACGTACACAAACTCAAAAGTAACGTTTACGTGATAGCTGGACACATAAAAGGAAGAACGCTTTTACCGCTTCCAGTAGGAGCGGATCGAGTCAATTCGGCTCAGTCTGAAGAAAAAAGGTAATATGGAAATTTGACATAGAAAACTCGACAAACTTTATAGCTGTTAATAACGTATACCAACACACATATGAAGTACTGTTCTATTTGGTAAATATAGGTGGTATTGATTGCCAGGATTCTAGAACTCTTTTTATTAACCAGTAGTTAATTTTTAATCTTGCTCAGTCGATTCCAGAAATAGCCAGGTATTCAAATTTATACCAGATAACCCACTTTTCAGTTATAGTTTCATGTTTTCGTTTAGAGGCCCCAAAAAACCCTATGCGATGTACCCATTTTCAGTTGTAAATAGAAATCTTCAACCTATCCTACTCTTTTTAGAGCTCTGCTTCACGCGATAGAGACAGTGGTCATAGAATGGAGTCACCAAATTCGCGACGTTCTCAAACAAGAGTCTGCCCAGCTTCTGCTGGAGGGGAAGCATCCAGGACCGTTTGTTGAAATCAATTTTTGGAACGCAAAGTGTGCTAATCTCGAATGTATATACAATCAGGTATCGGAATTTAAATCTCAGAACAATGTATCCTATATGCAGTTGTGAAGAAAAGTACAATACATTTATTGCTTTTATTTCAGTTACGCGAGAGTAGAGTAAGAAAAATGGCAACTCTGCTGGAAATTTCAAACAGTAGCTACTACCCAGCTCTTCGCGATATCTTTACGGATGTTGTTGCAGGTAGCTTATACCTCTGTAATCACTGTAATGAAATGATGTCTCATTTGAGTTGACTTTCCACCTATAAGAAGCACTGGACTAGAGTAACCATTATAAAAATTCTTTTCAGCTCTTCGTGAAGCTAGAGACATCAAAATGAATTTGCAAACTCTGCGAAATATTGTCGACGATTTGGAACAAACCGATTTGTCGGAGGTCTGTAGCCTGGTTTTTGTTTGTGTTCCAGGCTGTCTGACATTGAATACATCCAGTCTGATTATTTTTAGATTTCTCCAAAATTAAACGCTCTGATGCACGTGATTTGCTTGATCTGGTCCAATTCTAAGTACTACAATACTCCAGTTCGGATCATAGTTCTTCTTCGCGAGATGTGTAATTTCTTCATCGAAATAGTTTAGTATTATATTTCGTTTCATTTGATATTTCGTTAAATGGTTATTATAATGTAATATTTTTTTATGTTTAGACATGTACTTATCTGTCACCCGAAGAGATACTAAAAGGAGAACTGGACGAATCTGTGGAAAAAGTTGCCATTGCTCTCAAAGTTCTTAATCAATTCCGAGCGAGCTACAATCGACATCGCTTGAAAATCGACACATATTTCAAGGTACATCACTTGTACTTTTAAACAAATTGACCCATCGTTTATGTTGGTCGACTGTCTTCTCTTATTAGTACTGGATTTGGACCCTAAAAGGGATCTGAACCTCCATAATCCAATGCTATTTCTTGTCTGCAATTTATGATCCCAGTATTAAATGTATATGTACATACAGATAGTGTATAAAAAAATCGTTCTGCCTATCGATAAACAGGGGCCCTGAGGCACGCATCACTTGTCTGTCAGTGGGTACTATGATTCTTGCAAACCTCCTTGTATGAAGCATATGATATAACGAATCTGAGAAACAAAATTTGTTCATACTGGTGAAAAACATGTCATAAAAAGAGCTATCAATATTATTTTTATTTATACAGGACAAGGAAAATGTGAAGAAATGGGAGTTTGCAGCTGAACTGGTATTCTCTCGTATGGATCGTTTTGTTGAAAGACTGGAAATTGTTATGGTATTGTTTACTTAGATTCTATATTAGTTAGTTGTTGAAACTTAATCTCAACATTCAACCCTTAGGAGTTTTTCACTACCAGTCAAGAATTCCTAAAACTGGAGAAAATTGAATTTGGTGGTTTAAAAGGAAGAGTGTTGAGCCAGCTTGTACTAAATCTCTTTGATAACTTTCAAGAAATATATAAGGTGTTCGGAGAACGGTCTTACAACCCACTCGATCCAGAGGACCAAGTAACCACTGCTTTTCTAATAGAAGTATTACACATTACATGTAAATTTTCTATGATTACTTTTCAAGGAGTTCGAATTGGACTTTATAGCTTTCAACGAAAGTGTATCAGATCTTGAAAGACAGCTGTCTAATGTAATCTGCCAAGGATTTGATGACTGTTCAGGAATCGAATCTATGTTCAAGGTGAATTGTGATTTATTGAAATTGCATTAATTGAAAGTTTTATTCTGGTAATAATTTGATCGTTTTAAATTAAAAAGATGATCACCATGTTTGGAACTCTTCTGGATCGACCCTTGATGAAAAAAGATTTCAATCAAAAGTATCCTGCTCTACTGCACAGCTTTAATGGAACCCTTGACGATGTTAAACGTGTGTTTGACACTCACATTACGAATGTTGCAAACATTGTGAGTTTTTTTTTATCACTCTATATTATTAATGATGATTTATTGTTTAATGCAATATTTGCATTCAATTAACTACTGTTCGCTTTATTATTTTATTTGAAGGGTGAAAATGCTGGCTTTCATCCTCTTGTTCACAAAAATCAACCATTAGTGGCAGGACAGATAAAATGGGCAACTGAGACTCAGCAGAGAATTACATGGCCTATGGAATCATTCAAAATACTCAAACATCCGTAAGTGCAGTATGCTTGGTAACCAATTTCAGTGATCCCAAGTCAGATGCATATAAAATTTATGGGGGAGATGATAAATATTGCTAGGCTTCCTGCAGTAAATTTGAAAAGATGCAATGAAAGCCCAATCACAATACAAAGTACACCTACCTACAAACCTGCAGGTCTCTCAACAGTTTTCTGAAGTAGAATATTTTAAATTCAAATCCAAGAATGATTTGCTTTACTCTTAATACTGCTGTTAAAGGGAAAGATGGTCTTCAATTCAATTGTAGATGGATGAATTAATAACTGAGCGAAATCCTATGGTGGGATGGTAACCCCTGAAGTAGTATACATTGGTAAATGATGAAATCAATTACCATATATTTGAATACTATCCGACCTGGTCTTTTAGATGCTTTGACAGCGAAGAAGCTAAACTAGTCTTTACGAAACAAGAGCAAATGGTGGAACTATTGAATGAGTATGTATTCATCTCTGTAGTTAACTATGTAAAAAATAGCAACGTAAGTTGAATATCTTCTTCACCAGATACAAAAAGAATGTTTACAAGCAATGGACAGCTGGTGTTGAGAATGCTTGCAAATTCAACCTTGGCCAGCCGCTCATCAAGCGAACATCTGAAACCAATCTCATTTCTGTGAACTTTGACCCACAGGTACAATCTAAGCTTAAAATTTGTCTCTCATTTATTTTCTAAATTTTACGATTCTTTCATTACTATCATATTATTATCTTAGCTTGTGTCTGTGCTCCGTGAGGTTCGTTATATGCGTTTCATGGAAACTGCTGATGTTCCACCTGAAGCTACCGAACTTTTTAACAAACACGAAACATTCCGTACCTATGTTGCCAACTTAAATCTTACCGTCACATGGTACAACCATGTACGTCAATCTTTACATGATGTGGAGTTCCCACTTGTTCAGTCACAGCTGACAAGTATTGATGCTGTTCTAAACCAGGCTGAGACAACCTTGTCCTGGAATTCAGATGGTAGTTATAATATGCTTATAATTTGAAGATTTGAAATAAAAATAAAGTTTTTGCATGCAACTTAATATAATTCTATATATTATGACAATAAATTGGCTGTGAGGATACAATTTTATTTTGAAATCAGGTATCTGGGAATATATTCAAGAGACACGAGATAGGGTTTATGATCTTCAGGTGCGAGTGCAGAAAGCCAAAACTAATGTTGATCTCATTGAAGAGATAATGAAGGTAATCCCTGATTTTTTTCTCATTGTAATTTCTGTAATTAACTCGGATATATCGTTGAAATTTTAGCACTGGAGTGAATCCCTCGTGTTTGAGAGAAAAGTTGACAACAAAGGAGCACTCTTGAACCTTGATGATAGAAAAGACAAACTTACTAAGCGTTACAATTCCATAACCGCAGATGGAGTCAAGATCCACAATCTGATCAATGTAAAATGAACTATTCTCAATTGAATTTTCTTGATTGGATAAAAAAATAATAATAATATTTTCTTACCTACATTTCAGGAAAATCTTAGTTTATTCAAAGCTGAAGCTGATTGCGAGATCTGGCAGTCTTACATAAGCTACATTGATGATATGGTAATTGATGGCTTCTTCAACTGCATATATTGTTCTCTGAACTATCTTATTGAAAATACAGAGGTAAATATAAGGAAACACTTTCGTTTCTGTTCTCGCTCGAGTACTCTCAAAAAACCTACTTGTCTCTACAGATGGAAGTACAGCCTTTATTCTCAGCTGAACTTGAGCTGCAGGCTCCAGACATGGTTTTTCAGCCTGCTTTAGGAGAAGGAATGCCAGATGGCTTCTTGAGCATTGTTGATGGATTGGTGAAGGACATTTACCAAATAAGCTCGCTTGTACCAAGGGTAGCACAAGCAGGATACAATGATTATCAGGTGGAGAACTAGATTTATAAAATATAAAAAATATGTCTATTTCCCATCTATGTTGATGTCATGTATTACTATTTTTATTTTTTAACTCTCATTTCCATACACTCTCACTATTATCCTTTGAATAAAAATTTGATAATTTTGATGTGTTTTATCTTATTTTATAGATGGACATGGAAGAAATGGAAGAACTCACTGCTATGCGAAATGATTTGATGGGTCGTCTCAGAGATGCCATGGATAAAGCGATCAATTTTTCACAGGAATTCTTGGAATATTCCAATCTGTGGACCGATGACAGACAGGCATGTGTCGTCTTATCCCTTTTCATAGCCGGATTTTGCAGGAATATAATTTCAGACTACAATTTCAAAACTTCCTGGTTAAACTTGATGTCAACCTATTTCATGCTCCCATGCCATGAAATTTGGATGAGTAATTCTGTTATGTCTTCTCACGCCAACTCAATGAATTGTAAAAATTGTAAACTTGTCACTTGACATTACAATATTATGTTTTGTCATACTAACTAAATTCCTTACTATTTAATTTAGACCACTATTGCAATGAATCTTTTTCCAAATTTAGGAGTTCATGATACAGTTTCTTACCTTTGGACACATACTCACTGCTGATGAAGTTGAAGCTCATGGTGAAGAAGGTGTACCCGAGTCTCCACCAACACTACAACAATTTAAGGAACAGGTTAAACTAAGAATTTTCTAAACTTAATTTTTTTTATTGTGATTATATCATTTCATACCATGATAAATATTTTATCTGTCTGAAGATTGACTTGTACGAAAACTTATATCAAGTCATCAGCAATGTTGAATCAACCAAAACATTTGATGGATGGTTCATTGTCAGCATTAAACCCTTCAAACAAGCATTGCTCAAC
The DNA here is from genome assembly GCA_013436055.1 of Halocynthia roretzi. Classification (NCBI taxonomy): domain Eukaryota; kingdom Metazoa; phylum Chordata; class Ascidiacea; order Stolidobranchia; family Pyuridae; genus Halocynthia; species Halocynthia roretzi. The sequence continues at coordinate 27,825 of QRAM01000196.1, read as the reverse complement.
ATGGTTAAGCGATGGAGCTTCATGTTCAAGGAGGTAACTGTGATCCTTATGTGTTTAGGTTTCTATAACTAGATGATGATAACATTGCTGTGGTAATCAATTAATCTTAACCATTCCAGCACCTCATCAACCATGTTGAGACCAGTTTGTATAACCTGAAAGACTTCATTAAAGTGGCAGATGCTGGACTTGGTAAAGAGGTAAACGAAGGCGATTACAATGGCCTTGTTGAATGTATGGGTCATCTCATGGCTGTGAGAGATCGCGTTGATGGAACAGATAAAATGTTTGAACCTTTGAAACACACAATAGACCTGCTCAAGGTTGGTTATTTTGCATTAAGAGATTATCCAAACAAATTTATATAAATAGTTCATAATATCTTACCTTTGCAACAGTCATACGACCAAGAAATGTCTGAAGAAGTTCATCATCAATTACAAGAGCTACCAGAGCAATGGAATAACACAAAGAAACTTGCTGTTACAGTGAAGCAAACTGTCGCTCCATTACAGGTAATTGTTAATAATATATTTATTTACCATTGCTTGAAGTAAAATGACGATCGAAAGTAATGTTAAATGATTGAACATGATAAGTGTAAGATATCATATCTTACCTCAAAACTGATTTCATTGCAACAAACATTTGATAATATTTCTATAATGCAAGATTAAAATCATTTTTCTTATCTATGTCACAGGCAAATGAAGTCTCTATTATAAGACGAAAGTGCACCAGCTTTGATGTGAAGCAGCACGAATATCGTGAAAAATTCCGTAAAGAGAAAACATTCAGGTTCAGCTGTGAAGATCCTTATCCAGCAATTGATAACATGAATTCTGAGATTGATGACCTAGAAACCGAAATGCACAATTTACATCAATCTGCTGGTCTGTTTGAAGTCAATGTACCTGATTATAAGCAACTCAAGGTATAAAACCAAATGTTCAAGTAGAATTAAATGTACCAGGCATATAAGAAGATTGAAGAAATGATTTCTTTTCAGGCTTGCCGCAGAGAGGTTGTTTCTATAAAAGAGGTTTGGGATTTAGTCAACTTGGTTCAAACAAGCTTTAGTGACTGGAAGACAACTTTGTGGACTGATATCAATGTTGAACAGATGGATATTGACAGCAAAAGATTTGCTAAAGTACTGTGTGTTTAATGCTGATAATCACCATTTTGTTACCATACACCAATATCATGTTACTCGTATCAATATGCAATGTTGTGTTTTCACCTACAGGACATTAGATCGCTTGATAAAGAATCTCGTGCTTGGGACGTATTTGGTGGATTGGACGGTGAAGTGAAAAACATGATCACTTCTTTGAGGGCTGTTGGTGAACTGCAAAACCCAGCAATTCGGGATCGGCATTGGCATGAACTCATGCAAGCGACGAAGGTGTGTTTTTGCCTGTTACAAATAATGAAAAACTAAAAAAATCTGCTGATTTCATCACTATATTTTCCAACTGTAGTGCATTATTTTCTTGTTAATGTGATCTTACAGGTCCGTTTTTCAATGGATAGCAAAACAACCCTTTCCGATCTTCTCAAGTTGAATCTTCATAAATTTGAAGATGAGGTCCGAGGTATTGTGGATAAAGCAGTGAAAGAAATGGGAATGGAAAAGGTAGAATAATCCAAACCATTGCTTGTCCAATACTTTACTAATGACAGTCCGCTTTATTATCAGATATTAAAAGAACTGGACACAACTTGGTCGATGATGAACTTTGAATATGATGAACATCATCGCACACACTCCCCTCTAATTAAAACCAATGAGGAACTAGTGGAAACCCTTGAAGACAATCAGGTTAATTTCCATATAGCTGAGATCATATCATTAACAATAAGTTCTAATTTCCACTATAGAGTATGATGTACTAAATGTTACATGCATGTATATCAAGATCCATCTATGAATAGGATCATGTTTTATAATATAGGTTCAACTGCAAAATCTGATGACATCGAAATACATTGGTCATTTTCTGGAAGAAGTATCAAGCTGGGTAAAAAAACTTTCTACTTCCGATGCTGTTCTTACTATTTGGCTTGAAGTACAGAGAACCTGGTCACATCTGGAGAGTATTTTTATTGGTTCTGAAGATATTCGTGCTCAATTACCTGAGGATTCGAAAAGATTTGATGGAATTGATACAGATTTCAAAGGTCTGCTTCATCAATATCCCAACTCAATTAACACTTGCATATTAAAACAGATAAAACTGTGATTCTTTAAATTGAATGAATGAATGACCACTTTTGTAGAGATCATGGCTGATGCTGTGAAGACACCAAATGTTGTGGAAGCAACGAATAAGAAAGGTCTTTGTGAAAGATTCGAAAAGCTTCAGTCTGATTTAACAAAATGTGAAAAAGCGTTGGCTGAGTACCTTGAAACAAAACGTCTAGCATTTCCCAGATTCTACTTTGTGTCGTCTTCCGATCTGCTTGATATTCTGTCCAATGGAAATAATCCTGTTGAGGTCAGTTTGTTTTGATTACCAATAGTTTATACCTTTGGAATTCTTATGGTAAATGGTCCTAGTACAACTCTTCCCACTTCAGGTATCAAAACATCTTTCAAAATTATTTGACAATATGGCAAAACTGAAGTTTTCTACTGATGATGAAGGTGAACCTATAAAGGAGGGTCTTGGCATGTACAGCAAAGAAGGAGAATATGTTGCATTTGGTGATGTTTGTTCATGCACTGGACAGGTACTCCAGATTGTTTCTGTAAAAAAATTTAGATTAGTTCAATACTTATTATCCATATACATCATACAATTTGCAATATTTTACAAATATTTATTTTAGGTTGAAATGTGGCTAAATCGTGTGATGGATTCAATGCGCTCCACTGTGCGTAATGAAATGTCTGAATCTGTTGTCACTTACGAGGAGAAGGCCAGGGATCAATGGCTTTTTGATTATCCTGCCCAAGTTGCGTTGTCTGTGACACAAATCTGGTGGACTACCGAGGTTCGCCTTATTAGTTAAATTAGTCCCATTATTTTGAAATAACTAAAATTCATCTCTAATATTAAAAATTAAAGTCATATTGATATTCCGAAGTCGGTAAATTAGTAATATAAAATTCCATCAATCTCAGGTTGGTATTGCATTTTCCCGACTGGAAGAAGGATATGAACATGCAATGAAGGATTATTCAAAAAAGCAAATTAACCAACTCAACACTCTGATTAATTTATTAATTGGAACTCTCACTCCAGGAGAACGGCAGAAAATCATGACCATCTGTACTATTGATGTACATGCCAGAGATGTTGTCACCAAACTAATTCATCAAAAGGTAAAAATATTCAATATTCTACTTGTTAGAGATTTCTATGCAATTGATTAAATACAATAATCCTTATCTAGATTGACAGTGGCGGAGAGTTCATTTGGCAATCACAATTACGTCACAGGTGGTGTGATAAATCTAATCACTGTTTTGCAAACATCTGCGATGCTCAGTTCCTTTACTCGTATGAATATCTCGGAAACACACCGCGTCTTGTCATCACTCCATTGACAGACAGGTTTGTTCATGTGCTGAAGAATATCCTTGTGAAATCATTCCACCACCCATTATAATATCATAGTATTCCAATATCCTAATTTTTCTGGGTATTAAGTAACTTTTATATATTATTTCTTTGTTTCAGATGCTACATAACTTTGACACAATCGCTTCATCTAGTCATGGGAGGTGCTCCTGCTGGTCCAGCAGGAACCGGTAAAACAGAAACGACAAAAGATTTGGGCCGAGCTCTCGGCATAATGGTTTATGTCTTCAATTGCTCGGAACAGATGGATTACAAATCTGTTGGAAATATTTACAAAGGGCTGGCACAAACTGGCGCTTGGGGATGTTTTGATGAATTCAATAGAATCTCTGTGGAAGTACTCTCTGTAGTTGCAGTACAGGTATGTACATTCAGTATATTGTAAAGTTAACATCTGCCTATTATCTTGAATTATTTTCAACCTATTTTATTGCATACAGGTGAAATCAATTCAGGATGCGATCAAAGATAAGAAAGCCAGATTTATATTTCAAGGAGAGGAAATAAGCCTTATCCCAACTGTTGGAATCTTCATCACCATGAATCCGGGTTATGCTGGACGTACCGAACTTCCAGAAAACCTTAAAGTTGGAAATATGTGATATTTATTTTAATAATCTGTGCATTCAGTGTCTGAACAATGTTACTATTTGACTATATAGGCTCTCTTCAGACCATGTGCTATGGTTGTTCCTGATTTTGAGCTGATTTGTGAAATTATGTTGGTGGCAGAAGGATTCTTAGATGCTCGCACTCTCGCAAAGAAATTTATCACACTTTACACTTTGTGCAAAGAATTACTATCCAAACAAGATCATTATGATTGGGGCTTACGAGCTATCAAATCTGTACTGGTAGTTGCCGGAGCCCTGAAGAGAGATGATAAAGGAAGACCTGAGGATCAGGTAAATTTTTTGTAATTTTTAAAAGGTTTTATTTCAATATGGAAATCTTCCCAGCTATATAGCAATCAGAATGTAGGTAAAAGCTGATTTTTCTATGTATTTGTATGTTAAATCCCTTTGAAATGAATGTTGATAAAGAAGGATAGACGCATTAAAGTAATGTAATAAATATTTTATTTGATATTAAAATTCTCAAATTTAATTCAGGTATTGATGAGAGCTCTACGTGATTTCAACACACCAAAGATTGTTACCGATGACATGCCTGTATTCATGGGTCTTATTGGAGACTTGTTCCCTGCATTGGATGTACCTAGGAAACGTGATTTTGATTTTGAGAAGATGTGTAAACAGTCTGTACAGGTAACTAGAAGAATAAGAAACCTATTTTCTTAAAACAAAGCAGGGTTTTATGATGAAATCGGTTTCATATACAGGATCTCAAACTGCAAGCAGAAGACAATTTTGTTTTAAAGCTTGTGCAGCTGGAAGAATTGCTTTTTGTTCGCCATTCCGTCTTCATTATTGGAAATGCTGGCACCGGAAAAACTCAGGTATTGTTTCATAGTATCGATTTCGTTCGACATCCTTTTTCGCCAATCTTCCTTACCCTACCTTACGATATTGTCAGGAGAAAGATATAGCTTAGGAGATTTTAGTATTATATCATTTTTATAGTATTGGGCTGTATTGTATTATGCAGGTGCTGAAGTCACTAAATAAGTGCTATCAGAACATGAAGAAGCGTCCAGTATGGGTGGATTTGAATCCTAAGGCAGTGACTAATGATGAGTTGTTTGGAATCATTAACCCTGCGACTAGGGAATGGAAAGATGGTTTGTTTTCCACCATAATGAGAGATTTGTCCAATATAGCGCATGACGGACCGAAATGGATTGTTCTCGATGGAGATATTGATCCCATGTGGATTGAATCTCTCAATACTGTCATGGATGACAACAAGGTTCATTGATATCTTCGACAGATAGTAAAATCTCTATTGCTACTATGAGAATTACAATAAAAAAAATTATATGCAATGCAGGTCTTGACATTAGCAAGCAATGAAAGAATTCCATTGACACCATCTATGAGACTCGTGTTCGAAATCAGTCATTTACGAACAGCCACCCCTGCCACGGTTTCCAGAGCTGGAATACTGTATCTTAATCCAGCAGATCTTGGATGGAACCCAATAGTGAGTTCGATTGTAGAAGGGGTTCGTCCCATACACATGTACAGTAGTAATAGAGTATATATATTGGTACTGGTATCAATTTTGTTCCTCATCTAAAACTAGAAGTCAACCTCTACACAAGGTAGACTTATATTAGACCATATCGATATCATTTGCCATTTGTTCACCATTGTGTGATTTTTATTCCTCAGGTCACCTCATGGATAGACAAACGTGAGGTCCAATCTGAAAAGGCCAATTTGACTATACTCTTTGATAAATACATACCTACCTGTCTTGAAACCTTGAGGAGCAGATTCAAGACCATAACACCGATTCCAGAATGTGCCAAGATAATGGTAAGTTTCTAATATAGAGATTAGCTTATTCCTTTATTCCGAAAATTCCAAATAGAGTTTCCCTGTTGGTAGACCAGACTGTAATAACTAATGCTGCTAGACATATAGAAAAAATTCTCTCAGTAATAACACTTTTCTATGTAGGGATAAAGAATCTTCAAGATAATTTAGTGGCCCCTAGTACTTTTGTCTACTTGTTACAATACTTGTTACAGGTAAATTATTAAACCTCCACGTTACTGGGTACATTGTGTGGAATTATTCATCAATGTATTTTGAATAAATGCTATTTTATCTATTCCTTGTTTTATTTAATGTAATATTGCGTTGTGCTTAGATGATTTGCTATCTACTCGAAGTACTGCTTACACCAGAAAACACCCCACCTGATTGTCCAAAGGAATTGTACGAGTTATACTTTGTATTTGCTTGCATCTGGGCCTTTGGAGGAGCAATGTTTCAAGACCAGCTCATTGATTACAGGTTTGCATCAGAATTTTTCAAGTATTTCTAATTACCAGTAAAGAATTATTACTATTCTTAAATTCTCCATTAGAGTTGAGTTCAGCAAATGGTGGTCGACTGAGTTTAAGACAGTCAAGTTCCCAAGCTCTGGTACTGTATTTGATTATTGTATCGACTGTGAAACTAAGAAATTTGTGCCATGGGCTGATAATATTCCAAGTTTTGAGCTTGATCCTGATTTGCCTTTACAGGTATATTTGAAATCAAATTATGTGTTATCTGCCAGATATTTTCCTCTGTGCTAGTTACGCGAGAAATTCTGTTAACAATGTTTTCAGGCATGCATGGTCCCGACTGCCGAAACTCGCCGTATTCGTTACTTCATGGATTTGCTAATGGAGCAGAGGAGACCGGTTATGCTCGTAGGAAATGCGGGCGCTGGTAAAACAGTTCTTGTGCAATCCAAGTTCAATTCTCTCTCAGAAGATTACATGGTTGCCAATGTACCTTTTAACTTCTATACTACATCAATGATGTTACAAGGAGTTCTTGAAAAACCTCTTGAGAAAAAAGCAGGGAGGAACTTTGGTCCACCAGGCTCCAAGAGGTAAGAAATACAGGGTCACTTAATCGAAAAAAGGAAAGAACAGCTTGAAGGATTTGTAAAATAGCACTCCACTAGTTCAAGTGTAATTTTTCTTTGTGTGATGTGTTCATATCAAAGATTCTTAATTCTTGATTTATTTTTATGACGAATAAAAAACACAATTGATTTTCTCATCCGAATAATGCATTAGAAAATTACCCTCGACTGAAATATAATAACAGTTAAAAAATATTTAAGTTTTAATTAATATAAAAATAAATTATGACTATATTATTCAAATTTAAAATTGTTTTTGGTTTTGTTATAGATTGATCTACTTCATTGATGACATGAACATGCCGGAAGTTGATATGTATTACACCGTGCAACCTCATACTTTGATAAGGTATGGTTCATCCCAACTAATTTATTTCAAAGTTCAAACAGTGTTGTTGGTAATACTGGAAGATGATTTTTGAGCTTTGTCATTAGAACTCTACTTTTCATGGTCAAATTTATGTTTATAAACACATATCTTTAGGCAACACATGGATCACAGTCACTGGTATGATCGAACCAAATTGATACTGAAGGATATTAACAATGTTCAGTATGTTGCTTGCATGAATCCTACAGCTGGTTCCTTCACAATTAATTCAAGACTGCAGCGCCATTTTAGTGTTTTTGCTGTCAGTTTTCCTGGTCAGGTAATGCATCTTCATTTAACGGGTTATTCATAGCAGTGCAATGCAGTTCAAATGGCTGCAATTTTACAGTTTAAAATCGTCTTATTATAGTAAATACGATGTAGAATTTGACACATTTTCTATGAACTGATTAATTTCCAGGATGCTCTCAACACCATCTACACCAGTATCCTTTCACAGCATTTGCAAATAGGTGGCTTTGCAACAAGTGTACAAAAAGCAGCAGCGACTTTATCACAGGCAGCCTTAGGTTTACATTCCAAAGTGAACAGTTCGTTTTTACCGACAGCTATTAAATTTCATTATATTTTCAACCTCAGAGATCTGTCAAATATATACCAAGTAAGTATAGCCCTTTTAATTGAATAATGTGTATATTCCTATATTTGATAGAGAATAAACTTGCCTTTTATAGGGAATTCTCTTTTCCACTCCTGAATGTTTGAAAACTCCAAGCGATCTCGTTCGTCTTTGGATGCATGAAGCATCTAGAGTTTACGGTGACAAATTACTTGATGAAAAGGTATTTTACAATTTATTTACCAAAACAACTGTTGTTTGGATAATTTGTACTAGATTTGTCTATGTATTTCTGTCTGTCTGTTCTGAATGCACACCCACAATTCTTGGCCTAAAGCAATGTAATTTACAACTGTTAATAACAAAAAGATTTCTTGGGGTGCAGGTTTTACTGCTGCCAGGATGTTATAAAGTGAAAGGTTTTATTCAAAAAGAGAATTACTTCTATTTAGGATATTCAAAGCTTCAACAAATTCAAGCTGGATTTTGCCAGAAAATTCTTTGATGATATCCCAGAGGAGGTATTGAATGCTGAACCACTCATCTATTGCCACTTTGCAGCTGGAATAGGAGATCCAAAGTACATGCCAGTAAGTATATCTTCAATAGTATTATTTTGAGTGGTGATAAAGATATTATGATGTAGTAACAAATTTGTCTGTATAGGCTAGTGGATGGCCAGGTATGAATAAACTGCTGGAAGAAGCGCTCGAGAGTTACAACGAGGTTAATGCTGCCATGAATCTGGTTTTATTCGAAGACGCCATGTCTCATGTTGCTCGCATTAACAGAATTTTGGAATCACCAAGAGGAAATGCTCTCTTAGTTGGTGTAGGTGGTTCGGGTAAGCAGAGCTTGTCTCGTTTGGCTGCCTTCATCAGCGGTTTGGAAGTGTTCCAGATTACTCTTCGCAAGGGTTACGGCATTGCAGATTTGAAGCTGGACCTTGGAGGGCTGTATATCAAAGCTGGGTTGAAAAATTTACCAACAATGTTCCTGTTAACCGATGCCCAGGTGGATATTATTTTTTCAGTCTTTTACTGAGCTGTTTGATTATTTTTTGCTATTCCCCTAATTACACATATATACTGGTATAGAAAGTGAAAGGATAGTTTACATTGTGGTTCAGGTTCCAGACGAGAAATTCCTTGTCTTGGTCAATGACTTACTTGCATCTGGGGAAATCCCAGAACTCCTGGCGGAAGACGACGTTGAAAATATCCTTAGCGGGATGAGAAATGAAGTGAAAGGAGCTGGATTGGAAGATACAAGAGAAAACTGTTGGAAATTTTTTATAGAAAGAGTCAGGCGTCAGCTAAAGGTAAAGATCAATCATCAGAATAGATGAAGTTAGCAACTTATATAAATCATTTTTTCTGGATGAGAATCTTCAGTTTCCCTAATGTTCGATTTTCAATTGAATATGTCTGGGGGATTCAGTTCAATTCGCTCAACTGTTACCGTATATACTCGTATTCCAGTTGCATTCGTAATATCCTCATTCCAGCTGCTCACCTGTGTAAGTTGTATGCTGTGTCGTTTAATATAATGCTTGAAGGTATTATGATCCTGGTATCCAAGAATGAGAATTAAAAAGAAAATTCCATCCCACTGGCAGTAGACAAAAATTATATTTGTTGAGGTTACTAGTAACATCATGAGAATCAAAAGAAGATAGAAAAATGTGTAATTTTGTGCAGGTCGTCTTGTGTTTCTCACCCGTCGGAACAACATTGCGAGTGCGTAGTCGAAAGTTTCCAGCCGTTGTTAACTGTACACAAATTGACTGGTTTCATGAATGGCCACAAGAGGCTTTGCAATCTGTTAGCTGTACCTTCTTGCAGGTGTAATATTGTTATTGGTTGGTAATGACCTATTATGAGATAAGCTGATAAATGGTATTCTATGTTCAGGATGTGGAAGGGATTGAAGACGATGTCAAGGTTTCGATCAGTGACTTCATGGCTTATGTACATACCAGTGTGAATAATGCGGGCAAGCAGTACATGCTAAATGACAGGTAATATAATTTGATAAATACTTGCTTCAAAACTAATGGTATCAGATGTTCATATCCCATGTATTATGTAATAAAGGCGATACAATTACACCACACCAAAGAGCTTCCTGGAGCAGATCAAACTCTATCAAAATCTCCTGAATGCCAATCGAAGAGATCTTCATGCCAAAATGGAACGTCTTGAAAATGGTTTAACAAAGCTACAGAGTACTGCTTCACAAGTGAAGAAATTACTTTAAAAATTTCAACAGTATTTAATCAGAAAATAAATAACCGTTTCATACAATACAACTATAGGTGGATGACCTCAAAGCTAAGCTAGCTTCGCAGGAGGTAGAACTGAAGCAAAAAAATGAAGATGCTGACAAACTTATTTTGAAAGTCGGGGTAGAGACAGAAAAGGTAATAGTTAGTTTTAAGGAATATGTATTCCAATGTATACTACCACAGACTTTTACTTATTATTTGACTATCAGGTGAGCAAAGAAAAAGCGATTGCAGATGGTGAAGAGAAAAAGGTTGCGGTCATTGCCAAAGAGGTTGGGGAATTTCAGATTTCATGTGAACAAGACCTTTTGAAAGCTGAACCTGCTCTTGCTGCAGCACAAGATGCTCTCAACACTTTAAACAAGGTATATTTTGTTTAAGTGTAAAGTGTAAAAGTAGTTGATCCATTCCTCAATGATATTCTTATCAGAATAACTTAACCGAGCTGAAATCGTTTGGATCTCCTCCAAATGCTGTAATCAATGTTGCTGCTGGAGTTATGGTGTTGCTTGCTCCCAACGGAAAAGTTCCCAAAGATCGAGGATGGAAGGCATCAAAGAACATGATGGCGAAAGTATGAATATATAAAATGTATTGCATTGAATTTATAATTCTATAGTTTTGTCAACTATATTTCTGTTTTTCAGGTTGATGCATTCCTTGACCAATTGCTGCACTACGACAAGGAAAATATCCATGAAAATAATTTGAAAGCAATTCGTCCTTATCTGGCAGATCCAGAATTTGACGCTGATTTTATTCAGGCTAAGGTAAAGTGTGACACTGTAGCGAGAATACCGGTAAAATATGCCCATTGCTTCTTTTGCTTCACTGTCAAAATTTAATATATTAGTCATCTGCTGCCGCTGGTTTGTGTGCCTGGGCTGTCAACATTGTGAGATTCTACGAAGTGTATTGTGATGTAGAACCAAAAAGGCAAGCTCTTGCTAAAGCCAATTCTGATCTGAATTCTGCACAAGATCGTCTTGTTTCTATAAAGAATAAAATTGCGGTATGTAACGAAAGTATTCATACTTTGATATATCCCTCGTAGTCTAATTGTTCAAATTATCAGCTTTAACGTAAATACTTTATAATCCGCTACAATTTCTGATAAAAATCGACCAATTGGGTGCTGTGACCATTCCTGACATACATCATGATTATTCCAGGAACTTGATGCCAATCTTGCTGGTCTCACTGCACAGTTTGAAAAAGCAACAGCAGACAAATTAAAATGCCAACAAGAGGCAGAGTCCACCCAGCTGACTATATCATTGGCTAACAGATTAGTTGGTGGTCTTGCTTCAGAAAATGTCCGTTGGGCTGCATCAGTGGATGAATTTAAGAAACAGGCAAGTTTTTTCCAGCATTAAAAACAGTTTGAGTAGTACATATTACCCTACTTATGTTTCATATATAAAATGCTATATACATATATTTCTTTTTTTTTCTACAGGATAAAACACTGTGCGGTGATGTGTTGCTTGTTACTGCTTTTGTATCTTATGTTGGCTATTTTACAAAACAGTATAGAATCGACCTTATTGACAGCTGGGAGAAGTTCCTTAAGAGTCAACAGGTTGACTGTCCAGTTTTTTTTTGAAGCATGTGGTAGTTGCTCTAGCATACCATTCTTATACCAGTAGCTACTGTAATGTATGGATTTGTTAGCTAATATTTAAAAAGAACTATTTATACTTGAAATATTCTAGGTGTCAGTACCCACAACCGAAAACCTCGATTCTTTGACCATGTTGACTGATGACACTGACATTGCCACCTGGAATAACCAAGGCCTGCCATCTGATCGGATGTCCACTGAAAATGCTACAATACTCTGCAACTGCGAACGCTGGCCATTAATAGTCGATCCACAGCTCCAAGGCATAAAGTGGATAAAGAACAAATATGACAATCTGAAAGTTGTGAGACTTGGACAAAGAGGGTAAATATTTTTTTATATCCCATCAAGGGTTCCTATTGAAGTATTAAAATTTTAATTTCTCTTAACCAGGTATCTTGATGTGATTGAAAGTGCTCTTGCTTCTGGTGACACTGTTTTGATTGAAAATGTGGAGGAAAGTGTTGATCCTGTATTAGAACCACTACTCGGTAGAAACACGATTAAGAAAGGAAGGTCGGTGTTATTCATTCTTCAGTGTAACTTGTTCTAATTTTAATTTTTTTTCCAGGTATATCAAAATAGGAGACAAAGAAGTAGAATATCATCCAAATTTTCGACTTGTACTTCATACCAAACTTGCAAACCCACATTATCAAGTAAGTTTGTGTAAGATTACTTTGAAAGTATTAGCTGCTGTGGCCCATAAGTTGAGACTTTTGGGCAAATCAATATGTTGAAAGCCAATGAAGATCAATGCTATTTTACAGCTGTTGTGATGACTAGGATCACATAGATAATGTGTTTCCTTTACTCATTTCAGCCTGAAATGCAAGCACAATGTACACTGATCAATTTCACTGTAACACGAGATGGATTGGAGGATCAATTGCTTGCTGAAGTTGTCAGAGCGGAAAGACCTGACTTGGAACAATTGAAAGTAAAACTTTGCATCAATGAAATTATTTGAAATTCTAATTTTTCTGGCTATAATAGTATTTTTCATATCGTTTGTTTTCCTCAAGGCACAATTAACAAAGCAACAAAACGACTTCAAGATCACTCTGAAGCAGCTAGAAGATTCTTTGCTGTTCAGGTTGTCTGCAGCTTCAGGAAACTTTTTGGGAGATACTGCCCTTGTGGAAAATCTTGAAATTACAAAAAAAACATGTGAGCTGTTTTTTATTTCCTTTTCCATAAACTTGTTTATTCAACGAATTTCAAAAATCTTCAAAAACTCAAACTATTTGTATACTTAATATTGATGTTACCTTGCATTTTGTTGAATAAATTAGTGAATTTTTTTATTATGAATTCAGGTGTACCACATCAAAAATTAACTTCGCAAAATGTGTTCAACTTACTTGATCTTCGCTTATTTTATATTGAGTTCTAAATGCGAATTGAATTAAAAAGTACTGATGCTTGATGTACATCCAATATAGTTATATTTTTCTGTATTTTTAGAATCCTAATAAGTTTAATATGGACTACTTATAGCTGCAGAAATAGAAGAAAAAGTGGCAGAAGCCAAGATAACAGAAGTGAAAATTAATGAAGCTAGGGAGAACTATCGAGTTGTTGCTAAACGTTCATCACTTCTCTATTTCATTTTAAATGAACTCAATATCATCAACCTCATTTATCAATTTTCACTTAAGGTAAACTTTTTTTAATTGTTGTTAAAGTAAAGTTTTATTTTTTTAAATATCATGATTACACAGCAGGAAAATATTTCTTTTATCTTTTTGCTTCGAGGCTTTCAATGTTGTCTTCTCGAAAGCAATTGAACGAGCTGAGAAATCAGAAGATTTGAAAGTCAGAGTCGGCAATCTTATAGACACCATAACTTACAGCGTATTTGTTTATACCAACCGTGGACTGTTTGAATGTGACAAATTGACATTCACCGCACAAGTGGCGTTCCAGGTATTTATTTATTTATTTATTACTAACAGATATCTTAAGCAATAGTAAATAAGAATACAAAATTTCATGTGCCTTGGTTATGAAAACCTCACACTACCTTCACTCGGGTTTAACAGCTTGACATTTTATGAAGATATGTGATTTTTTTATTACAACATGTTTTTTCATTCACACCGTAGGTTCTCCTAACTAATAAGGAAATTGATCCTATGGAACTAGATTTCCTTTTACGATTCCCTGGAAAAATGGACAGCAGTTGTCCTGTCGATTTTCTTACTTCTGCTGGATGGGCTGGCATTAAGGTGAAGTTTATGGAATGGAATTCTTCATTTTAATGGTTTTCTCAGTATCGACGTTTTAGGATCCGATAGAAACTAGGATAATTGTTACTTTTAGACTCTATCTGAAATGGAAGAATTCAGGAACTTGGACCGAGATGTTGAAGGTTCCGCAAAACGTTGGAAAAAATTTGTGGAAAGTGAATGTCCAGAAAAGGAGAAATTTCCACAGGAATGGAAGAACAAAACATCACTGCAAAAATTGTGCATGATGCGAGCATTTCGCCCAGACAGGATGACATATGCTGTCAAGTAAGACCTATAGTTTTGTCTGCAAAGTCCTGGATAGCCTCCCCTTAGGAAGTAGCTTATCTTGCGTGTTTGACATTGCTGGTTCTTATTTTGAATACTGATAGTGTGATAGAATTCTCTAGTTAGCTTTCGTTATACCATTTTGTATTACTATGCGAGTTTAAGAATAATACTGTTCCTCCTTGTTCTCCTTTCTTGATGCAATTTTGTTTGATTGATTAGCCCAATAATTTGAATTTAGAAGCAATTTTTGCCATACTCGATTAATATTTTATATACCTAGGAATTTTGTGGAAGAAAAATTGGGTCCAAAATATGTGGAGAATCGATCCGTGGAATTTGCTAAATCGTACGAAGAAAGCGGACCGGAAACTCCAATATTATTTGTTCTCTCGCCTGGTGTTAATCCACTAAAAGATGTTGAAGCACTTGGAAAAAAGATTGGGTTTACTTTTGACTTGAAGTGAGTATTGGTGGATTGATCAAAAAAATAAATTGTTATCAAAATTCATCCATTGTTATTTGATCTAATCCAGAAATTTCCATAACGTCTCTCTTGGTCAAGGTCAAGAAATAGTGGCTGAGCAAGCTCTTGACTTGGCAGCAGAAAAAGGTCACTGGGTCATTTTACAAGTAAGAATGTATTAGAAGTTGTTTTAATCACTCTGTGTTGGCATTAGGCAAGTCAACTAAAACTCCTATATATTGTTATCTAGAATGTACATCTAGTCGCCAGATGGCTCAGCACCTTGGAGAAAAAGGTCGAAAAGTATAGCATCGGAAGTCATTGTGCCTATCGCGTATACATTTCTGCCGAACCGGCGGCCACACGAGATTCTCACATCCTACCTGCTGGCATTTTGGAATCGTCCATAAAAATTACCAATGAACCTCCAACAGGGATGCAAGCCAATCTTCACAAAGCTCTGGATAATTTTAACCAGGTTTCTCGTGATTACATGATTCAAAGATGCATATTAAAACCTTTAGAATTGCTGGGTCACATGACTTTTCATAAATTTCAGTGTTCTATTATTTTCCAAGTGGATTGTACATACAAGAATATTACGAGAATGCAAAGTTGTTAAAATCGTGAACAGAACCTCACACATAGAACCACATAAAAGTGGAAATAACATTAAAAATTTGGAGGATGGGAAATAGTATCAATTTTTATGATCTTTTCAGGAAACTCTGGAAATGTGTGCTAGAGAAATCGAATTTAAATCGTTGTTGCAGTCTCTCTGCTATTTTCATGCTGTAGTATCAGAACGCAAGAAGTTTGGACCTCAAGGATGGAACAGACCTTACCCATTCAACGTTGGTGACCTCACGATTTCAGTAAATGTGCTTTACAACTATTTGGAAGCTAACGCAAAGGTACAATATTTACTTTTTATATACTGAGAATAAAAGCAGTCAGACTCTGCTCAACTTGAGTCTGTTTTTTGACTCCATTGCAAGCAAGCAACTTGTCTGAAACTAAGTATTTTCTAAGTTTCAATTCAAATTACAATTATACTGTAGTTGCACTGAAAACAGCCATCTAACCCCCATACCCCAGAATGTGCAGTGTATTTGCAACTATCAAAGTTCTAGCCACATTTTTTAAATTTGACTCCACACCCAAGGTCAGAATCAGTAGTTGCCTTAGGATTGAACTTTGGTGATATTCTATAAGATCTTTAATTCAAGAATTTTTTCAGGTGCCTTGGAATGACTTAAGGTATCTTTTTGGTGAAATCATGTATGGTGGACACATTACTGATGACTGGGACAGAAGACTCTGTCGTACATACCTTGAGGTGTACATGCATCCGGATCAACTTGAAGGAGATCTTTTTCTAGCTCCTGGATATCCTGTTCCTCCAAATGCTGATTACAAAGTACTTTTCCCTATTCTCGTTTCTTATTTGTTACTTTTGGACTTTATTTAAATTTTAACTTTAATCCTTTTATTTTTATTACAGGGCTACCACGAATACATCGATGAAATCTTACCGCCTGAAAGCCCGTATTTGTATGGCCTTCATCCAAATGCAGAGATAGGAGTTTTGACTACAACCTCTGAGAACTTGTTTAGAACTTTGCTTGAAATGCAACCGAAGGATACAGCTGGAGGTGGTACTGGTGGAACAACACGAGAGGAAAAGGTAATTAATTATATTGCTTATAACTATAAAGAACAATTTGCTCTTTAATCCTATTGTTTGTTTGTCACAGACTTGATATTTATTATGCTGACACATCTCAATACCTGTACCCGGTACCCAATTAATGGTGATATGGCTAACAGCCTAACAATTACAAAGTTAAAGATCAATAATTCAAGCAATATGTCATATTATTCTTCAATCATTTATTGAAAATATTCTTCAGGTCAAGGGATTCGTGGATGAAATCCTTGAGAAATTGCCAGAAGAATTTAATATGATTGAGCTCATGTCAAAGGTAGAAGATCGTACTCCATACGTTGTTGTCGCTTTTCAAGAATGTGAGAGGATGAATACGCTTACAAGAGAAATTAGACGATCTCTCAAGGAACTTGACCTTGGATTAAAAGTAAGAAAACTTTTTCAGCAAAGTTAAATTTAAACTGCATTCTTGACATGATGCATTCATTCATTCTTTTCCTTGTCGTCCCGTTGTTTTCATTTTACTACCTTATACAACTAACCCAACCTATAACTTCTTAACATTTACTATAGGGTGAACTTACAATAACAAATGATATGGAAGAATTGGAGACAGCAATGTTTTTTGATTACCTTCCTGAAAGTTGGACGGCACGAGCATACCCATCCATGTTTGGTTTGACCGCATGGTTTGTTGATCTTCTGGCAAGAATCAAGGTTTGCAATTTTTAACCTCAATAACAGTTAGCCAGTAAGAGTTAAACGTTTTTTAAAATAGAATTTGCCTTACTCACTAAGTTTCCGAAATATCTTCAAATAAAATTTTTGAGCCAATCAATAGAATCGGGTGAAATTTAACTGCTTGGTTTTTTCCTTGACAATAAAATATTGAGTGTAATAAGAAAATGTTTCATGCAAATTTTAGGAACTTGAAACATGGACAACGGATTTTCAAATTCCGAATGTTGTTTGGCTTGGAGGTCTTTTCAATCCGCAGTCGTTCTTGACAGCAATCATGCAGTCAATGGCCCGAAAAAACGAGTGGCCTCTCGACAAGATGTGTCTTCAGTGTGATGTTACAAAGAAAAACAAAGATGATTTCAATTCGCCACCAAGAGAAGGTTCCTTTGTACATGGTCTGTTCATGGAAGGTAAGCAATCAAATTACATTTTGTTGAGTAAACAATATCAGAAACCAGTGAATCTTAACCAAGAGCAATGCTTAATTTCTGGGGATCACATGATTAAACTGTATTTTGTTGTTGTACTCTTCACTACCATCTATTGGTTATTACATGTGCATGGTCTGTAACAAACAGAGATGATTATGACAGTACTGTAACAGTAAATTTTGTCGCAACAAATCATCCAACTGAATACATAGTACATGTACTGGTCGCTTATTGACCACCTCGTTCGAAAACCACTCACACTTACGAACATTATCACAACTGTCAAACTAGGACTGTACTTCACACTTACTGTTAGATAGTGTGCCATATGTTCAATAAACGTCAATAAACCAGGTTGAAAAATAAGCTCTATGCAATCTTTAAAAAAGTGAATTATTTGGATAGTTTCAAAACTGTTCCAACTTTCCTATACTCAATTCAAAAGGGAGTCATAAGACAATCTATTCTTTTACAGGTGCAAGATGGGACACCCAGACCAATTTGATGACTGAGTCAAGACTCAAGGAACTGACCCCATCAATGCCTGTCATATTCATCAAAGCAATCCCGATCGACAGGCAAGAGACGAAAAATGTCTATGAATGCCCTGTCTACAAAACGAAGAATCGTGGACCGACTTTCGTGTGGACTTTTAACTTAAAAACGAAAGAGAAACCATCAAAATGGGTACTGGCAGGAGTAGCACTCTTGCTACAAGTTTGAGATAATTTGCAACGAATTTTTGGACTTAAGACTACAGAATTTCACCTTTTCTAGTGTTCGCTTTCATGCATATTTCCTAATTGCCCTGTGTTTACATGATTACATGATTGCATCGCTTGACGTTCCTGTATGAATTATTTTAAGTTATGGAGTTATTTTTACGAAAGTAATAGAACCACTTGCAACTTATTATTTTTGTCTGTTCAGGTCGCTGTTAGCAATTCGCTTCAGGAATAGAATAGTATAGGTCAATTAGTTGATTAAACTTTAAAAATCAAAAATGTTTGTGGGATAAATGCTTTTGCTATTGGAATAATGCACATTTGAAACATCGAAAAATAGTATTGTTGCTGATTCGATAAATTAGTACAGGATTATATATATTTCAAGTTCTAGCAGACCGGATAAATCTTGTTACGGGTCGTAATTTTGAGACCCATGGTCTGTGTGACCCAATTTCCCAGCTATATTTTAAGAATTCCCCGATAAGTCGACCGTCAATATGAAACAGCAGTTCCAGCTAACTGTCAAGAATTTGTATGTTTTTAACCAGCAGCTTAATATACAATAAGTATATAAAACTTCAATTTTCATACAAGTTGTGGTACATATCTGTCATTCTGTCATATATCGGCAACTTTATGTTCAGCATTTTTGTCAATCCCTAGTTTTGAGATTTTTGAGCTATTGTTGACGCTACATTTGCAATATAATAAAGAAACAAACAAAAGACGCTTCTGCTCGGCAGCCTTCTATCAAAAGCCCAAAGGAGAATCCTAACGGATGATTATGATGAGCGTGATTAGTAATTAAGAAGCTGATTGGCAGAAACGAACCTTTTCTGTCTGGTTTCATTTCTGCCACGTGAATGCCTTGTTTTCTTTCGCAATCTTGGTCGCCATATTAGATGGATGCTGAGGCCGCTTTGCTTTGCTATTTTGTAGTGTATATACTACATTAGGTGGATTTGTAGCTGTGCATTTTGAGGACAATTCATTATCAGACAGTTTTGTAGCTCTCCATTAGTGTAAATATTCTATTATTGTGCAAAGTTCATAGCAAGAATTTTTAGGATTGCGTTAGTATACAATACAAAGGCTGTAAAATTAATTTTCTCTTTGATGGGAATTTCATTTGCGATTTCTTTCTATCA
>QRAM01000195.1:146722-172171 GCA_013436055.1 Halocynthia roretzi | reverse complement strand
CTCCTATGCTGACGCTGTGATGAAATGCCCAGAAGGTTACCAGCCTGCTAATATCTACAACGACGATCATTTTAACAAAACACAGGAATTTCTGCTTACAAACACACCTGGAAGATTCAATGTCTGGATTGGAATGAAATTCAATCCCAGGGTAAGATATTCTAACTTAGTAAAAATTCTCATGAAATAAAACTCTTGTTTCATGATGATATAGGGGTACCACTAACATTCACAGTGAGTTATATTTCAGTAGATTGACGTTGAATTCAATTGTTATGAATGAATGGGATCATGTCTCCTTTAATTATATTACACAATACAATAATGGAACTCGTAGGTTCAGTCATGCATGATTGACAAAATCCAATACAGTGGATTAGTGATTTATACAAAGGATATATATGTACTGACATCCAGTGTCGGATTAAACATTAAATAAAATGAGAATATGATGCATCATGGAAAAGAAAATACCAAACATATCTTGGTATCCCTTATTCCAGTCAACATGGGTATAAGTATAGTTGGGTCATAATATGCAATGATATATAAGTGTACAACCTTCCACTCTCGACAAAGCACATGCAACATTAACCTAATACATTTGGTATGGATGATATTACCTGATGGTCCTGGCACTCGACTTACTTGTGATTCTGAATTATTTTAGACGACCAAGTTGTCATTCTACAACGGGACGTTGACAACTTCATCGAACTGGGACGATGGGTTTCCTGCTCGTAGTTGGAACTTGGCTACTCAGGTGTACTTGTACGTTGATATGGATGATCCAGCAGTGTCAACCGATATGAACGACGTAAAGTTACGTAATTATGCTCCGGTGAATCTTACTAACGCCAAAGGAATTATTTGTGAACCAGGTAAACTACAAATATTCCGTCATGACACAATAATTACTAAAAATAAACAATATATTTTTCTTTGGAAAATTGAAGAAAAAGTAGTTCTTTATCAGCTCCTCAATGGAAATATGATACTTTTTTATATTTATTTACTTATTGAGTCTTTTCTGTTAAATTGTTTTTACCATAATATCTGAAGCAGAACTCTTATTGGACTGGTTTTAGCATCACTTGACATTAATTCGACTCTGTACGTAACATTTATAATAATATATAATGCTCGATCAGGTGAGACGACACATAGGTCGCAGGGCTGAATAAAACATGCAGAAAAATTGTCACGGAAAACACCTGCCTTCATTCTGGATTTCCCCTAAATATCAAAAGGTCCCTGATTACAGTTATTGAACAGTGGGAGCTATAGCTATATATCTATTGGTTCCAATGCATGTTGTAGAATAATTAGGACTGTCCTAGTATGTGAAGGATAACCTTACCCGTTTCAAGAGCTAATCTTTACTGACAGCATGCGACTTGCGACTGCAATCTAAGATGTATTTTCTCAGCAAAATAAGATTGTGGAAATATCTACCTGTGAATATCTAAGGCTATTACAATACTGCCCGCAACCTCAAATCGTTACCAATAACAATTAAACTTTTCCTTTTCTTCAATGATCAGGCAACCAAGTTGAATTTACACCTGATGTCATCACACTGAATGGAATACAAGGATGTAAAAGTAAATCTATTTTTCAAAAAAAAAATTTTCTGCAATTTCTGGCATATTTTTAAAATTGCTTCTGATCTTGAATTTTTTAAATTCAAAGCAATTGCGTGACATTCAAACTTTCATCCAGTTAAGCAGAAATGTGCATGACCTAGTTATTTTGGGAAGTTATAGACATTTCCTGTGTTTTACCAGAACCAACTTTTTATTTTCAATATCAACACTGCCTGTATTATTTGTGTTTTATTTTACACACACAGATGGCGTTCCATCATTTACTTTCGGTGGTGTTTGCTACTATCTGCATATAGGAACACGGGCCAACAACTACTATATAGCAGCTTCTTGGTGTGCTGAAGGAACACTCCCTGCTAACATTGAAAATAGAGATCACTATTTGCTCGTCATGACTTTAGCCAGAGAAAATAAAGGTTCTGACTTGAATGAATATCATATATGGATTGGAATGACCTACGATACTACGGTAAGACAATCAACAAATAAACTGTAAGGAATTCNGGCTTCCCAACGTACATTAGATTAAGTTGTTATATTAAGCAGCAAGTAGTTTAATTTGACCTTCCCAAAAAAAAGCTAAATTTGCGCTTGGGATTCCACGGGATTGTAATGAAATGATGAATATTTTTTTTTTTAGTTTGCTTCGCAATTTTAGTACTAAATGACACGCTTCACCTAACACGAATTACGGTAAATTTCCTGAATATTCTCGCATTATTTCATTGACTTCATGGAGTGAGGACGTTAATCTCTAGTTTATGTATCTTGGGATTTAATTTCAGTATAACGAGTTCCAGCCTCTGTACTTAACTGTTGATTCTGAGTTATCTTTTATATATTTATCAGTCAAATAATAATTAGAGAACGTATAGTGCTTTCTCAATGAATCTACATGCTTTACGTTGATTGCTGTATCCAACATCATCATCATAAGGACATCTAAATAAGGTGAGTGAGTCTCATTGATTACTGCACTGTATAGTAATATTACAAAGTTATAAAATCTAGCACAGTAGACTCCATTTTCGCAACCAGTGATATTCTAGCCATCATACTTCTGGACCCTACGTCATCCGACTGTGTTTTTATATTCTATGATAAATCTTCTGTAGGGGTCATTCTCTTCGTTGTTCTAGTAATCTAGTGCAGTGGTTCGCAACCTTTTTATGCTTTGTGGACCAGTAACATAAAATATGGTTATTATTAGCAGTAACCAAAACCTTACTCCTTTTCTTCTTTTCAAAAAAGCCTAAAATACCGCGCTGTTTCGTTAACTCTATCTTCCAAACCTATAATTAATATTTAATCAAGCCTAAATATCAACTTCATGGGCTTCAGATAATGTTATGATTTGAAAGCTAATCAAAACGTTTGAACAGAAACACATTGTATCTACAACGAGTTACATGCTAGCAGCTCAGCAATAATGAATTCGAAACGTGTTAAATCTTATGACTATGAACACGAATTTGAAATCCGAAGAATTATTACGGCATATCGGTATAAGGGACGCTGTCATAATGCCTTTGTAATCATAATGAGTGTGTAATCATGGTTCGAATCGTTTATGATTACGGCATCTAATTTTATGATTGGGGTATACACATGACAATGTCTTTTCTGAGAACCGGCACTAAAATTAACGCGGACGTGTGGTTGAGAAACAGTTTAGTGCAGTGGTTCTTAACAGGGGTTCGATGAGTCAGTCTCAGGGGTTCGGCAGAGGTCAAGAATTCTAAGACTATTTTCAACAATACCATTTTTAACGAAAAAATATCATTCATCAATGTTCTTTGAACATAGTGATTTTGTGTGCAACTGATGCATTGTTCATTTTGTACACTAAAAAATATATACCTCTGTTTTAAAGAAATCATATTTCATTTTTCCAATAACGAAGGGTTCGGTGAATGCACTAATAAAGATCGCAGGGTTCGGTACCTCCAATTGGGTTTAGAACCACTGCTTTAGTGTATAAATTCTAGTATGGGCATTTCTTATCTCTAGTTGTCGTTCTTATTTGCGGTGTATTACTTAATCACGCTACGATATTGTGAATTCTGGTTCATTACAGCTGGATTACGTTTTTAATGAATTTTTAACTGACATTCGCCCGTATTATAGAAAGCATTCAAAGAAAATTCTCTCTGATTATTCGGGATTAATCTGCACTTTAGTATTAAAGGAGTGATAGACAACCTATTGTTGATCTATTGCCAACCGATCGTCTTTGACGTCTTTGATCGACTTGGTATTAAAGAAGGAATATTGTACTTATATTGTCGTAATGAAGAAGCGTTTTTGCGCTTGGTAACGACTTGAAATCAGGTTATTACTAAAACATGGTAGAGAAGTGGTTTGAGGAATGGATTTAGTTGGTTTACGTCTTGTACAGGGTGTGACAAGGTATTTGGACAAAGACACCGATATTTGCGGTTCAATATTGTGAGTAAAAGTTGTTGTTTTCACGCCAATTTAACCTAAAATTCTTCCAGATTCTATTTTTTTGCTCAATCATCTTGCGACCCCCAGACAAACGGCTCGAGTACGCAGAAGCCATCCAAGTGGTACGCGAGTACCTTCGAACTTTGGTTAAAGTTACAAACAAAGAATATTAATTTATTCGTTAAAGTTGAAACTTAGGCTACTTGTTGTCATTTTGTAGCGATTGGGAAACACTGATGTAAGTGCTGCGGAGATAGCTATTCGCTCTACAGCTCCCTCGTACGGATAACGGTATCAGGAATTTCAAATGCAGAATTTCAAATCTTTAAGTAATCTGGAATAAGCATCAATCTGGCATCAAACATTTGAAAATGTCACGACCAACATCCACTCTAAGCTGCGTGTGTGCTCAAACATTGCTATTGTGTTGGTTCAAAATATTACCGCGCACGCTGAAATATTACCGCTCGTTGCGTTGTAGCTCCGCTTAACTGAATAAAACTTTGAATGTCGACTATATCCAGTTTGCTTAAACGTAGAGTGTAGCAAACACGGCCGAATGCAAATGATGGAACGCCATCCGTGTGCGCAAAATAAAACACAAATTAATACAGGCAGGCCATCAACAACCTGACAATCAGTGTTGATATTGAAAATATAGGGTTGGTTCTGGTAAAACACAGGATATGTCCAGAACTAATCTGAAGTTCTAGATTATAGGAATATCATCAACAATAACATTAAGTAATAAAATTTCTTGCATTGATATAAATTTATTCCCCAAGGATAACTAGTTCATTAACATTTCTGTTTACCTGGATGAAAGTTTGAATGACACGCAGTAGCTTTGGATTTAAAATATTTTTGCTCAAATCATTAAAAATTCTGCTCAGTGGTTGGAAATCTTAGAAGGAACGTTGCGTCACCATATCAATTATCGTTAAAGCACTTTCACAGCAGACAGCCATGGTAACCATGGAAAAAAAAGGAGATGTCAGACGTGACGCTAATAGCGTTAAGTTAGTTTGGCGTCTTAAGGATATCCGGACGCTTCATCGCTTCAAACAATAGTTCGCCGCGAAGTTGTTGGCAGCCATGTTCGTTGATGATTCGTTGAAAAAATAATTATAAACTTTAAGAAAAAAGACGAAAACGCTGCGACTCGAAGTTAGATTGAGGCGAACCTGAGAAACTATTGGTAGATTGCATAATATTCTCTACTGGTAACTGCATATGCCCTTTGTTAGTTTTGTTACTACAGTTCCTTGCCCTTCTTGCGTCTTTATGCGCCTGCGCAATCTGTGTAACTGACAAGACTCCATCTTGAATTGGGTAGTTTATTATGGAAAGCCAATTAGCAACAGCACTTAAATATTTTCTACTACTAAGATAACCAGTGCTTATTGCTACATAGTCAATGTGAGAAGGGAATTTAAACAGCGCTATGCGACATATTATATCCATTGTTATATGTGTATAGGAAATGATATGTATTTTGATTCATTCACAAGATATAGAACTGGAAGCTACACGATTTCTCAGCGTTGTGGACATGCGTTTATTGAAGGTTTTTTTCTGTGACTCGCTATAGATTTTTAGTGTTTTCACGAGTACTTTTAAACCTTGACATTTTGATATTTTCATTCAGTTATCTTGCTTATGTTTAGGTCCAATATGTATACTTAGTTGATAACAAACGTTTATACAACCTTGCAAGCGGTTTGTGAGGCTGCATTGTTCTGGTTTGTGATTTTTAATCGGGATCGGATCGAATGACACAATTTTTATATTTCTAGAAAGGAAAATTATCAGTTAGTAATGGAATGCTTAACAAAAACAGCCAATTGTATCGCTACATTATTTGCTCTTTTGCTGCCTCTGTTTGACATTATCACGGACGGCGCAACACTAGCTGTCTATTGGGAATATGATAGCAGGACCATATTCTATGTGTCTCTGGCAATTCTTATTTGTACGCTGCCCTGCTCTGTTGTTGTTATAGCTCTTGAAATGAAGCAAATGATATCGAACTTAGATGAAAAATGGAAACAACGAAAGATGGTCCTGAAACTTTTTGAAGTGGCTTTCGAATCAGTGCCACAACTGATAATCAATTTAATTAGAGTGTCAATATGTGGTAAGAGTGCCCACTATATTCAAATAATTTCAGCGATTTCAAGCTGCCTTTCCACATTCGAATATCTATTGATATCCGATCCAAACGACATGCTGCATCCGGGACCCATGTGGAGAAGAATTCTTGTGTTTTTGGGAATTTTTTTCACAAAATTAGTCTTCGTTACCGCAAGGGTACTAGCTGTCTCCTATTTCTGCCTTTATTTAGGATGGTGGATTATCCTGGTTCTGTTTATCAACTTCTTTTGTTGGATGAACGTCAACCTGTCACTTAATATCGGATGGAAGGAATATCTTAAAGTCTATATCGTACACCACTTCTCATTCATGGTCCATCAGAACATTGTCATGATGCTTATTAAACCAATCATTACAACGGCCGAAAATATTATGTTGGTGTTGGTTGCAGCCTTGTACAGCGTTTTTATTGTGCATAATGGACCATACGTAAGCGGGCTGCAACCGGTGATTCCAGCGGATGACGTATATATATCGAATCATACACATTACCACCAAAAGCTCTTCTGTCTTTACGACCATATACTGGAAGTTAACATTAGTCTGAATATCGTGGCTGCGTTTCTGTGCGCAATGTGCTACTTCATATGGTACCAGGGAAAGAGGGGAGATTATGAAGAACCTAAGGAATAAACTGACTGTTTCTGGCTTCTGGTGTCCCTCATGAAGCCTTCTGTTAGTTGATATCCTGCTCTTCATGAATCCATATTTGTGTATTAGACTTGAATTCAGAAATTTATTAAGAAAAGCCGATTCATAACCAGAACCCAGCTGAAGTTAAATATTTCCTACCACTGAAATAATCGGGATCGAAACAGCGCTTTGCGACATATTATATCCATTATTACATGTGTATAGGAAATGACATGATATGTGTACTTTGATTCATTCGCACGATCTAGAATTGAACGCTATGAAATAAGCTAAAAAATAACTGCTTGATTACGGTTGTACATCTATCTGATGGTTTGCTGGCTAAGCGTTTGTTTGTTATTGCTGAAGTCTATTATTTTCAGTACTAGTCATGACGTCGAAAGTAACCCGATTTGCATAACTGTCTATTTTCTGTTTCGGTTTCATTTAACGTTGTTACAGTTAAAGTCGTCGTTTCAGGAACTTAGCTATGATGCACATTGGTACGTTTGGTACGATGTTAACCAGGGAGTAGTTGTTTACAATATCGCTAATTTAAAATAACTTGTGAATGGTCAAACGTTCTATCAAGTAGAAGAAAATTACATTGGATTCTGGTTAGTTGGACCACCGATTAAACAGGGCTTATTGCTTATTTGGGACAAATCTTGAAACAGAATTTCGATCTAGCTAATTTTTTTTTCACTTGAGACAGTGGTTTTCAACCTTTTCGGTACTGTGTCCCATTATCGCGACCCAATAAAACCTAACGACCCTCTCCACAAAAAATGTTTTTGAAGCCTATCCAATGCAGAACAAGTAATAGCAAAACAAGTATCTTCTCTTTTCAACTTTCGCGTATCAAGAATTACGTTAATTTACCCTAAAATTCTGCCAGATTGACAGTGGTCTTTTAACTATTTTTTTTATCTATGATCGTGCGATCCGAAAATTTAGGGGTCGCGACCCCTAGGTTGAAAACCACTGCTCTAAGATCGAAGGGGGAAATTCATAGTCAAAAATGGGTTAGCTAGCACTGATGTAAATAATGTATATACTATATAGTATAAAGGATTGTTTTCTCATTCCTAGTTTATCTTAACCTGTTATATTATACAAGAATACCAAGTTCTGAATATATTTATATATCTTTATTTCTTTCACAAACGTGTTATATGTATGCAAGAATATGTGGCATGTGATATTGCCGAATAAATACAGTAAAAGGCGATTTACGTTGCGATAATAAAACAGGATTTATAAGTTGAGGATATTAAGTCTTTTCCAAGGCCCAGAAAACATTTTAAGTGCTGTATTCTGTATTTCCGAAGAAAATCTTTTTTTAAAAAACTTCCCGTTAGTATTTTTGAATATCTATAATCCAAACCGCTGTTGACACGCTGCTCTTGGTATTCCAGGAAATACGGTTGTTTATAGTCGGGGATACCATACTTCCCAATTTTCAAGGGGATTGTCCAGTTTTTAAGGCCGTGTGCTATGTACAGAAAAATATGATATGTTGAAGAATAAATTATAATTCAATGCGATATTTTTATTTCGTTTATTCTTGGTGATATTTTAATTCTGCATATTAGTTTTGGACTGCTCAAAATGCATCTAATCGTTAGCTATATACTTCTAAATAGGGCCCGAACTTCGAACGCCGTTTTTTTTTAAAAAGCGTCCTGGTTTTTAGTTATGAAAATATGGTAAATAGCAATATTATGCTAACCTCTCTACCCCCGCGCGATTGACATTTCTATGTATAATATAATAACACAGAATTGCCAGCAAAAGTACAGAAGCATTAAGTGATACATTAATTGCTAGTACATGCCCGTAAAGACAATATGTCCATTCTGGATCCATAATCTGTCCGCTTACTGTAGTACCATTGCTTTGTATATAAGTCATTGACCCATTACCAGGATAAACGCTCCTGTACACATAAACGAACCCGACTAAGAAGCAATTTTCAACAATAGAATACATCGGACTAAGGACAGTCTGTGTACCAGTCCCCAACTTAACATACACAAGCGTCTGTACAAATACTGCGAGCGCATATTCTTTCCACGGATGCGACAAACAGAAATTAGCCAAGAGCCAAAACACCCAACGTACAGCAAACACTAGCACTATCCAGAACTTAAAAAATACCGCAAAGAATGAAACCGCTAATATTCTTGATGCTACGTAGAACAATTTACATAGAAACATAAGAAAGAGCTTGGCGTATTTGGTGCATTTTTTGTCTTGGATAAGTTTATCGTAACCTTCGAAATTGAACATTTCGAAAGATATTGAAAGGCAGGCGAGTATAATCGCCACATATTGTGTTGGAGGAATCGTGCTGGAACATCTTGACAGAGAAAAGAAATCAGTTTATATCAAATTGGAATACGGAAATTGTATACAGAACACACAATTTCATATAAACTAAGCTTAATGCTTGGGGTTCCACGTAATTGTGAGTCTTCGTTCTATTCGACAAATTCGTAGCACAGGCGATTAGTGTAAGGCGATAGTATCGCAGATAAAGGGATCAGATAGTTTGGAAGATATAGTAAAGTGCCTTTATTAGGACTTGTAGACTAATACTAAGTTGTGCAGGCCAGTAATTTCGAATTAGAGTAACTTACGACTAGTCAAATATGGACTTTGCTGCGGTTTATTGTATAATAAAGTAAATATGAAGGCTTGCTTTGTTTTGTACTTTCGAGAAATGGCTTTAATGAACTTTCTCTATTAGATATAAGGAGATACCTACCTCGATATAAAGACAAGTTTCAGTATCAACTGTGGCACTGATTCAATTAATGTTTCCAATAATGAAGCAAGTTTCTTCATGTCTTTATAGTCCTGTTTCCTCGCTAGTTCCAACGTCTGTAGAACCAAAACTACGAATGAAAACGGGAGACTAACGACCAGTATAACCGTGGATACAGCAAACAGTTGATATTCTCCAGCACTCCAATAATTGACCAAGACTAAACCGTCCGCCACGATATCAAAAATCACGAATATCGCGCTTATGATATCTGATATAACTTTACATTTAATATCCATGTTTTTATATTACAAAGCTTATCTACATTCAAAGGGGAAATTGTCAATTGCTGTTGTTAACTTCCATAAGCATTACAATTCCTATATTTAAAAGCCGAGAAGGCTAATTAACTCGCTAAGTTCCACGGTACTAGGTTTAGCCTTGCTAACCTGCTCTAACGTAATGGGTTTTCGGAGAGATCACATTACTGAACTTATACCAGTTTCATTTTGGAATGAGAAAAAACAAGGCCTGAGAGCAGCAGATACAGCCAAATACAATTACCTCAACACATTTTCCTTCATAAGAAACCTGCCTACCTTGAGCCGGACATGCACAGCCCACATATATGCAAAATTATGTTAGCTCTTTTGAAGTTGCTGTAATTCGATTCGGTTCGATTCAGTGTGAATGAATAGAACTACTAAGTCTCACTTGTGCATAAGTGAAGTCTTTTCCAATATATTGACTCGAAAAGTTAGCGCAAATCTTTCATAATTGAGATTGTAAACTATCCCTGCGTATAAGTCGCAATCTTAACGTTTTGAGACACAAAAAATGCTATTTCTATGCGAATAAATACGAAATATAAACCCGGATCATCTTGTGCCTAGAATAAAACGTAATTGACCACGGATATATGGATATATGAATACCTATATGGATGTATGGATGTATGGATGCTCAGCATTTCCCTTGTCAATTACAATTTTGAACCTAATCAAGGTGGACCACTCCAGCTATACACTGCCTATATTTACTGAATTTGTAATGTTTATACACTGACTGTAGTGCTATGTCTTCAAAAAATACTTTGCTCCTAGGATTATACAAATTAGGGTCGACTGTTATTTCGGAGCACGGATTAAGATTGTGATTGTAATTCAAATTTGAAAGGATTTGAAATTATAGAAATCATAAGTCTAATCATGGTCGTATCCCTAACCCAAACCCCCGGAACGCATGTACGGTACACGGTAGTACGGATTTCTCCAGTACATGTGACGGACGGTACTAAAACCAGAAGTACCACCAGATAAATACAAACATTGCTGAACAAGTATACTAAATACCGCAGTACCGCACTAAATGCTGCTGTATCTGTAGCGCGGGTGGTACTTCTGGTACTTCGGATTTAGTATTGTCCAATCTGACTACTGTCAATATTGCTTTTGCTGATCTCGTATGATACCTTAATATGTCCGTTTTATCTTTCTTTGATAAGAGATCTTAAGCTTGCGTATATACTATATAGAGTATACTCGAGTATACATTACCTGCAAGCAATAAATGTAATAATTATCGAATAAACAAACTTGTTTATTGGCTATATTTGACGCAAAGGGCTAATGGCTGCACTATAGTGAGTCTAATTACTCTGCTCATAAGTACCAACTGTTTTAATATTCTTTGACTACCTCGTCTTCGTATTGCTAAACTGCCGTGTAGATAGGTGGATGCTTAATCACATAGTAAACGCGATTTCCCCTTAATTTCCGGTTTCATTCGCTCGCTGTAGATACAGCCTACCTGTCCCATTCATTCATCTTATGAATAGGTATCTAGGCGTTATGTAAGAAAGGAATACTTAATAGTGATGGGATGGAAGCCGATTTAATGTAGGCATGGAAACAGGTCCGGTATAATGTCGTAAAATTGATGCCAGTCTGAATTAATGCACCTTCGGTGACCCCTATTGCTGACCCTGTTTCAGCTCCTCCTTGCTCTCCCAAATGCCAGAATGTCATTTCCCCCTTCCCGTGATTGTTTGATTCGAAAGGTGAATTACAAATTATATCCTGTATCATAATACATACCCTGTAAGCAGGGCCGGATTAAGACCTTTAAACCCGTTTATTTATCAAAAATTCGAAATTAATGAATAGGATAACCATGATCCACAGGAGAGAACGCTTTATAAATAGAACATATTCATTTTCATTTCCGAGGCCCTAAGCACATGCTTATTTTGCTCATAGGGTTAATCTACCACTGCCTGTAAGTTGTACAAAGGATGCTACGACGTACAGTCCGAATTTCCCTGCTGGGGTGGGTGAATGTAAGTGTCTGCAGACGTGATAACGGTCGTAAGTGTGAGGAGTTGTTGAACTAGGTGGTCGCTAATTGAGGAGCACCTATATATAGGTGGATTTGAGGGAGCTCCGAATTGGTAAAGATTGTATTTCGTACACTTTGTTTATATATCGAGTGAACCTTGCCATAACTCAAATTAGGGTTTTATTTTCATGAATTGTTTCCATAGTCACCAATGTAGAGTAAAATGGTTGAAACTAATATTAGATGATTCTAATTGGGAAGGAATGGAGGAAATCATCGATTGCAAGTGAAGTGCCCTGGAACTCTGCGAAATATCGCTGGGAAAAGTATGAATATTAGACAACTGTTCCTTGTTGAGGTCGCTTCTATGTCATTTGGTTAATTCGTGTCGCTAGTAACTGATGTTAAAAGGCCTTTAAATAGACTTGCAACATCTGTATATGAGGTGTATATTAATTCCATATCGGCTAGAACACAGTCTTAGCGGAGACATCTGCCCAGAATAGATCAGTGTATACGACTTGCTTGTCATGTAACAACTTATAATTGTAGTCTGTGTGTCTGGTAGTTACATCACAGTACAAAATATTCAAGGTTACTTTAGCTCAGCGCTTGGTTTAGGTGGATCCACGTGACATATATTATACCAGAGGTGGGCAACAAGCAGCCCGCGAACCGAATTTGTGCGGCCCGCGAAGAAGCTGCGGTTTTTGAATAGAGTACGGCCCGTAACAGGAATTCCGTGTCACTGATTTTGATGTTATATGAATAGCGAAGCGTCCCTAAAGTTGATTTATTTGATTTGCAAGAAAACCAAAACGATTTAGTGGCGTATTTGTATACGCAGCCGTGATGACGCATAGGTCGCTTGTATTCGTATTTGCTGGCTTCCATTTTACTTTCTTTTTACATGTTTCTGTAATGAAACTATTTGCGGGAATTCATTATAATGATTACGCAAACATACATTCACCGCCCACATTCTCATTTGTTAATATGTAACTCGTAACTTATACGTTTATATGACAATATCTAGCACCCAACAGCGCATTCGCCTCTGGCTAGCGTGAGCTCTCTATGTACTTAGTAACAGGTTAATTAAACTATGCGGGGAAACGTGGCTTAGAAGGTTTCATATCCAGGATAGTGGAGATAGGGCACGATCAGATTCAAATTAATTAAAGTAGTAGATATAACTGGTTGATAACATTAAGTGAGGGATATGAATATTATATACAGTGAACTCTGCTTATTGTGATCGCTTTAGGACAGTCTCTTTTGATGAAAATAGCTATTTGATAACATTAAGTGAGGGATATGAATATGATATACAGTGGACGCCGCTCATTGTGATCGCTTTAGGACAGTCTCTTCTTGATAAACTACGATGCTACTGTATAAAAACTACCCTTGCTTGGGTCCGGTATTTACGACCCAAATACCAGCTTAATTCTAACCCTAAGTGAAAATCATGTTATCCATTTTATTTATGGACAACATTTCTATAACTGCGAGCTGTTTGAAATAATAAAAATCTTCTGGTCTAATGTTAACAGCAACTTATATACTGATCAACTAATATATAACCATGGGAAAAATTGGACAAATCTTAAAGAAGCTATGGTGCATTGTACAAGTTGTTCTACATGTCATAGACTTGGTAACAGATTGTGGAACATTGACTGTATACTGGAATGAAGGTTACACCATTTTGTTTGGAATCGGGATTACTTCTGTGGCAGTGTCTCTTCCAATAGGAGTGGGTTATTACATCCATCAATTCAAAGCATGTCGAGGGATCGAAACCTCCAAAGACACTTTGATAACGATAAAACTTTATGATATATTGCTGGAATCAGTTCCGCAATTGACTCTGAACTTGTACGTGATGTCTGATTGCGCAAACACTATCAACAAAATACAATACATCTCTGCCATTGTATCTATACTTGCATTTACAGTTGGTATTACTCATTTCGATATTTCCATAAGAGCACATAGAAATCTGGCCTGTATCCACAAATCCCTGATTTTTCTTTACCGAATGACGTCACTAGCGGCAAGAATTCTTGCCATTGTGTATTTAACGTATTATTTTTCTTACTGGGCACTGGGAGTTGCCGTCATCCATTGGACATTTGGTGTGGTGTGGTATTTCGTCAGTTCAAGGGCCAAAAAAAATCTAGTTCGTTCCGTGGTACAAGTGTTACTCAATACATTTGTGTTTGTCGGTGAAGCGAGTGGCTTGAAAGTCGTGTTCATATTATTACTCTATATATTTGAAAACATACTCATGGTTGGTGTTCCCCTCATAATACAGTACGCCGAAAGTCATCAGATTACGCAAGTGACAAATAGCAATTCAACTGTTGCTGTACACGTGGGGACCACTGCTATTTCAAATATTGTCGCGCATCCTTCCGGCGAGTTTTTCAGCCCAACAATAAATGTAACACAACTTATCGCAAATACCGTGGACGTGAGGAATTATTCGAATGTCACACAACCATTCATATCTAATGGAACATTTGAATATGGTTTCAACCACACGGTGACGAGCGACCTAACTACTCTAACGAGTGCTACAGAGACCTTTTGCCTTCATAAATATGCAGCCATTGCCCACGTAGCACTGAACTCTGCTACAGTGGTGGCTTGTATGATATATTGTGCGACATTTCGTAACCAAATCTGCATTCCGAAGGATGTACGGGAAGAGGAAGAAGATAGCGACGCGGCAGAAGACGTGCTCCTGGATCCGCAGGACATCCGAGAAAGCGATGTTTGAAGGAATGTCACTTCACGAGTGGAGATGAACCAATTCATGTTTTGTCAAAGATATCCAAATTCGAGAACTCCCTATCTTACGAACATTTGGTGAAACGATTGAAGTGGATATTAGTCTAAATTTAGTTCTGTGTTACAGCTGGTCGCCACAGTAGCGGCATTTTAAACGCCTTGTGTTCATTGTTGTTATTTATGCTGTGGTTGTGTGTGCAAACGTTCTGTGTTCTGTGCTATCGTGTTTCCATCATAGGCGAGAGATGTGCAACCTTATAGTACTTCCGGGTCAAATACACTTAACCGGATTAGACAGCTGGCCGCACTTGCATTTCACATTGACTATCTACTAGTGACTGCTATACAAAAAATTGATTTGGTTTGCCAATCAAATAAATCAACTTTAGGGACGCTTCGCTATTAATATCACATCAAAAACAGTGGCACGGAATTCCTGTTACAGGTCGTACGCTATGAAAAAACCGCAGCTTCCCGCGGGTCGCACAAATTCGGTTCGCGTGCCGCAGGTTGCAGACCTCTGTCATAGGCGATCAGGAGCAAAAGGCTAGTGATACTGGTGGTAGTGCCTGATGGGTTTGTGGGTCTTAGGCCAAACTCATTAGTGCACCCCTAAATTTATAAAAAAATATTTGCATGTTTCGATATTTCATATATATATTAGTGTAATTATTTTGCAATATCCAAATGTCATAATGTAATACCATGTAGCAAATTATTATAACAAATTAGATTCAGTGAGTCTCCAGACACAGATAGACCCTACTATGAAACGATATAAAGACGTTTAATTATTAGCTAGGAGAGTGGGTGAATATGTAATGATTTCTTCCGAGGGAAAATGGAAATTCAAAATCAATCATTGGTAATATTAAAGCATGTACAGAGTTTGAGACAATCATTCAAGTAGTGTATGAGCTTTTTGATTGCTCTCATTGCGCCATAAAACTAAAACAATAGCAGAGTTATCTAAGTAGAGAACCAACTGCTTGTATTTCTGTTTACGTTGAGGTGCTGTTTTTCATTGTCCGAATGTCTTTTTTTACTGTTTC
Organism: Halocynthia roretzi; assembly: GCA_013436055.1. Taxonomy (NCBI): domain Eukaryota; kingdom Metazoa; phylum Chordata; class Ascidiacea; order Stolidobranchia; family Pyuridae; genus Halocynthia; species Halocynthia roretzi. Next base: position 156,371 of record QRAM01000195.1, on the reverse strand, counting down.
TTCGACGCATGCTTACGGATATGGATTAAAAATATTGCTGTACAAGACTGTGCGACTATGAATGTGAGTACGTGACTTTCTAAAACATTTTACCACTGTAAACAGCACTTTTTGTACGAAATGGTCGTAATGTCTTTGAGGGAAAAAAAGCTACTGAGATAAAACCTACCACAGTTCATTTACCGATTCGAAAGAGCTTTTGGTGGTTACGCTTACGACTAATCGTCGGGTTGATGAAGTGTATTTAAGGTGAATAATATCGGTTTCTGTGTTTGGGATGAAGACGTGGAGGCTATGGCAATTATTTTAAGGAGTTCATAAATTTCATAAAGGTCGAACATTTGGTTGTAGATCATTTAAGAATATTGTACAGTCGTCCCTCGCTATATCGCGGTTCAGTTTTCGCGGATTCACTACATCGCGGATTTTAATGTAATATTTTATGTATTTTATTTCATGATAAATGCGGTGCCGTACAGTACTAGTATGTTTAAGTGATAAAAGTTTGACAAAAAATTACATAGCAGGTCAAATGATTGTGGGAAATATGAATAAGAGTGTGTGAATGATTTATAATGGTGTAAAATACGTTGAAATATATTCAAATAATTAATTAAATATGGGGTTTATACTTCGCAGATTTTCACCTATCGCGGGAGGCTCTCGAACGCACTAACCGCGATAGGTGAGGGATTATTGTATATGTATATTAGTACATTATTAGTACATTATCATAGTCGTTTTTCTACATTACAAGACATGTTATAAAGCCAACAGTTTGGTTCTAGTACAGTGACGTGATACCATTGATAACCCGGTTTCATTTGGTTATGCTGGGGTAACTCCGGTGAGGTGTGGTTAAGTTTGGTTTAGCTGAGTGGATTAGTGGTAAATAATCCTAATTCAAAGATGATATTTGTGTGAATATAATCTTCTTGAATTTAGTTGTTATTATGAAAGTCAATTACAGTTTAACGTTTTCCGCTACTTAAACAATCAGTGCTTATTACGAGTCAGTGTATGATGAGGGGGTTAAAACGTGAAATATTGTATTCATAGTCGGTGTAGGAAGGGATCTAAACAGCGCTACGCGAAATATTATATTTGGTGTTACATGCGTATAGGAAATGACATGATAAGTACTTTGTGATCCATTCGCACGATTTAGAATTGAACGATACAACAATCCACTGTACTCGATTGTTTTGCGCCTCCGCTTGTTGATGCTGTGCTCTTTTTTACCTTATTACGCCTGCGCAATCTGACTCCACATCCGTATGACCGATTTGCCTTCAATCTTGAATTTCGTATTTTATTAATTGAGGTCAATTTATTGCCAAAAGTGCAGGTGAATAATTTCTACTACTGAAATAACCGGTGTTCAATGCTACATAGTCAGTGTAATAAGGGGTTCATAAAGTGCTACGCGACATATTATATTAGTTATTACATGTGTATAGGAAATGACATGATATGTACTTTGATCTATTCGCATGATCTAGAATTGAACGCTAGCAAACTACATAAAATTAAAACAATAAAATCCAATACAATTGAAGATAAAAAAATAAATCTATTCTTCGTTACAAGCCTACATCACTAAATATGCAAAAAATTAGCCAAACATTGGACGAGTCATTAGGCATTCCCACATTAGGAAGCAGTTTTTAAGGATGATTATCATATTTTATGGCTGTAATCACTATTTAATATTCAACTAAGAATTATTATTTATTATTCTTCTCCGTCACCGCAGTTTATAATGCAAGTAATTAGATCTATTAAGTGATTACAACAATCCATAATCGTGCTAAAACGCGAACAGCAATCCTCAACACAATCGATGCTACAACGATCCCAGCAATCCTCAACACAATCGCTGCAACTGCAATCCTCCACACATTCGATGCTACAGCAGTCTTCATCGTAATAATCACTATCAGTATACTCGGGCTCAGTGCTAATAACGGTCGGCTCCTGGGATTCAACTGGCTCGCAGTCCTGCTCCTCTGTTGAAAAAAAATGAGAATTAATGATTATTACGTATTATAATATCGCACTGCGGAACACAAGTGTAACACAAAACAGATTTAGCTGTCTTATGTGACAATTCCAAATGAAATATTCAATAATTGCGCTTTCGTCGTCTAAATAATTGAAGTAGGAGAAATGAGAAACGGAAGATAAGGGCTGGAAATAGGCTCCCGCATAATTTGGGTTCGCATATACGCTGGACTGGTGTACTGTATATATATATATATTTGTATACCACTCGTATCTAGCTCCGCTGCTGTGGTACGATATTTTTTCCCAAATCGTAATAATGTAAACGTATACAGGCCTGCATAGACCCGATGGAAAATATATTGTTCAATTGTTGCACTACTGAGAAAATTCGTGTGTCGTCAGTGTGGGCGGTCATAAGAGATTGTCGTTAATCGAGGAATGACGCTATAGAGATACAAGGCATAGCACTTCACCTGCAACTAGTAAATAATACGACAACATATATTACCTAACACTCTATGTGGATCCTGAATTTCGGATTCTGGAGCAGGTCCTACAGCGGTCATTTTTTAAGTTTGAAATATTTTATTCTCACCTTAGAAGTAACGTTAAGATAATGTTGCATTAGTTGCGTTCTTAGTGTTAAAAATTCCAAATAGATTGAAACCAAATTCGGCACAATCAGATTCCTCAAATAAAATCTATATAGCGTTGCCTAGTGCCGAAACTCAACCGCAGTTTGATATTTTCTACTACTAAAATAACCGGTGCTTATTGCTACATAGTCAGTGTTAGAAGGGATCTAAGCAGCGCTACGCGACATATTATATTCGTTATTACATGTGTATGTGTATAAGAAATTAACTGAGCCCAGAACTGATCGCTACAACTTTAATTAGGGTAAGTCAATCTGTTTCCGCTACTATTCCTGAACCTAATCTATGGATATTTCAGCTTCGAAACTTTCCTTATCTGTATTCAAGTTTTGTGCATTCGAATTCTGTCAGCCATCGTTATAGCAATAGCAGCGAGAAAGCAGTGATTTATCAAATCATATTATTCTACGAAATAACCACAATGTCGTCATCATTTTTCCTTCCATTGAGTCAAGTTTGGACCAACCCCTTGCAGTCATATTGACTTAAATATTTGCTTTAGTAGATAAGAGCTTGATTTTAGTATCAATTCTTCATTATCAAGAAAAACACAGCGAAGAGAGTAAAGACGATTGAATAGCTGTGGTTTTCGGTTCCAAGTAATGGCGCAGACCTATGGGGCCAAGTTTAGCCTCTATTTTATAGTTTAGTTTGTGTAAACCTACAGATACACTCTCGCTGACAAGAGAAGGCGACTCGCGAGTCTTATCCTCGTGCAGAAGTCCTGAAAAGCAAATGTAATTCTGCGGTTAAATGATGCTTCTTAGTAAGGTATAAATCAATAACACCTTTGATTTCTGTTTACTGTATTTTATTACAAGGTTGTACTACCAAACACAATTTTTGGTATATCCAATCATCTACTTCTTAACAAGGATTAAAGATCACAATTGTATTATTACAATGTTGTCAACGAACATCAAAATCACCAAGTCAATATTACAATGCCGCTTACAAGCATTCAAATCTCTAACCTGTTTAGATCCCTCCTCACACTGACTATGTAGCAATAAGCACTGGTTATTTTAGTGGTGGAAAATGTTTAACTACAATCACATAAAAATGTACCATATATGTGAAATAAACGGGACATGTTTAGAATCGTAATTCTTGCATTGGCAGATTAATATAGTACCAACAGTAGCAAGGGCTACAGGCCACGCAGATTTACTTTTTTCAAAAACGTTGCGCACTTTGAGGTGTAGGAGTAAGGTGTCAGTTTCCAGTACAACTTCCTATATATAGTGATCAAAATTTAGTGGTGGAATGAATAAACATTAGCCAATATTTTCATTGCCAGTTATTATTCGACAAGTTTGCGAGTATGACGTATACGGATTTGCAGTCGATTTTCGTTAAGTTAGCGACAATGTATCGAGCAGAAATTTTCACAGAATGTAGATGTTATCTTTGAGATGCATTATATATCAAATTTAGTGGGATTTATTAAACACAGCTCCCCGTTTATGGCTGTTTAAAGTATGATACCTCGAGGCCATCCTTTCTCTCGCTTCCCGGTTTTCTAGTCGATGAAAAATCGGACCAGCGTAACACTGATCCCTCAGTAGTTTTATCCGAACCTGAATTAATCGAGACTGCAAAGACGGAAGCAATATATATATATATGCAAGTAATGAAGAATTAACATTAAATACTTATATTCGCTTGGGACCGTAGTAGGACTTCTTCTCTAGCGACATATAGTGAATATTTTATGTTTTATTCGAAATTTGACAGCAGTGAGCCAGTCACGATATTCATGAAACACCAAAGAATTTGAAATGTTAAAATTTCTGCAAAATATACGAAAAGTTTCGCTCTCTTTGGTGAGTTCTTGCTTTGAATTTTTGAATTGTTTGTTATGTTGGCAGCGATAATTAGTCTCGGTTATATTTTTTATTGAATAGTTAAGAAATCCTACGTCGACTGAGAGCATTCATCTTGTCTTAGGAAACGAAGCTGCTGATCTAGATTCGTCTGTGACCGCTCTTGTTTATGCTTGGTTTCTTTCGAAGGTGAGATAGATTTTGTTCATGTTTTCTATGTTGCTGACAGCAAAGTGCATTAATTTATTCTTTAAAGTTAAAACTTAAGCTACTTGTTGTGATTTTGTTATAACCTCTTTGCAAACATTATATAGTTTGATAATTAAAAGATTTAATTATTGTAACCGTCGAGAGAGTTACATGTGCATAGAAAATCACATGATATGTACTATTCATTCCCATAATATAAAATTGAAGGCCACAATATGATATTTCTATATTTTAGCTCGTTCAATCATGCGCTATCTACGTTCCTGTGATAAATATTCCGTCTCATCTTTTCCGCCTAAGAACAGAGACAGTTTATCTGCTTAACAAGTTTGATGTCTCTCAAACGAACTTGATCTTCAAAGATGACCTTGATTTGGAACAACTGGCACAGAGGGAAAAATCCAAATTAAAGCTAGCGCTAGTTGATCATCATGTGCTTGAAAAGTGAGTAATGATCTGGGAGAGCTGATAGTCTAAAACAGAGGTGTGCAACCTGTGGCCTGCGTTTGCCAAACACACACACATGTACTCTTCATTTCATAAGATAGTCTCTATGACATTCTCAGAGGGCACCCAATACTTCTCATGTATAAGTTCTACTTCCTAGTGCAGTCAATCTGACTATGCAAGAATTACGATTACAAACTCATCCTGTTTTCTCTCCTCGACAGATCATTTCAAGCTCTTGAATCACATGTGACTGAAATTATCGATCATCGACCGAAAACTAAGGATTTCTCTTCGCGTGTCCCTTCACAAATTGAACAAGTGGGATCTTGCTGCACACTGATTGCAGAGAGAATCCTGACAGCTATCGATGATCAGAAAATAAAAATTGATAAGGAAGAATGGGATATGTTAGTTTACATGTTATCAGGTACTATTCTCATTATTTTTCAGTAGTATTTTCTACTTTGTCGATTCACGAATGAATTTTTTTCCTCGAACTCGTCAAAAATTCATTGAATTGTTACTGGGTTGCTGGGAGATAGGTGATGAGTAAAAATAGTACTGCATTGATGATAAATAACCGTTGCTATCGGTACCGGTGCTACGTGCCTACAAATTATTTTGGTTATTTATTCGATATTTTATACAAGTTTATTTTACACGATTCGCAATACAGTATTGAAACACTTCTCTGTGCTCAGGCTAAGACCCATGTTTCAGTATTATTTCCATGCATGTTCCATTAGGATTTTTGAATCCTTACATACTTTACATGATTTCTACATTTTCGTGCCAGCTCCCATCATGCTTGACACTGTTAATCTGAGCAAGGAAGCAGGGAAAGTGACAGATCGTGATATGCAAGTTATTGAGAAACTTTGGATGAACAAAGACAAAGAAGATCTGCAGAGGTATGTGTATCCAGCAGAGTTTATTCAATTCAAAAATAATTGCCCACCCCTGCTCTATCAGATTTTGAATTTTCAACTGTAATGATAGCGAGGGCCCCTGAACATGGAAATTAAAAATAAAATAAAATGCTACTTCTCAGCTTGGGTAGCGGTTTTTTTCTACGGACCAAGTATAAATTGAAGAGATATTCATGTAAATGTGAGCACATAGTGCCCTCTGATCTCCATCTCTAGACTTCGCAGCTCCAACAGGGGGGCAGTACCGCCCATGTTAAGAACCAATGCTCAAAATCTGGTATACTCACATATAAACTATACTTATATCATTTTCAGATTTTATCATGAAGTTAGCCGAGCTAAATATTCACCTCATGGTTTGAATGCAGAAGAATTATTACTGAAGGTATGATTTCAATCTACTATTTCTAGATCATCTGTGATAATAGTATGCCCAGTAGCAGACTGGGCCTTAGAACCGACGCAGGCATCCTTCACCTATTAGGTCAGCCCATTAGTCAACAAGTTGGCTATATCTATACTTTCCACTGCTCAATAACTACAATGAGGCATCAGGGACGATCGTTTGACATTTAGTAAGGATTCCCCATAGGTTTTCCACAACATTTTATGCCCGAATGCCTTTATTGCCTAAACCACATGTATTTTATTTAGGATCCTAAACAGATTGAAAGTTCAGGTGGAGAGGTTGGTGTTATGTTCAGTACAATCCACGATACACTACAAAATTTTCTGCAAAAAAAAGATGCTGCCTTGGCGATTCCTTCTGTGCTCAATGAAAACAAATGCCATGCCATGGTAGCACTGGCACCTGTGGTTAGTGACAAAGAAACCAAACCATATAAGCCAGTACTGGTTTATTCAGATGATGAGGAATTAAGATTTAAGGTAAAAATTCATATTTGATCGATTATTGTGCAAATGAAGCGACAAATAAACCCTGACTAAGACATTGGTAAGACGGAAGTTATGACAGCCTATTATTACACATTGCGTGTTATTGTTTCCACACAATCATTGTACTTCATTGATTCTAGATTACACAAGCTTTGCAAAATGCTGACGATCCTCAATTGGAAATTGAACCCGATGAATCGACAAATATGTTCAACAACAATGTTATTCTGAGGTATTACAATTATTCGTTTGCATTTCATAATAATTAGCTCTAATTAACTCCTGCTATTGTAATTCGAACCGGAAAATTTACAAAGTTTTCAATGGCTTAATCGATAATTCTCTCGCACTAGACTAGAGCGTAGTATTCTCTCGCGTGAAGCCACTATCGCGCATAGCGTGGCTAAAGGAATGACATTTCTTCTCCATTACTTCTTATTCAACATTTCAAATCCTAACTATATGGAACAAGATGTAGCTTCAAAAAACTTGTGTGTAGGAAATGACATGATATGTAGTTTGATTCATTCGCATGGTCTAAATTTAATGCGCTACACATTGTCCTACCGTGCATACTAATCTGGTACTGGTCCCCTGGGGGTGAAATGTATGGTTCCAAGAGTGGACTGTTTATTCGTTTCAACTTGTTTATTGTTTATTTTAATGTAGTACTATAACTTTCACTAATAATATTTATTCAATTTTTAGGATGTACAATGTGAAAGCATCACGGAAACAAATTCTCCCTGTTGTAGTTGACATGATATAGCTGATACTTGGATACTCTTAAACATTCACCCACATAAAGACATCTCCTTTTGCCAAACAAGTCTGACTTCATTTGCATCTATTAAGGTGAACAAAAATCTCAGGTGTCTTACGAACTAAACATGCCCTTTGTCCCTGACTTGATTTTAATTTTTATAATTTGAAATTGAAATTATTCTTTCTCTAAGTCAATTCCTTTGTCCTTGTGGGTGGTGTAATAAGCTGTCAAACCATCTGACAAACAGTGACAAAGTAAAAATAGAGTTGAAGTATTTACTTTTCCCAGCTGACATTAACTGAAAAGATAGTGCTTGCAGTCCCTTCATTCTATTTTTCCACGAGCCATCACTGCTTACTACATGTACGGTACTTTCGTTATTAAATAACCCGGTCCGATGTATAACTCGCAGGGAAATTTAATCACCTTTACTATGTACTTACAAAGTTACTACTAACTACGCAATAACAAATGCGCCAAATCTGTTGTTCGAGTACGTGCTTTACGCGTAATTAGTAGTAGGTGGGTGAACGGTTTCTTCCGTTCTTTCGTCGGCCAAAGGGTTAAGCCCGGGAGTGCGCAGTAGTGTCAGTGGAGTTAAGTCGATGCGGCCGAAATGATCAGGAAGTTTGCGAACCCCTGTGTTAGGCCATAACTGTCACCACGCCAATGTCGAGTCGAAAAAGAAGGCAGCGTGGTACTCGCAGCACATGTGACAGAAGAAAATCGAAAAAAAAAACGTGCATGCATGCAGCAATTAGGAGTTGTCGATATACGTATCTGTAGAGTGCAAGCGATCTCGTAAAAAAAATGTATTACCCGCTTCGTAGGATAACTCGCACCCTTGATATTTTCATGTAAAACCATAGACAATCCGTGGGTAATCCATCCGAAAATACGGCAATTGTAGGAATAGACTTGCCTAGATTACCATTTACTGCATAGGATATATTAGATGCTATCCCTTATACATTCGTTGTATATTGAATGTTATTTCGTACTGTTAATACACATGCTCTGCATTGCAAAGCATCGAATCGTGCCGTGCATGCCTCCAAACGAAATCATTTCCTTTGAAGTCAACATCCCCCGAGCGTTACATAACTATCTCTTCATTAAGCCTTGCGTAAATTAAGACTGAATATATATACAATACTCCTTTTATACTGTATAGTACAGGGGTGGCCAACTTCACCTAATTTGAGATCGACTAGAAATTTTTTTAATACCTCGCGATCTACCGGTTAAAAACGTAACCTTTTTCCTTCCACTCTGTTACTGTACCTGGCTTTGTATTTACCACACAATTACTAATAGGACGCTTTGGGGCGAGAATGTAACACCTTCCTCTTTTTTTATTTGTTCTTTACAAAACACACAAGCATCAATATGTTTTTGCTGCGCGCAATTTCCATTTTTGAAATCGAAAGTTACCCCCGTCATAAAATTACTTGTTATGTTGTTGTGCTTCACTAGCTGTGTACGGCAGATATTTTACTTTACAACTGCTAAAGCATTGCTTTTTAATTTATCCGACTTGACTTGATGGAAATTTTTTATCCTTTCAAGAATACTGTTTGAAAGCGTATTTACTCGCGATCGACCAGGTATTCATTCGGGGTCGATCGCGATTGTTTTGTTGGCCACCCCTGGTATAGTATATTGTCCATATGCCTTCAATTGAACTTCTCTATATGAGATAATGATGACATGTCTAGTTCAATTTAATCTTATATTATATACTGAATGTTATTTTGTACCGTTAATACACATGCTCTGTATAGCAAAGCATCGAATCGTGTTGTGTAAGCCTCCAAATGAAATCATTTCCTCTCAAGTTCTACATCCTCTATATCGTACCTTATCTCTAATCCAATATAGTGCTTGTGCATTAGGAGATTTTATTTA
>QRAM01000195.1:93376-144936 GCA_013436055.1 Halocynthia roretzi | reverse complement strand
ACAAGGCACAGATACATAAAACGGCTTACTATATTTCAAATGTAATTGAAAAGCTTTTAATTATTATTATTTATTTTTACAGGTCGAGCTCCTTTCAATTGCACAGGTATTATTTTAGTTTTTTTAACACAAAAAATATCATTCATTGTTGACAAGTGATATTCAGAATCTCTGAGTCTCTTATTTGCAGTACTACTGCTGTCTCTACTAAATCTCAGTCGATTGATTTATGATATTTCCACCAATATGATTCAAGTCATTCACTTACACGAACTAGGTTCAACTCGAGGTTGTAACTCGAGACGAGTCTGAAAAGGGATTAATCCTAGCTCACTGGAGCGGTAGTTGAAATTAGACATTTTACTGATTCAAGTCAATCAGACTCAAGTCAAGTTGAATCTTGAATCCTGTATTGAGTTTGAACAACATTGAGTATTTCTATATTCACAGAAAATGGAGGGTATACTTGGAATGACATTTGTTTCCTTGTTCTCTTGAACTCTGACACGGATTTTGATACGATCTCCTATGCTGACGCTGTGATGAAATGCCCGGAAGGTTACCAGCCTGCTAATATCTACAACGACGATCATTTTACCAAAACACAGGAATTTCTGCTTACAAACACACCTGGAAGATTCAATGTCTGGATTGGAATGAAATTCAATCCCAGGGTAAGATATTCTAACTTAGTAGAAATTCTCATGAAATTCCTGATGATATCGGGGCACCACTAACATTCACAGTGAGTTTTATTCTTATGAATGAATGGGGTCATATCAATATATAAGGAATAAAGGATATATATGTACTGACATCCAGTGGTGGATAAACTATTAAATGAAATGGAATATGATGCATCATAAGGAAGAAAATATCAAATATATTCGGTTATTCCAGTCGCCATGGGTAGAATTATATTTATGGCATAATTTGCAATAGAAGCACATGCAACATTAACCTAATACATTTGGTATGGAATAATATTAGGTCCTCGCACTCGACTTCCTTTTGATTCTGAATTATTTTAGACGACCAATATGTCATTCTACAACGGAACGTTGACAACTTCATCGAACTGGGACGATTGGTTTCCTGCTCGTAGTTGGAACTTGGCTACTCATGTGTACTTGTACGTCGACATGGAGGATCCAGATGTGTCAAGCAATATGAACGATGTGATGTTACGTAATTATGCTCCGGTCAATCTTCCTAGCGCCAAAGGAATTATTTGTGAACCAGGTAAACTACAAATATTCCGTTGTCATGACACATTTATTACCATCAGTGCGAAATTACTAAATAAACAATACATAAATAATGTTATGGGCCTTTGGAAAGATCGAGAGTCACAAAAACGTTCCTCTTTATCATTTCCTAATGAAAATATGTAGTTTGAGCATCACTTGACATTAATCCAACTTCCATATTTATATATTTGTCACAGAAAATACCGGCCTTCATCCTGTTTTCTCCCTGAATATCAAAAATTTATCAGTAATTATAATTATTAAGCAGTAGAAGCTATATATTTATTGGTTCCAATGCATGTTGTGGATTATTCTACTGTCCTAGTACGTGAAGGATGCCCGGGTCGGTTTCAAGACCTAATCTATACTGATAGCATGCGACTTATCTGCAATCTAAGATGTAATTTCTCTGCCATATGAGATAGTGGAAATATTTATCTGTGAATGTCTAAGGCTAAGTCATTGCAATACTGCCCCGTAACCTCGTTATCATTACCGATAACAATTAAACTTTTCTTTTTTTCAATGATCAGGCAACCAAGTTGAATTTACACCTGATGTCATCACACTGAATGGAATACAAGGATGTAAAAGTAAATATATTTTCAATTTTTATCTTTTCTGTCATTTCTGGGATATTTTCAAAATTATTTCTGATATCGAAGCCTCTTAGGCCCTTTGGCTTCCAATCTTTTTTGAGTCATGGAAATGTCTGTCTGTTGTGAAAGTGCTCGAATGTCAAATGATTCGGCGGTGGGCAACATTTCCTCAAGATTTCCAACCACTGAGCAGAATTTTTGAATGATTTGAGCAAAAATATTTTTCAATCTAAAGCTATTGCGCGTCATTCAAACTTTCGTCCAATTAAGCAGAAATGTGCATGGCCTAGTTATTTGTCATGGGTATGGCCTATGTGATAATCCTTCAACTCTTCCGATTAGATACAGACATATCCTGTGTTTTACTAGAACCAAATTTTTATTTTCAATATCAACAGTGATTGTCAGGTTGTTGTCAGGACCTGTTTGTATTAATTTGTGTTTTATTTTGGACACACAGAGGGGGTTCCATCATTTACTTTCGGTGATGTTTGCTACTCTCTACGTTTAAGCACAATGGGAAGATTGAATTACAATCAAGCAGTTCCTCTGTGTACTGAAGGATCGAACCCTGCTAACATCGAAAACAGAGATCACTATTTGCTCGCCATGACTTTAGCCAGAGAACATAAACGTCCGGGGAGATTTAGAATATGGCTTGGAATGACCTATGATGTTTCGGTAAGATAATTAAATTCGTAATAAAGGAGTGTAAACATGTTCAGTAAAGCCACATGTTTATGGCATCAAAGGATATGTATCAACAATAAGTTTATTTCTTGATTCATTGTGTCGTCAATGAAAAGGAGGAATCGGAGCGACATGGATTTTGTAGCCTCAGTGTCACCAGATAAATCTATTGAATGAAATAATTTTCATTGTGAAATTGAGGATAAATCAAATTTTAAATTGATATCATAGATTCATCTAGATATTGATGGTATCTAATTTCTGAGGCGCACATAGATTGTACAACCTGTGCGAAAAATTAAGTTGCCAAAAAAAATGATATAAATGATAAATATACTTAATGCATTCGGTCCATTATCACCTTTTACAAAACATATGGTTTTTTGCTCAAGGTGATTATAACAATTAAAGGGATCATTGCTCACAAGTGCATTGTAAGTTATCATCAAAAAATTTCCCTCTCATAAGTCTTCAAAGGAATGGAAGCTGAATCTTCCAGGTTTATCCATTAATTTTATAATAGTTTTCCATGGCAAAAACTATCTCTTATGTATTTCAGATGAAAACTCTCAAACGATCTGATGGAACAACGACAACATTCGCAGAGTGGTATCCGTATTATCCGGATTCTGACAATCGCCGTACCCAAATGAGTTTCAGGATTCAAAGTATCGAAGAAAACCAGGGATACCAGGGAATGCAAAATACTTTCCGTACATTTAGTTTATCTGGTATACTATGCGAACAGGATTGATCAGCTTGAGCATATTTTATAATAAGATTAATCAGTTATTAATCTCCAGAAAAAACTAGGACTTGATTTTTCCTAGCGAATGTTTAAAAACGTTTTATTTTACATTGTGGATTCTGGTTAATTACAACCGGATTACTTTAACCCAAGAAAATATAGCTAATATGCTTGATTGCAAGTACTTTGTAATAAATTGTCTCAAATAAGCAACATCCCAGATAAACAAATGATCCAATTAACCAGGATCCACTGTATTATCATTTTGACTGTCAATTTAGTTATTCACTATTGACTAAACCAGTATCTGAATGACATTGTAAATATCTGAGAACTGACCAATATGTAACCGGATTTTGTTAGGTTTTTTTTCTTATTCTTCCTTATGAATTGTCCTTGGGAATATTTTCCTTTCTAGTTTAAAACAAAGTGAGATTCCTACATTGACATTGTATAATGATGAAGTAATAGTCACAGCATTGATTAGCTATTTATAATGGGATGTCTTATCATATACCACTCATGTCCAATATCTTAAACAAGGCAACAAAATTTACCACAGTATGATTACCACTCTCAATTTATTACTATCAATTTGCTCCCTACAGAGAAGTTACGGGCTTTTATTGTAAATGAACAGAAAAACAATCTTTAAAAAAAAAAAACATCTTTATAATTATTATATTGTTTGTATGGGTTTGTGTTTATTTGTAATAGGTTTGTATTTAATGGCTGTGTATCAAATGTATATTTTTTAATCCATTATCTGATAATCAATTTGGGAGACAGCTCGTTGATTTATTGAAAAAAAAAGTATCGGTAAACAAAATGAAAAAAAAATGTAAAAAATTAAGATCCAAAAAAATAAATCATAAAAATATTTATTCAGAATTCACGGTGTCTAAAATTTAAGGTATGTAGAGTGAAGTATTTACAAAGTAAAGGAGAATAATTAAGTGAGAGATATGAATATGATATACAGTGTATGCTGCTTATTTTGATTGCTTTGGGAAAGTCTCTTTTCGATAACAATAACTGGCTGATAACATTAAGTGAGAGATATGAATATGATATACATATGCTTATTGGATCCATTTAGTGATAGACAGAGATGGAGTTTTTGATTGATTTCAAACAGTAAGATTTTGATAATAATACCCAATTGATAACATTACCGATCATAATAAGTGGCTTCCACTGTTTCCATTTTATATATCCGCTTTTTCTAATATCCGACTTAACAAAGGTCGACTCAGTATGTTTGGAAGAAGCTTGTTTATTAAATTTGAAATGATACATTGGATAGAAGAGACCGTCTTTTTCTCTTGCTTACTTCATGTTAATTATTAACCTGGGATTCGTTTCACTGTCGTGTTTATTCTTACATGCTATATAACTAGTGGTAGGTACCATTTGTTTGCTAATGCAGTAAATCTATTTGATTTCCTTGCAGCTAGAATGAATATGCAGTGTTTGAAACTTATGCTTGCAGGGTAATAAGGTCACAACAATTTCCTGTATATCTGATGTATAAAGCAGTTGCATTTAAAGAACAAAGTCCTAGTAAGCATTGCTGAGAAGAGTTTAAGTATTTTGTTGCTGTATTTACTGTATAGGATTGGATTAGTACACTAGAAAGAGTAATAAGTGGCCTGGGGCTGATACTGCTGGGTAAAATGTGGGCTTTATATCCTGAATTGTCACGGAAAACTCCTTTCCCGTAGTATTATGTATAAAATATTTACTTATAACTACATTCAGGGTATTTGTTAGTTATTGATAAGTTACTTAGTATTACTGATAAGTTAATTAGTATAAGCTATATTATAAAATGTAAATGGATATGGCGTTTATACTCGGGTCCCATTTACAAGTCATAGAAAAGAATTCAGAAATCTGAAACAATTTCGATCGCATTCATTTCGGATATAGGAACCTCAACCTGTATTTTAAAGTTTTCTATTTCATTTTTATAGAATGGCAATCGAGGATTTAAAATTTCTAAAATCATGAGTTCTACTGACGTTGACTTGCTGGGAATGTTCGACTCTCATTCGGGCACGGCCGAAGACGTCACTACAGCAACTGAAGGCCAGCCATTAGAAACACTAGTGGCAATTCCAGATCAGCCATTGAATCCCACTGTTGTTGGTTTTGTTGCTTCAGATAATGATACTTGTAACACTGAACAAACACACTTCACAGATGGAGACATAAAGGATACAGATAAAACAGGACCTAAAGGCAACGTTACCGAGGCATTTGGATTTTCCATGGATGGGAATTCTCAAACAAACGTAGATCTACTTAGTTTATTCAATAATCAAACTCTGTCAACGCAGGAAGTACAAGCAGCACCTCAAGTAATTCCTACAGAAAACCAGCAATCAACCCAAACTGCGAGTCTAGTAACTGACCCTGCTCCCGTTGGGAGATTACAAACTCCGGATTCTGATATATTCAACTTTTTTGGTGATGAAGATTTATTAGCTCAGTCACCAACCGTAGCTCTGTCGTCTGCTGAGTCGCAACAATCAGTAGCTGAATATCCAGCTGGTAAACTAGATGGAATTTCTCTAGATCAGGTGACTACAAGCAATGCTGATATCCTTTGTTTATTTGGGAATCAAAGCTCGCTGTCACCAACTGTAGCCTACCAACCACCAGGGGCCTACGCATCAAAGGTTTCAGAAAACCAAATAGAAGATATCTTCAACAGTTTTGGCAGTCAAGCTTTGCTTACATCAGTTCATCCTCCACAACTAATAAAAAGCCAAAATACTTTACCTGAAAACCAGACAACACATGCAATATCTACAGGAATGGAAGATAATACTGATGAACTGAATCTTTTTGATAATCAAACATCAATCCAGCCAAAGACATCAGCTGTTGTTTCAATCCAACTGCCTACAGCGGATCTACTTTCACAGGACTCCTTAGTAATGTCTAATGTTGCTATAAATTCTTCAATGGACTCGCAGACCTCAATGTTTAGTCTTTCTGCAAATAACATCGGTAAACATTCGTCGCAAGAAGATGTAGAGAGAAGTAACAGTCCTATATTTCAACAAGACCTTCCTGAACATTCTTCATTTGATATACCAAGGCCTTTAAATGCAACTGTAAATACTTGCGACCCTTATTCAAACACTGATACCACATCTACAGCTGATTTCGAAGGCCCTTCAGTAATGGATTTCAATAGTTCAGTTGATATGTCTTTTTTCGAAGGCAGCAATACTCCTGAGCTGGCTGAAATCTCATCGGTAGCTGAAGAATGCTCAGTAAATAGTCCCATTGTAAACATGAATGCCTTAGGAGAAGAGAAACTGTTGGATACTTCAATCCAAAAGCCTGCACAAGACCAGGAATCAGAGAATATAACATATGTAGAGAGTGGGGCGACTCCCGACCTCACGATTACCTCATCGTTTGATATACAGAGCTATACAGATAATCCTGTCATAACCACAAGTGGATTTGGTAAAGAAAATGTATTGGAACCGTCAGTAATGGATTCAAAGACTGAACAAACAAAAGGTAGTCTGGCCATTGACCAATTGTTTACTTTGGAAGCGCCGTCTACAATCGAGGGCGAGAAAGCAGGTACACTTGTTATGGAAAAAGGTAATATTGATTTACTGGGTGTATTTGACGTTTCACCAGCTTTAGTTCCACAAAATAACTCGAATTTGGAAGGAGAGTCTGTTAATGTAGACAGTAGTGGAATTACACAAATTGAAATAATAAAAACAAGTGAGGATATAGAGCAAGAAAGTGACTTTGATATTCTAAATTCTGAAAGTTTGTCAGATGTCTTGAATATTGAAATGGATTTAAATTCAGAGGAAGCTGATCTAAGCCAAGCAGATATCTTACAGACAGGACAAGCTATAAAGGACAAGCATGAGTCCAATCTGGAAATGATCTCAATGAAGTTTGGTGACACTTCAGACAAGAACGCTTCCTTCCATGAATCAGATATACAAGCTTATGCCAACTCAGACAATCAAAGTCCCAACTTATTTGACAGTGCTGGCAATGTAAGGAATGGTCCAGACCAACAATCAGCCAACACTACAGTTATATATGGTGGGGATATGAATGAAAGCGAAGTGTTTCCGAACTTGTCATCAACAACAGACTATGAGCTCGCGTTCGCAATGTTGGCGGATTTCGAGAACAAAGAAACCACGGAAACCTTCGTTGACGATCGAATACGAAGCAAAGATGAAATTGGGATTGATCAGGAACAGCTAGAGCAAGTACAGTTCCAATATGAAAATGAGGGAACGGGGCCTGAAATAAACCCAGTTCAGAATAGCGATGACTTTCCACTGGTAAAAACTGAAGATGAGATGCCGGTTAATGTTTCAGATTTTACATTTGAGGATCTGAGTGTCCAGGATAATTCTATGGAATCAGCTGATGACGTAGAAAATGCTGGGAGGAATTTGGATCGTATCATGCTTGCAGAGTCAAATGAATTCACTTTTGAAGACCTAGACGATAATGAGGAGCCCGGACTGGATTCTAATTACTTTGATCCTGGCAAAGATCCTGTTATCAGGGATCTTCAGGAAGATGTCATTGCTCCTGAAAACCTCTCACGAATAGAAGAAACAGATCATGTGGAGAGGGGCTTCCATTCTACTATACCCCCAGTCGATACGAATGATTTCACCTTTGATGACCTTCCAGATGTTACCGAACCTTATGCTGAACAACAAAATGACTCAAACTCATGGATAGATGGAAAACCAGATATATGCTTGCTTCGGACAGCTAATGAAGGAAGCAACCAGGAGGAAAGCTTTGAGGAGGACGTTGAATCAATTGTAAGAGATTGTCTGGAAATCATACTGGAAAGGATACTACCAATAGATCATGCAGGAAATGTTGAAGAATTTGAAATAATAACGGATTTCGAGATCTGTGAGGCAAATGTGGAAAGCAATGTTCCTGGCACAGCTCCTACAGCTTCATCATCCTCAGAATTGACAGCGGAGGATTTTCCCCAAGATCAAGCTGAATGTACTAGAGAACACTTGCATGATGAACTTTTAGTTGGTTTTACAGAGAATATGGAGAAGTGTGCCACAACTAAAATTGTTGAAACATTATCAGAGGACAATGCTTTACAATTACCAATTAGTAACAATGAGAACCAGCCTATGGAAGACACTACTGTTCATGCTGATGATCTTTTTAACCAAACCACAGTTAAAAATGTTGTTACAGACATTGACATGCCTGCTAAAATAACAGACAAACACTCAGAAGCGAAGTCCCCTATTCAAGACCAATGCATTGGTAAAGTGCAGCTAGAAGCGAGTGCTAATTCACATGCTGGTGTGTTGTCTGGAGTTTCTCTATTATCAAAGATAATTGCTACTGATAATGTATATGTTGAATGGGACAAGACTTCTAAACTTGACAGCAGCTCTTCACAGTATCATGATGATGTAAATAACAGACTTATTGATCGGATAATTGTCCGTAGTGAACCAGCCAGTAGCTCAAGTGGTGCTCAGCAAAATGACGGTACTGTACAAACAAACGAATTTGAAACCAAACAACAAGTTTATATGGAACTAGCTGCCAATTCTGATTCTGTGCAAGAAGTTTACCTTGAGTCTGAGGTTTTTCAAGCAAGTGAAATTACTACACAGCATGTCTTGATGCCTGTTAATATAGAGCCTGTCCATGAAGATATACAAGAGAAAAGAGATATGGCTGAGTCAGGCCTTGTAACACTTGCAGATAACATAGGCATTGAGATAGCTGGGGCGGAAAGAAATGAAGAAAATGCACAAGTCCCTGCACAAAGCAAAGAAGATGACAGGCACGGTGATATAGCTTCAATTTCTTTGATACATTCAACAATTTTTGGTGGACATGTTGTAGGAAATCTAGAGATTGGTGGAACAGCACTTGTAGAAATGAACGAAAGTGAAACCGAGTCCAGTGAAATTGAGAAAAAATTGTCAGGAAGATCCGAAACTTTATTGCTTCGAGAAGACGAGGAGGTGGAAATTTCTGAAGCAAGCCAAGGTGCTGCACAAATATTTGAAAGTGAAGATATGGACACTGAGAAAAAAGAACTGCTAAATACTGCTGGAATCTTTCCTCAGCACAGCGAGGCGTCATTAATTTCAGGCAATTCTGAGGAATTATTTGGGACTGACTTGAGAAGTGCAGGACTATTTGATAGCAGTGGAATACAAGCTGAACTTCAGGAGATTAATAGCAAGTCAATGAGCATAGAGAATATGGAATTCCATGTAACCCCGCAAATTGTTTCAGTCTCGCTAATAACCGAAGCTTCAGTTGGTTTGGAGATTTCAGATATCGATAATATATTGAATGAGATAAAACTGTCTGAAGGTAAATTGCCTCAGGGCAAGAGTGATAAATCTGAGTCACAAGAACCATGCGATTATGATGTTATGATAGGCGTAAATAAACTAGCCGATCTGCCTGATGAACCAGACATCACTGAAAGTGCATTTCAGCCTACAGAGGATCTAGTAGAATATAAGTGTGCCAGTGATCTAGAACTTGATGTAACTGGAGAAATTGTGAATGAATTTGCAATTGCTGAAAGTGTTAAAGGAAGAGACACTGATTTATTCGATCATATTCAAATGCAGGCTGAACCAGTCACTGCCGAAGGTGGAAACACAGCTTTAATAGTGGGAAATACTTCTACAAATGAAGTGAATGAACCAAGTTTTGAGAACATTTTTGATAATGTAAGTCAAGGCAAAATAGAGGACTGTTTGCTGAGTGACTATGAGGATGTGAGAGAAATCCTAACACTACCGGATGACAAAGAAGCATCTGAAATCCAACCAGATATGAAATACTTCGAGAACCAGACAAACGATGGAAGTGATGCTGGAAAGAAAAATGTAGATGTGAAAGTAGAACCTGCCAATGAAATATCTAATTCAAATGTACCACAGGAAAGTTTAATATTTAGTAAATCTATTGATGCCATTCAACCCAACGCTGCTGCCAATGCCAAGGAAGACACAGATCCAGTAAATTCGATGAATACGATCGAAGACACGGATATCATAAGTGTTAGCAAGGAAGAAGCAAAGTCAGACAATTCTCATAACGCACCAGTCGTACCAAAACGCAAGAAAAAAAAGAAAAATGCATCGGATGATGATCAAACGCCTCAAAGAAATCTGGAAATAAGTGGGTCCCTAGATAAATCAGAAGTTTTGGGAAATACTATACAGGATGTGATGCCTTCAGACAGCCAACATGTAGGCAACAATGCTGTGCAAGATACTCTGCAAGAATTTCATGGTAATCCATTTGTTGAAAATTCAGAAACTTTGGAAATGTCTGCCTCAGTACAAAGTTCACTAATCTTAGAGAAAAGTGAAGCAAAAGCAATGGAGGATGAAAATTTTGAAATAGGCTTTTTACTTGGAGACAACATCCACCCTGCTGCAGAGGTTCCCAAAGCCTCAGATTTTGAATTGCAAGACTCCGTAATCCCGAATATGAGTCAATTCACAAACAAAGACTTTGGTGATACTGGACAAGCTAATACTGAGGCTTGTGATAGTGATTACCCGTTGCATTCTCAGATATTGAAATTATCTGGAAATATGCAAGTCATTTCAACTTCTGTAACTTGTCAAGATAAGCAAGAGGCTTATGACAATTCAGGTCAAGTTTCAGTACGAGAGTGTAATAACTTGGAAATGGATATACAAATTGGAACCAGGGATAGCACCGTTGCATCTGAAGCTAGCAATGACATACAAGAGAGTTGTGACAATTCAATACAAATTCCATTCCCCTCATCCAATGACCAGTCAGTCAGTATGAACCCTGAAACACCTGTACAATCTGAAACTGAGCAAACTTCAATAAACTCCCAACCAATCAAAGACAAAGAGACACCTGAATTAGAGGAATTTGCTCAGAGTGAAATAGTCCCTATGGGAATATCAGTAACAAGTAAAAATGAATGTTCGACTTTACTTGTCTCAAATCCTGACATACCAATTAAGATTAATGAGGTGCAAAAATTGTGCATCAATAATTCACAAGAAAGCTCTCAACTTTGTCAATTAGAAGGGGAAGATGCTATTGACAAAACTAATGCTGTACTTAATTATTCAGAAGAACCTTTTGCAAACGTAAAGACAAAACATTTGGTGGCTACTGTACTCAGTGAGAGTCATTATGTAGAGTCAGCTGATCTTACCTCAGAGGAAAGACTGGAAAAGCAGAATTGTGAAGAAACAAGTACCTTGGAAACAAGTAAAGCAGAAGAGATAAATAATATCAACCATTTTGGAGAAATATTAATTGAAGAAAAAAATTTGGATATTCGTACCGAACTGAAAACAAGTTTTTCAGAAGGAAATTTGGACGTAACAACAGCTGTGAATTTGGAGCAATTGGGACCCAAAGAAGAGGGCGGAATGCGCACTCCTATTATACCACAGGAAGTGAAAGTACCTGTCAGTACTTTCGATGAAATTGAGTCAGTAATACAAAAGCTACCAACAAGCGATGAAGTGATATTTCCAAGAGACAATTTGGATTTAAGTACTGGCAATATACAGCAGGTTTCTGAAATGCAGCCTGTCCCTATACCAGAAAGTGAAACAGAGCCTACTTCATTCAGAAATACCCAGGTAATGGAGCCAGATGAAGTACCAGTTTCAGAAGGCAATTCGAATCTAAATACTGGTGACTTGCTGCCTGTACCTACACCAAGAAGTGCAGCAGGGACTGTGGAAAATAACCTATTTTCAGAAGGCAATTCGAATGTAGATACAGCTGTCCTGCTGCCTTTACCAAAAAGTACATTGGAGAATGTGGGTAAGAGCCCTGTTATGGATAATCTACTGGCAAATCAAACGTATGATGATGATATCATACATAAACTCACAGAGAAGCTAGATATATCTGGCAAAGTGTCGCAAGATATGAATGACTCGTATCAAAATAGTGAAAATGCGTATCAACACAATGAGTCATCAGATAATATCTTAAATGGTTCTGACTGTATTACGATGAAACAACAGATAAATGATATTTATTCGACGATACCGATAGTAGCTCATGACAGAGAGGAACCTTATATGCTTGATTACGGGCATATATTGACTGAGACAGTAGGAACAGAAGAGAAAGATATGAGTAAACAAGGTGTTACCAGTTCTGATACGCTGCTATCGCATGTTTCACTGCTCTCTGATACTGATTTGTCGTTAGACAAGGAAAGTACAGACAATTCAGAGCAGTTTGAGTTCAACCAGGACATTGCTGTAACACAATATGAATTGTGTGATAAGGAGAAGAGTCCAATTGTCTCAGATTTCAATGGAAACTGTTTATCAGCCGGAGATAACAATGAGAAAGAAGGCCTGGCCATCGACGTTTCAATTGCCAGTGAAATCTTGAGTAGCATGAGTGAGGAAATATCAATAATTGATACAGAAATACAAGGAGATGTGCAGAGCATAACTGTGGCCTCATCCATAAGTAATGATAACCATTTACAACTTGAAAATAATGGAAAAGAAAGCTGCAAGGCCCCATTTGAAGTGCCTGATCAATCCGAGGACGTCATCTCTAGCGTATCAACGGTTGTGGACCGCTCCATGTCGACAGATACCAGTGAAACCTCTTCCATTGAACCTGTGGACCTACTAAATGAAATTAACAATAATCAGCAAACAGGCTTTCTTGGTACTGATGAATTTGTGCAGTTTTCTGAAAGCAATGTCAATAATACCATCGAAATCATGGAGAATGGCAACAGAGATGCTTTGAAGGTTGAAATTGAAGATGCCGGTAGTAAGCAGTGGGTGGTTGAAGAAAACGGCAACATCCGTGAGACACCGGAGGAAGAGGATCCAAATGTATTGGAAGAGCAGCATGATGATTCTCACTCTTCTTGTGAGGAAAAGGACAATTCTTGGACTTTTGAAGATGACAAAGACTTATCATCTGCTAGTGGGGTACTGAAAGAAAATATCAACATCCCAGAGGTCCTGGATACGGAGGACTTGAATGTAGGGGAAGTACACGGGGATGATTCTAATTTATTATCTAAAGAAAAGGTTGAAGTTGACGTTGAAAAAGATGTTTCATCTACTGATGATATATTGAGACTAGCTGAAGGTCTGGAGACACTGGAGAGAGAGAATGCAACTTCAGAAGAAGAGGAATCTAACTCTCCAAGTGATGAAGAGGATGCGAGGGCCTTTGAAGATGGTGATTTTAGTGACATCTCTCTTTCACCAGTTAAGTACATTGAAAGAAATGATCATGATGAGGGACAAAGTGATGAAGCAAAACATCCGGATGCAGTTTCTATCAATTCACATCCTGCATCCGGTAGCCACAACCCCTTTGAATGGGAAAACCGGACACTCGATGACTATAATTCCCAGGATGAAGATAGCACTCTTCTTCATCTCCATCCAGCATCCAATAGTCAGAACCTGGAGGATCCTTGGAACCCGGTTGAATTTGCCTCTCAGAATGAATACACTACACAGGTTATCCCGGACATTGAAGTAACTGGTCCGGTTTCAGAACCTGATGAAGATGTCAAAGATGAAGTGGATTCCGGTACTTCTGATGAAGAATTCACTCGTGCTGAAAATTCAGAACAAAAAAATCATTTTACGTTTGCTGGAATAGTACAGGCTGAAGTACATTCTGAAAGTATGGATTCTACTGAACCACCACATTACGAAGATGTGTCCGGCAATAGAAGGGCACTAGATTCAATGAGCCCAGTCTCTCTAGAATTTGACAATGCTTTTTCAGATGATATGGCTTGCCGAAAAGTCACTCGAACTTCCTCCAATAATTCCAGTCACTTCTCTCCAGTTCCACTGAGTACTTTTGTCGCGGGTCACAGCTATTCTTCATCCGTGCCATCGTCTGTTTTCATAGATAAAGACATGCTGTCAGAAGACAGTTTCGATGATGACTCACTGGAGGACAACGATTCTCGTAGCAGTGATGAGGCAAAGGGGTCGGATTCTGGTTCTGAAGATAATCTTTACAGGGATTCTCAAGATTCAATCAGAGACTTCATGCGGTCGGCTGCCGAATTCGTACACGCGGATTTTCCGGCCGTAAATTCTCCATATGTGATGGAATCAAGCTCAGCCTCTTTTTCATACCAAGGTTTTGATCCCGGTTGGGAGGATATTGAACAAGAAAGACCAATGATAAATGCTCTACCTTCGATTCCGGAGGAGTCGGAGCCTAGTGATAATGAAGAAAGCGCTGATGTCCTAGCTGATAAAGATAGCTGTGACGGAGATCACAGAGAAGAAGAAGAAAGAAACCGAGATGAAGCGCACAGTGAGAAAGATGAAGTAATTCTGGGGGCAAATATCGAAGCAGGAGCCAGTATAGTAGTTGACGAGGAAATCAATGTTAGAAATACAGAAACCTACAGAAAAGAAGATGAAATTGAAAACCTAAATGACAGCAGCCATGAAAAAGATTTGTGTGAGGATTTGGAAGATGATGTTTCATCTCCTCATCATTACCAAAAGGAATATTCTAAAACTACAGGGGCGATTGGAGAAACACATACCGATGGTCAATCTTTACTTGAACCGAGCGAAAATATACCAAATAATATAAATACCAGTACATGGGATCCATTGCAACATACTTTAGTGCCTTGTAATTATATCCAAGACTCCTCAATTCAATTTGAGGCAGATGAAGATTCAACTTTGGAAGACGAGAATCCAACTGAATCACAACTTGATAAGCCAGATGAAGAAATTCAAGACATCCTGGCTTCTTCTGAATTGAAGAATTTTGAGGATGTCCAGATACCAGTCAGACCCGGATCACCATCTCCTTCTTCTAATGTGCAAGATGAAAACTGGGACCTTATATCCGATCCTGATGATAAAGCTCACGATACCCAGCTTCATTCTGAAACAGGAGATGAAGTTCATACATCGATACCTCTCCGATTTGCTCCGCCACCACCTCCGAGGAGAGTAGAGGGAACGAAAAATTATGAAGATAGTGTAACAGAATCCCAAACTCCTGAACTGGATGAGGCTAGCCAGCCTCCTCCCCCACCGCCTCCGAGAAGACATAAGAAGGCAATTGCCGATGATTCTACAAAGTCTGAATCCATTCTAGATGGGCATGCATTCACAGCTGTCAAGAAGAGGACGGCTCCACTCCCACCAGTAATGCATCCAGGTGAAGAACTTGAAAATCTTTCGGTGACTGCTGCTGACACATCTGATATATCTAGCATGGAGAGCAATACTCTGAGGGAGGGAGAATCTACATCACATAAAAAGAGAATGGCTCCAATGCCTCCAAAGGAACATCTGGATGTAAATATAAACCTGACGAATGAAGAAATCTGCAAAAATGAAGCTGCACAGAATGATGCTATTGCCACAGCTTCAGTTTTAACTGCTAGTGCAGTAACTGAAGGGATCCTGATTGCAAATAATGATGAGGATGAAGAAGAGAATCAAAAAGAATTGGATATAACTCATCCTGATATTGAATTCATGGAGCTCGAACAAAAAGCTGAAGTTGATGCTTCTACTCCATCACCAAAGTCTGCTAGTATAGAAACTGAAACAGCCATACAAGAATTCAATACTGAGGTAGAAGACGAGCTCCAACCTGGGCATGATGATCTTGGCTATAGCGCTCCACAAGATGCTGTCATTCTTGCTGTAGATGTTCTAACTGCTGGGGCTGTAGCTGAAGGTATTCGAGCTGCTCGTAATAATACAGAGGTGGAGGACGTACAAAAGGTCATTGGTTTACAGGACTTTGGAGTGGAACAAAACATAGAAATCACTTCTTCAATTGATGTCCCTGTTTCAACTATAGGCTCCGTCAGTGAAGAAATTCCTAACCTAGAAGAGGGTCCTCCAGATGCTAATATTTTCAGTTTAGCTGGTTCGAGTGCTGAAGTAATGTATGATGGGAACCTAGATTCCAATAACGACGTAGGGGTAGAAAAAGAGCAAATGGAAGTTGTTGATAACTATTTTGAAGCTGAAGCCAATGTTCCCCATGATTCAGTTGAATCTACTGAGAGAAATGAATCTCAGCAGCTTGAGACTCTCCAGGAAAGAGAAGACATTCTACATAAAATTGAGGACCTAGAGGCAGTAACTGGAAAAGGGAATGTAATTGAAACTTACGCAGACCAAAATCTTCAAATTGCAGCTCAGTATGCTCCGCCACAGCTGGAGGAATCATCTCCTCCTTCGCTACTATTTGAAACTACTCTTGGAATAAAATCTGACACGGAAGATTTGTCCTTAACAGATGAAGTAACATCTGTAGACCTAATAGAAGAGAGCTCCATGATAAATGGAAATACAATTCTATCCTCGCAACAGTTTGATGAATCAGTTCATGTCACTACTTTGCTTCAAGAAGATGATGTTACAATGCTTGATGAAAATTCATTTAATCAAGGAAGCAATCTTGTTCCAGTAAAGGCTCTTTCACCAAGAATACCTGCAGAAGAGAGCAAAGAAGAACAAATGAATGTCTCTAGTTTGCTCCAGGATGATGTTGTTGAAATTGATGAAACTTCATCCATTTTAAAAGAAGAAAATCTGCTAGAGGAAATTCTTTTACCAGATAACGATCCAGAAGAGGACCAGGAAGAAATACTGGAAGTAGATCCAGATGAAGTACAAGGACTAGTGGATGATATTGTGACCAAGGTTTCTTTAGAGGAAGAGCAGAAATTTGCATCCCAGTTTAAACAAATTTGCATCGGACTGTTGGATGAAATGTTAAATCAAGTTGACAACCTTGAAATGACCTCTGAATTCGAAAATTTATCAAGCATAGTAGAAGCGAAAGACGAAGGTCAAATCAGTGAATTAGCTGATGAAAATGTTGCACAAACTGAAGAGCCGGTCTTGCCTCCTGACTCAGTGCCGTCAGGTAATGATGAAGACAGTGAAGACATATTCGATGAAGATGAACATTCAACTCGAGAGGATCCAGATGGAGAAGAGGCAGCAATGTACAGAATCCCATTGAAGGGCGATGAAGATGTGTTTAGTGACTTATCCTCTCCGTAAGTATAATGTCAAAAGTTCTCGGCATTTGAAGACGACTATCAACAAAATATAGCATGGCTAAATTAAAAGTAAAAATTCTATTTACAGGGTGAACATTCCTAAAAGAACTCGGCACGACACTACAGACAGCATAGGAAGCCTGAGGTATTTAACGGATTCCGAGGATGAAAATGAAACTCCACAAGGTAAACTAAGCTCGACGAATTTTCAGACTCGAAAAGAATCTGCATTAGCTGTAAATTGTCGTACCTAATTCCCGGCATCTATAGATTATAAGCAATTTTGAAATCAATAATAAGCGAATAATTAGAGGTGGGCAGGAATATGAATACTCACTCTTGTGTATAATATGCACTCTGACTATAACTTCCAGATAGCTGAGAAAGCTCCATACCCAAGTATAACATGCACCCCAACTATGATGTCCAGATAGCTGAAAAATCTCTATACCTATGTATTATATACACCCCAACTATGACAGAACACACACAAGAACAACTGATATCGTTGGACGCACCTGAAGATGAAATTGTCAAGACCTTCACAACAGATTTCACAACAATTGGAGAACCTACAACATTCGTGGGTGAGAAGAGGGTGAAGAGGAAATCTCTCGTCCCACCATCATCGCTTGTATTGTCCGTAGCTCTGGATGATGTTCCTCTAACTCCAGTTACCCCAAAACAAGAACCTCTGTCTTCATTGTCTGGTTAGTCAATAAAGATTTTAGACTAGTCATGCAAAAAAAGGTGGCCTAATTCCTTTGACACTGTAGACCAGTGGCTCTTAACATGGGTAATTCTGCCCCACCCCCCTGTGGGCGCTGCGAACTCTTGAGGGGGCCGGCAGAGATCAAGGGGCACTATGGAGGATATTAGGTGTTTACATTTACATGAATATCCCTATCTTTGGCCAAAATCGTAATAAAAAACTATCAACTGCTTTCAGAAATAGATCTGGAAAAAGCATCAGAACAAACCACAATTCAGGAACAATCGCTGACTGAAAGAGAACGAAGTGGTTCAGCTCTAAGCAATCTCAGTGACTCTAAAACTGGTAAAAGATCTAAATCTTTTTATATCCTAGCAGATAAACTCAACCTGAGTAAGCCTTCGAAGAACTTAGCGGAAGCATCGAGTCGGAAATGACAGGAATAGTTCAGTAATTTTCCCTGACATTTCCGCTTAGGCCTTTTGGAAAATCCCACGTAAGCCTTTAGCAGAATTAGTGTATAACTGAAGAGCTTTTATCAGTATAATTCCACATTTGTGACATCATATTACAATGATATTTAAACATTTGAAAATCTGAGGAATTAGGAATTTATTCTGGTAGCTGGGAAGCAGAGCATAGAGCAGTCCTGGGATGTCTCCAGGTTCCACGAGATCTATCTTGAAAAATTAACGTCGCTATGACCTGCGCTGGGATACCCTAATCCCACCCACACCAAATTTAGTTTGTATCCGTCCAACCGTTTAGTTATTCTATAGCGAACAAGCAAACAAACTTTCGCTTTTTCATAAATAGTCAATAAATATACTTGAAGTAAATGCATAATTTCTATGGATATCTCTAGATGAGACTTCAGACCTAATATTTTTTGAATAGTTAATTTTCATATATAACCATCAAATTACTACTCAATTCCCAGATGATAGAATACCAAGGTTGCCAGCACTCAAATCACAGCAAAGAGCTCCACCAAAGCCAGTCCTGATAGAAACAAAGTTGGCGATACAGCCACAAGAAAACGTGATACCAATCGCTGCCAAACCGAGCCTTGGTTATCCTGTCCATTGGGAAAAAGTGACTGTTAGGAATATTGAATACGAAATCGATGGAACTACGATACAGCCGTATAAAAAAGTCATTGCTCATGGAGGTTAGACATTGCACTAGTTCCTCATTATATGCCACATTCATAGCTCGAAACCTTGTAAGTATGTTGTGAGGTCTGAAGCATGAAGCTTTCTAACTTAGCGCGGGTTTACTGTACACCAGTCCCTCGTTACATGCGAGAGATGTGTTACGAGATAACTTCGCATAGTGTGAATACTTTTTCCAATGAAGAGAATGGGGATATGTTTTAATAACAGCCTGCAATCATAATTTAGTCAATATTTCACACCAAAAGGCCCACACACACTACCACAAGGTAATATGAATAGTATAATTCTAGTATTCCACATAATAGGTATATTAATAAGCAAAATAATAATGTAGTGATGGGAAATGATAAAAGCCACAAAATATATGCAATGAATGCAAATAACAGTCGCTGATGGAAACATTAAACTTCTGTACCTTGACAATGCCACACAACGATCACGCAAGCTGCTCACACACAACCTTGCATAAGGTCGGAAATTTTCCCACAGACTGTCCAAATGGTCCAGTTCTTAACATGACTGTTACAAGTAGGTCCTTATTCCAGTTTTATTATTTGCAGGATTTTATGGAGAGAAAAGTGCAATTATCGAATTCTTCATGTCTTATCTACCAGATTCAAATATTCCTCACTATGCATGGATAATGGATAACTTATTTCTGTAAGTTTTAACACCTTGTCCCAGCCATTAAATTTTATCCCACCCTAAAAATCTTTCTCAAAATTTAAAAAAATAATTTTTCAAATCCATTTCACATCATGTATACAGATATGTCATCGCTACTATGGAACTGCTCGCTCAAGATAAATTCAGTATCGTCGCATTCGTTGGTTCGATACCGAAAAATCAGATTCCTGCGAATTCCCTTCTCAAACGGTGGCACCAACATGTTGATTACAGATTAAAGAAAAATGTGGAATCATTCTACATAGTTCAACCGACATTCTACTTCAGAACTATGGCAAGACTTTTTATAAGGTAATTTCTAGTGTATTTTGCCATCTTTATTGGAAGTACCCTATTATTTGGCTGCAGGTATATAAGGTACAATAGCAGTCATCATTTCTATTTTATTTTACTATCTTCATTGCGAGTAATTGACTGAAGGTTTTTCTTTATTATTTTTTTGTTGTCATGAGTGTCCATGAATATGTAGGGCAGTTGCCTCACTATGGATCAGAAGCCATATAGTTACTTTGTTACATTATGTCCTTGACTATCCAGACTCTGTTATGAGATGCCAGCCTAATTTAGTCTCAGGACTGTAATTAAATATAGTCTGATAAGACAGTAAGATACCTGACTCCTTTATTTTGTTATATTTTAAGTCGCAAGGTTCTGAAGAAAATAAAGTATATCAAGAATATGAATGAACTGAGATCTCACATCCCGACAGACTTCTTATTTGTCCCCACTGAACTGTCAAGGTAAGGCCAATATATCTAATTGAGTCCTGGATTTCTAGACAATGTTTCCTTCAAGCTATGATAACAGATGTGCTGGTGATGTTGCCTTGCAAGGGCTTAGACAAGCCCTAAAATTGTATAAAAAAAACATGAGCAAAAGCATGGAAGGTTAGTAATTTCCATGTAGTCCTAAAATTTGTCAATTGAAAGATTTCCGGGTTTGACTTAGGCAGGTTTTTGGACAGGGGACAATTTCAATGCTTTCCACAGGCATTTTTTCATGTACATATGACACAAGGCAAGATAAACATGAAGAAATTTTCCTCCAGCGAGTGAGCAATAAGCCAGCACTCAACATAGCCTGAAGGGAACATAGCTCTATTTTCTTCAATCAAAATAAATTTATGATCAAAACAGATTCAATGAATTTGACAACGAGCTTTTATTCCATGTGCTTCATTTTCCAATCTCCTAGAATGGGATAATTCTGATGTGAATATAAAAAACAGCTTGATTTTAAGGAAAGACAGAGGATGACTTTATGTCGGTTTCAGTTGATTTTTATTACTAGTTTGGATATATCAAAGATATATCTAAAAGAACATTCTGTGTAGTAGCTTTAAAAGCATTTATGTGTAGGCTGCAAGAATAGATAAAAATAAACGCACTTTAAAGTGTTTACGATACTACAGTACATGTTTTAATGCTGCAAAAATTCAGAAGGCTTCTACTACCAAATGTAATGAATTTTTGAAAGGGATATTATTGCATTAACAGTTGATAAAAATTTTTATATCAGTAACGATGCTTTCTCCTTATGGGCTTCCATTAGTTCCCAATTTTGGTACGACTTACAGGGGGTAATCTAAATAAATAGGGGCCAATTCAGATTTGCTGTATTAAGAATAGATATTTTAAAAAGTGGTTCCAAATAGCCTTACAGAGGGGCATTCAAATATAAAGGGGGACAATTTAAAAATTATGTATTGGGAATAAATTATTCTTATTTAAAATAGCATAGACATGTTTAATTGCACATGTAGTTGTACGATTAAGGTATTATTCCGTATAATATACTATAGAGGTCGTTGATATGCACCAGGGGGGTGGAATTTGGGAAGTCTTGTAATTACCGGTATAGACAGTAGAAAATCATTCTCAAATTCATTATTTCCTGCTGCAATTCCATTTGCAATAATCTTTGTTGTTGATTCTTTTGCAATCGATTATCAGAGAACTTGAGACAAATCCAAGAAATAAAAAGGTAAGCTAATCTCATGCTTTGATTACTTTGACTCTGCTTGATTGATTACTACTTCTGCTATCACTTGATTTATGCTACATTGCTGTATGCCAGGATTGACAAAGAGCTAATTGTAGTTGAAAGCTCCAAGTGTGTCACATTGTGTGGATTAATATACATTGCAAACATATACTGTGCTATCTGAGTTTAATGGACTTAAGAGGGAAAGGGTAATGGTATTAGCATGCGTCGCTTATTGTGATCGCTTTGGGGCAATCTCTTTTTGATAACAATAACTGACTGATTACATTAAGTGAGGGATGTGAATATGATATACAGTGGCCGCTGCTTATCCTAATCGCTCTTACAGTCTCTTTTTGATAACAATAACTGGTTGATAACATTAAGTGAGGGATGTGAATATGATGTACAGTACTTATCGCTGCTTATCATAATCGCTCTTGGACAGTCTCGTTTTGATAACAATAACAGTGTGAGTGATAACAATAACTGTGATAGTTAGAGATATATTTGGTTTATATTAATTTCTAGATTCCTGAAGTAACAAGCAAGTGGAAATGGTGGTGGATCAGATAGAAAACACTCAAGACCAGTTGAATACAATAATACATTATTTAGCATTACTGTAATAATGGTGCACTACTATTTTTGAATGGAAGGCGCTCAAACATACCATCATTAAAAAAGGATTTGTACATTACATTTTTTATATTTATCGATATTTGGTACCATTTTTTGTGCCTTGAAATAATACTCTTTGAATGAGTTTTATTGATACATTAGAATAATACCTAATTTGTTATCACTCTGGTTAAGTAAGTTTTATATTTTGTACCTTGCAAAATGTTTATTTCTCTTAGCACTCCCTGCATGTTTGAATGATCAATATGTATATATTATGAATATAGTTGAAAATAGTTTTAATTATGCATTTCAGACACTAAAAAGATATCATTAGTATTCTTTAATTATGTTGTATTAATTTAGTTGTATTCTCATTTTACTTGTATCCAGTTATACAGGGAGTCCACTACTTAAAAATGATCAAAAACCTGTCTTTGAATCCAAAGTTTGAAATGTATATTACTAAATCCAAAATACCAATATTATGATTATGCTTTGTATACAGCAATATGTTTTTAAGACTGGTAAAATATACTGTCAAGTTTTATCTGGGTAAAGCTGTGCACTGTATTTAGTGTTGACATGAGTATTATTGGACTTTGACTTACTAGTTTCATTAACCCTCCAAGCAAATCCAGGACCCTGTTTGTAAGTAGAAGAGCTTCTGTATAACATTTAATCAACATTCATGTATTATCATTCTGTTCATGTTCCTATATCATTAGAGAGAATTTAAATGGAGTGTTTCTTTTTATATATATGCCATTTGATAGTGGAGTTGTTAACTTGCATTCTATGTATACGAGATCATACACCCCGAGATGGGGATGCAGTGTACACTGGCTAAGATGTCCAAAGGGCCCCAGGAAATTTCCTGTGATCTCTGAAATTTTTCAAGCATTCTATTGTGTGTACAAAATGGAAAAAGAAAGGAGCCGGAAAAAAAAATCAAGATGAAATTTATCCCAGAGGCCCTGTATGTAATATATAGTTAAGATTCTATGTTAATAGTATTTTTGAGTATCTGATTTTTATTATTTTCAAATTCTAGGTTATACCATTCATTATTTGAAGTGCAATAATGCTTAGCAACCGTATATGCTCTAATCATTTTGAAATTATATGCAATTATGATCAATGTTCTGCGGTAATTAGATGACAGCTCCCGATTCTGCTGGTAATTTCAATAAAATTTAAGTTATCAGGAATATGTGAGTTTATTTTTTCATTTATTGATGAAAATTTATCATTCTTATGAAACATTATAATATATCAAGTGCAAGTAAAAGTAATTTATAATTGCTACGTAATGTTAGTCGAACTACCGGTCTTTTTGATCCGGGTTCGCGACCTACAAATGTAGATATATTTACATGTATGTCATTTCTTGTACTTGTTAAGTTTACAGATTTTGATAACTGAACTCCTTAACTTGAAACCTTATAAATTTTGGGGTCCAGGTCCCAGGGATGCATAGTATAAAATATAGCTGTTGTACTGTACCACAGGACAAAGTTCATATTTTGTTGACCTTTCACTAGATGTCGCGATTCCGACACATCACGTCTATCAAGTTCCACGTCTTTAATTTTGTTGGATCCATTTGAAAACGTCGAGATTGAAGTATTGCATAGTTTGATCGGATAACACATCATCATGCCAGGGAAATCATCACAGTTCAGCAAGGAAGAGGAGATGCTTCTCCGCGATTTTGGAAGAAATGTGTCGAGAAAATCGTCCATCATTTTCTATTTCCATGGTCTCTTCATATCGGCAGTTCCGATCTGTGAGTAAAATTTCTTTATTCAACCTCATGTTGAAAGAACAGTTTAGGTAATGGCGAGGATGTTTTCTAGCCACTTGTACTCATTTATACCAGTTTTTCATTGAAATAGTTTTTTTTTTTTTAATTGTATTTTATTCATAAACATAGATCACAAATATTTAGTCTTCATTATTTAAAGTTTCTTTAGGGCCCCGTTCACTTTTCCATTTTGTATGCACACATACACACACATGTATGTATATTTTCTGAACTCATAGTGTGTGTTGTATAGACTGGCATGACGTCCTGCTTTTCAGCACACTATTTAAGCACTAGAAGCCAAGACATTTCATTCAACTTTTTATATTTAAACCTGTTTAATTCAGATTAAAAGTGTCGACAATTTTTTTTTTAAATGAAATGTCCTCTGTTGAATGAGGTTGTTTGGATCTTCCTTAAATATTCATATAACAATAGCATTCCGGTTGCCTGCTGATGGTGATGATAAACTATATATATACTGTAAAAACCCCCGTTGCTATGAAGACTGAATCAAAGCTGAAATTGTTTACACAAAATCTATTTTTCTGTTTCAGGGCTCTTCATCCGTATTCATCAGATGGATTTGATTGAAACTCCAATTCCATTTGTCATTTGTACATTGATCAGCATGTATCTTGTAACAATCGCTTACAAGAACAATAAATTTGAACTCAAATTCAAGTAAGTCATAGAGGCTTCATTGAAGTCCATTGCCTTTTGAATACGTTCCTTATATTTGTCCTAGACCCTGAGTGTATCAGAATATGTCCATTAAATATTCTTCTGTCATTCTGGACAATATTACGATAATTTATTTCCTTTTTGCTCTTTTAATTCTCAGGCTAGCTCAGAAACGAGAGGATGCAATTGCAAGGGAAATACAGGATCGTCTTCCCGAGTCTGAATCCAAGAAAATTTCAAGGAAAGAAAAAGATGAGAGGTAGAAATCGATTTTTAGTAGGGTTTGTAAATAACAATGGAAGGATGCCCTTCCCAGTCGTATCTTTTGCTTCTCCTTCCCTCAGCACACCCTCTTTCATTCTTAGTATTTGATCCAACGCTACAAAGATGAATGAGTAGTCTTTTACAAATCAAACTTACAAAGTTGTTTCACTTCTTTGTGTTCTCCCTGCCACCCTAATTTTTGCTCTTTCAGCTGTATAGCAATATGGGAGGGTTTTTTCACTTCAGTGTGTTACCCTTAGACTCCCCTATTTTCATCCTACAGCTGTAGACCAATCTGAAAAGGAAAAGGCTTTTCCTCACAACGTACTATTTCCATTGCCCTCTGGAAATCTCTTGTCTGAAAACAATGTTTTAAACGATTTTTTTCTTTCCAGAATTCTTTGGAGAAAGAATGAAATTGCAGAAGCTGAATCAATGCAGCTTTCAATCTTGTACAGCAATGCATTCTTCCTGGTTATTGTCATCTTCATCTCATTTTTTGCTCTGAAGAATTATTCAGCTGTACCGTATCCTTTCAAAATTTAATGTGTTAATTCATTCTTTTACTCAAATTTACCACGAATATGTTTGTTAAAATAATTTCATACATGTACACAAGCAATTAGAATTTAAGTTCTATACCAAGGGTCTCCCAAACTTTTTAAAGTGGTTTCCAAACTGTGTGTCGCGACACAGTAGCGTGTCGCCTGCAGTGCGTAGGTGTAAAATTGCCTAGCACAAAATGGAATAAGTATTATTAAATCTAAGATTTGAAACTATTTTGAAAACGCCAAATTAATTCAGTATTACATTATAAATTCTCGTTTTCCTTGACCAAACTTTTTCTACAGGAACTATGTTCTGACCATGATTGGAGCTAGTGGTGTCACTGCTTTGCTGTCAACTGGAACCAAGAAAAACTGAACTATATTTTTACTTACAGTGGAAGCATCCGAAACCAACGCTTCGAAGCAAAACATAGAATATGAAGCATTATTTTATGCCTTGAATTTGAATAATATTTCGCCAAAGTGCTACATGTTGAAACAAACCAAGATTGAAGTTTTCTGTTATCAATGAAGCAATGAATCACAGATATTGATTACATAATTGATTTGTAAAGGAAGTGGAATCAGACAGAATGGAATAGGTCTGTTAACTGGACCATACCACTGAGATAAATTTAAAGGTTAACAGAAAGTTCTTTTGACCATCTCATTCTTAGAAAAATTAACCACTAATTCTGTATTTCGAAGGAGCTATATAATTAACGGCACAAGGAACAGTTTGAAATTTGTCATAGTGATATGTCATTCACAAATCATACAATGTGACCTTGAGTTTATGATTTCAAAAACAAAACATTCTCATAAGGCGGGGATCCACAAGTTTATTTCAATAAGAAGGGTGTTGTTTTTCTTTATTAAGTGGATAAAAATTGTGCAGTGGTTCTATTATTTTTATTTCTGACCCATGGACCACTAGGTGGTCCAGAACCCCTGTTCTAAACAATGCTTGAGAAGCATGGTAGTTAATCCACACTAAGATAGCATTTAGGCAATTTACTATTTACATAAGACAGACAGATATAGAGATTCTCTCAGATATATTTTTTCCCTGAAATCAAGGCAGATTATGAGGCTAGGAAAGCATCTTGAAAGGCTGTGATATATCAACTGTAGCAATTATTTGATTATATTTGCATGTTAATTTATAATAAACTTTTGTGCATTCTTTGCAGCCAACTTAATAGCAATAGGATGTCAAGAACCTGACGTCCTGAGTCCTTTATCTTACTCTGCCTTTAGTAGAAGGCAAGTACCCAGGCTCATCGGCATTCGGATTGGTAAACCATTTCCCATCCATTGTCGAAAAGTTGTTGCATTTGAGCGCGGCGGAATCTTTGACCTGATGTAGGAGATTGGTCAACCAGGGAACTTTAGTTAAAGGTATGTATAGTTAACAGGAAATACCTTGATGAGTGGAGTGTATCTTGCATGATGATGATCCCTAAATGAATCATTGTCACACCTGTATAACATAGAGATATCTTGTCGGACGATCGTTAGGGTACGAGTTATCGTTGTGAAACTATAAACTTATTAAATTATGAGATGTGGTTGTTATTAAAGGTATTAGATTTTTATCGCCAACTACTGGTGGAGATTTATGAGCTAAAATATATTCACGATAGGACATTCCTGCACCATGCCAAACAGTATAAAATTCAAATTTTATTTCAATTTATATTGCACTCTCCCTACCTGTTATAACATGATATATAAGCCCATCTTCGGCGGTCACTCTCATTCTTATCGCTTCGATGCAAAAGGTTGCAGTGAAAAAACAAAGCATCACCTGCTTTCGTTTCAAGGTGAACATGTTCAAACACCTTTTGAGCCTGTGTTAAATTCATACAGAAACTGTGACATAGTAAAAGGATAGAATTGAATATAACTTGAATAAAATCTTGATCTTAAGAACAATATTCATACCTCATATACTCTGTCTATATCAGCCCCAGCTTGATCTCCGACCCGTCCGTGATCTATTCTTCCCATCCTGTGAGATCCACGAAGTACTTGTAATCCACCGTTGTCTCTGTCAGCATCATCCACCGAGACTTGAACAGATATCATGTCAGGACGAAGAATTCCATTCAGGTACCAATATCTAAAGTTAAATTGATAATCATTTACTCATATTTGTAAGTTTTAATTGCATTCAACCAGTCATATCATGTATACAAAGTGGTCTAGACTAAGAGAAGGGAATTACAATATATCTATATATTCTATAGCAGTTTTTTTTCCTATTTGGATGACAAGCAGAATGAACTCATAGTAACTTATACCCATAGTCCTGATGCCATTGAAATGCTCCTCCAGTACGAGCTTCCTTTAAAACCATCTTGGTATGATAATGAAACACATCTCCATCTATGAGCTGAATAAATATTGATGAAGATGCTTATTAAACATCATTTTTTTTATCCATCATTTCCAACATACAGTAATAATATCTTCTCACCTTCTCACAGGTATCAACAACTCTTTCACATCTTGCCATTATACCTGTATAATCATCACCAGGATGATTCCATAGGATCATCCGAATCTCACCTTTGTCGCCGTCCGACTGCACATAAGAATGTTTCATCATCGCTGAATCCGGAGATTCCAGGCTCTTCCTCAGCCGGGTGATCTCTTCATTGTTGAAAAGGTTTCTAGGATTTAAATGTGAGTAAATTTACAATTATTTCAATGATACAGTATTGAAAGTTCAGGCAAAAATCAGATCTCGCAAATGCAAAGCACGAAGCTTCGTTGTTAGATCAGCAAATGCAAAAGTTCAACAAATTTACAGTTGTAAATTTGATCTATAGATTTTGTTTTGTATTTGTGTAAAATTTTGGGCAATTGGATATGGAAATTTCTTGAAAAACTTCCATACAAATGTCAGGATGGCCATCATGACCAACACTACAGTGAAATAGTACCGAGTATGACACGTGCGTGACATTATTTATTAGAGTTTTTACCTTACAATGATGAAACCATTTGTGTCAAAGTCTTCTTTCATTTCTTTCGTAATTTCGAATTTTTTTCCATCTCCCCGCGTGTATATCGGCATAGGTTTCTCTTTCCCTTGTAGAAGTAAACTTATATTGAACTAAATTTAGTTGGTCTGAGGTACTTAGTAGGCCACCGGTATCTCAGGAACCCACTAAAACTAATTTAGTAAGGATGTGTTACTTCTTACATTATAATATGTAATATTCGATGACATTTCGCCATTGCAAAATAATTACAGTAATATATATATATTGAATATTGAAACATGCAAACATTTCTATAAAATCGGGAGGGAGGCACTGATGAGTTTAACCTGTTGCCCACAAATAGATAAGTCCGGCTCTTGGTGCTTGTACATAGATAAATAGGCCCTGGACGCAGAGAATAGTATGGGCACTCATTCCGAATTAGAACAGGCACAGCACAGTGTTTTTACAGGCACTTGTACACTAAGTTACACAAATATTGTACTGTACAGTACTAGCACGGATAAGTTTGGCCTAGGAGCCACGAGTTAGTGTAGTTGAATGCCTTAGCACGAGTTGAATGCCTTCTAACTAATCGCAGATAAACAACTCACAATTCATTGTTGTAGCAGTCTTCTAATGTCGAACAGTCGAACATGGAAGTCTGGGCTCTATCTTATACCTTATACGTTAACTGTTAACAATATATTACCGATTTAATGTCATGCATCTATAAGTTTCTACAATCCTACCATAGAAATCTATATTTCAAAGCTTCAGTACATTTACAGCAAAGTATCCTGCAGATCCCTTCAGCAAGTCTATTGCAGCATTATTAATGATTAACCCGTTTGAAATAGCTACTAACAGTTCAAAGTGAGAAATGTAAATAGATTATAGTTCACTGCATTTGCTGTTAATTAATCGATAGGATCACAAATTGTGTGGGCTATTGAAACTGTATTCAGTAGAATATATAGAATGAAAAAATTCAAAAATTCCGTATTTTATACATTATGGATGATACAAGACGAGTACATTTTTTCCAAATAACGAGATCCGCGAGATGGCGATAGGGTATCATTTAATGATTTCTTAGCATGGTAGAGTTGCTCAATGATAGCGAACTTGTCAAATAACTAGAACCGCTAGATGGCGATAGGGTATCATTTAATTCTTAACATGGAAGAGTAGCCCAATGATAGCGAACTTTTGTCAAATACTTAGAACCGCTAGATGGCGATATTGTATCATTTAATTCTTTGCATGGAAGAGTAGCTCAATGATAGCCATGTCAAATAATTAGAACCGCTAGATGGCGATATTGTATCATTTAATTCTTAACATGGACGAGTAGCTCAATGATAGCGAACTTTTGTCAAATAACTAGAACCGCTAGATGGCGATATTATATTATTGCTCATACTCAGTGGTGAATTGTTGGAAATAAGGGGTGGGAGAATGGCTCAATGGTAGCGAGCTCGACTCACGTTAGCGAGCTCGTCTCGTAATCGAGAGGTTGCGGGTTCGAGCCTTGCCGGAGCCATCCCAGTGTCCTTGAGCAAGGCACATCCACCAGCTCGCAGTTAACCCAGCTGTTAAATAGGGTACCGGCAACGCCGGGGTCACTGCAGCGGTGATGGTGACCTTCACCGAGGTTATTGCAACCTCTTGGGTCCATCATATCCCCCAGTGACTAAGCAGGTAATACAATCATTAACGTGTAGGCACGTCACGCAATATTGCGTGTGATTCCGAAACAGGATATTGTAGGCGCGACTCCTGGCATGCTCGTTACATTACTTTAAAAAAAAATTGTTGGAAATACATGGTAACAGTAAATTACGTTGTGAATGTTACTGAAATAGTAGGGTACATCGGTTAGACCGTTAGATAGTGAACATTGAAATTAACAGAGGCATTATTAGTGTTCACGTGACACTTGTTAGCCTTTGGGGTATTTCTGATAATTGTAATGTGCGTATTATAATTCTCACAAATTTGATTCTCGAATAAATATAACAGTCCTAGTGAGTATCGAGTTCCGGGGCAACGAGTTCGAAAAAATGACACCGTCAACTTGCGGCGGGTTCCCCTAAGTCACGACACTGAATTTGTTGGAATTGGTTTGATTTTATATACCATAAAACCGACCAACACACATTCACTTCTATTTGTATAGATTTATTAATGTACCTTGGCGTGGTGAAATAAATCTGGCGCCAGATGTAATATTTGTGTTTCATAATGCTGACTACAAGATGATAAATGGTTCTTTGCTTCCTCTATTGTAATCGTTAGTGTAGTATTTTGAGGTCAACAAATTTCATTATGTGTGCGGCATACATTTGCTATTTGCTCTTTGAATTTGTTTCACGTAAGGTCATAGTTCACTATTTGATATAAGCCAACTATCATTTTGCTGAATTGAATTTCGTGAAAACCTACATTTGAAAATTCATCAAGCGAAATCGAAAATCAAAAACAAACGATTGCCGCAGATTGAAAATAGACTATTTTTCATGCCACCTTCGACATATTTTAACTGTTATTCGTAACTAAATCTTTAATGGGTTTTCTGGCGTCTGCTTTGTGGTTGCATAGTGGTCAGTACATTAGCGAAATAGAGAGCGTAGGAGCGAATGTGAAATTTACCATGAAATTGTAACGCCTATCCCCTCCTTGGTTGAATGAATGTGGATTGAACCATCTCGGAGACACAAAAAGGTTTTAATTTTAAGAATTCAAGCCGGAAGATGTTTTTATAACTTCCCTTCAGTTTAAAAAAACAATGCAATGGATGCAATGGATTCCCGGCGTACTTCGTTCATTAAGGAAGGAAGTTATTGAGATATATTCGTTGTCACATAGATTGCTATATTATATCATCGATTTCGCAATACAAATGAAAGAGATCAGAGGATTATTTAGCCGTGATTAAACCCAAACAAGGAGCAGTTAAACTTTTCGTATTGTACTAACTAGATCAGAAGTGGGCAACCTGCGGCCAATTACGGCGCGCGGCAAGCTGCGGTTTTTGAATAGAGTACGGCCCGTAACAGGAATTCAGTGTCACTGTTTTTGATGTTAGCAAAGCGAAGCGTCCTTAAAGTTGATTTATTTGATTTGTAAGAAAACCAAATCGATTATTTTTTTGCCAGTCACTAGTAGATAGTCGATTTGAAATGCAAGGGCGGCCAGCCGTCTATTTCGGTTAAGTGTATTTAACCCGGGAGTGCTACAAGGTTGCACACCTCTGAACTAGATGAATGAGCTATAAACATAAGTGCAATATAGTGCCTCTCCCCTTATTGCTATGAACACCAGTTTACCGCCCAACGCAGTGCGTAATATAGATGATTTGACTACTACTGAAAAAGGCGAAACACAGACACGAGGTAGATCTACCTCACGTATGAAGCTAACCCTTCAAGTTCTTCACATTCACTCAATATTTTAATATGCTCTAGTAGTATGACAAATTCAAAACGCATGTCCTTATCGCCTCATAGTATTTGCTCAGGTCGTGCAGTGACGTCAAGCAAGAATGGCATGTGATGAATTTGAATCCATTTTGTGCTCAAAGTAGCGAACAGCATTCTAAACTTTGGAGTACTTGCTATGGTCCATTTAAACTATACATTTTTGTTACTAGATAGTCAACAGACTCAATTTCAACAATATTACGCAAACGGCGCTTGTGGTAAACTCGTGTGGTCTCGCTTCCGGGCACTTAAGAAAGTGGTAAAGGTTATAAAAATGCCAAATTCCTCTCTTAAGTGGGGCGCTAATTGTTTTCATGGCAAGGTCCTATAAGATATATATCCAAATTCTATATATCTTATATGTGGAACAGGTGTGTGCAACCTGCGAACCCGCGAACCGAATTTGTGCGGCCCGCAGGAAGCTGCGGATTTTGAACTGTTTGTCACTGTTTTTGATGTTATATGAATAGTGAAGCAACCCAAAAGTTGATTTATTTAATTTGCATGGAAACCAAATCGATTTTTTTTATGCCAGTCACCAGTAGATGGTCGATGTGAAATACAAGTGCGACCTGCCGGTTAAGTATATTTAGCCCAGGAGTGCTACAAGCGGATAAATTACGAAGTATAAGACACCATTGCACTTTAAGTCCCCCCGTTGTCAGTGCGTTATTTTACCTAATGACTTTCTAAATGCGTTCTCATATCTCACCCATTTCCCATTGTCTCCTCTGCATGACGTTGTGTTCCTATTTAACGCCTTTTTCGTTGATCCCTCGGTGCTTTGGATCAAAGACTTTTGTTTTAGGGCTTTGTTTTATCTCGGTTATCTTGCACTAACTCAATTATATGCAGTAAAGGAATAATTTCAAGCCCGTTACAAAATGAAAATATATGAACACAGTATATTTGACTAATCTTCCATGCCAAACAATTTACCTTACCCCGTAACGGAGTCCAAGGTCAAAAGGTCATGGGAGTGTGCTAAAAAACTTGCCTAGCTCTATGTTTCGAATTATTGCCAGGGTTTATTTACGTAAACTCCTGTAATTGAATACGATACATCTATAACTATATTTTCTGGGAAATAGGTTACCGTTACGAAGCTCAGTTTATTATATTTTGCTTCCTCGTATTGAATTCCACCTTCACCAAAACCCTGCTTTCGTATGGTGCTTCAATCGTGTGGATTTTGTGTTAAATGGTCTGTTGCATGATACCTAAATTGTTGTTTATGCTTTGCATAGCAAGCTAGTCTTTCAACACATTCGCACGAAGATATCATTACGTGAAAGTTGCTTAGAGTTCAAAACCAGCGCATGATTTTATTCCCCTCAAATGAGATTATCCTGCTCCATGTTTTGTTTGCGCTCTGACAGACGCATTTAAACAAGCAACAAAGTCTTAGCAATCTCTGTCTAAGCCAGGGATCACCAAACCTTTTAGATTGGTGACCCCCATCATGAAATAAATGTTATGAATAATAAATTATCAAATTTGGCTCATTAGCCTTGTCCTGGGTGCTAGCATCACACGCTACGTCACTGTACGTCACTCTTAACCCTGTGTGAGTTGTATTACTGATTTTTCATTGTAGTCAAATACAAAATACTTCGACTTTCACAAGAGTAAAACGTTTATGTAATATCAAATACACATTTTTCAATTCGTTGTCAATAGTTTTTAAACAATTTCATTTAGAAAGGATCACTTTGAAAACACACGAATTGGTACAACTTTAATTCATATTAGAATCTATGTGTTCACTTCCATTAGAATCTGTGTTAGATTGCACTACGTGGTTTCCAGTTGTAATTAGCACTTAGTACTAAGTACTTAGCAAGTTGTACATGGTGCAAAGTTTCTCTGTAATGGATGCAACGTCTTGAATTTCGCTTTAAAATAGGACTTATCGCTTCTATACCGCGGTATGTTGGCAGCTCAAGTATGTTATTTCAATGAAGAGACAACATTTACCTTAGTAGATTTATCGTAAAACTTGTTTGCGTTGAAGGTGACACGGATCATGTGTATTTACAATTGTATATACGGTTGCTCCTTATCGCCTTGTCTGTTGAATGCCCGGTATGGTGGTGCGGAGTCTAGGCCAGATTGAAAATGTAGACAGACCCGATTTCAAACGGCTCATTAAGTAGTTTAGTTATAAGAGATACATTCATATGATATATTTATAAAAGTGTACCAAAGCCTCCCGCGATAGGTGAAAATCCGCGAAGTAGAAACCACATATTTAATTAATTATTTGAATATATTTCAACGTATTTTAAACCATTATAAATCATTCACACACTCTTATTTACCTAGTTAACCTTTCCCACAATCATTTGACCTGTTATT
Organism: Halocynthia roretzi; assembly: GCA_013436055.1. Taxonomy (NCBI): domain Eukaryota; kingdom Metazoa; phylum Chordata; class Ascidiacea; order Stolidobranchia; family Pyuridae; genus Halocynthia; species Halocynthia roretzi. Next base: position 110,219 of record QRAM01000195.1, on the reverse strand, counting down.
CAAAAATTTAGAAACTTTTAGCGCTTAAAGATACTAGTACTGTACGGCACGGCATTTATCGTGAAATGAAATACATAAAATATTACATTAAAATGCATACAATACAATATTATATAGAATCTGCGATGTAGTCAAACCGCGATATAACGAGGGACGACTGTGATATATATGTATATCTAAAATATTTCTGAGATCGCTTGGAATTTCCTGCTCGTCAATTGACTTCCGGGACCTGAGCACCCCCTTAACCCCCCTTTGTGACTCTGATATATTCTTACATGTACAGGACGTAATATAACTCTTCACCAAGTACACTCTCTGCAATATCAATTTCCCCCCTTTGCATCGACCTCTTTATATATACCAGAGATCGGCAAACACTTTTTGTTATTGCCGATTAGTGAATATTTTAGGCTATGAGGGCCAAGAGGCAAAGCCGAGTGTATTTATATAAGCAGTCCTATTAAAATGAATACAACTGATAGCTGTATAACTGTAATCTCATTGCACAATAAACACGATGCTTTGTCATCTAATTCGGTGCCGAAATAATTCTCTCTGCACTCTGTCTATATAGCACGACAAATGGGCGTCGGGACGAGTAAGTGAAATTCCCTTGGCCAGAATGATACTAAAACGTGTCCATTAACAGTGATCGTAAACAAATATATGTCCGGTCAAACCCCAATAGTGTCCATTGTTGATCAATCAAGCAGTAACTCAAACGTCGAATTCAAAATAAACAAAAATTCCCCGCTAAATATATATGTGAAAGTCTGCCATTGTATTAGTTATGGAACAATATTTCCCACTCTCAATAAGTTTACTTACTAAAAAGCAGAAGTTCGCCGCAAAACAAACTTTGTTCATTATTGTTGAATATCCGGTTCTAAAGGCAATCCTTCACATGAATATGGATGGAAATGAATTCCCCATCTCATTATTCTTTTGGACACATTATTAATTATACTACTACTACGTGTTCATGTGGTTTTTAGCGAAGAAAATTCAACGGAAACTGCCGGCAGAGTCGTACTAAGCTAACGGGAAAAAAGTAAGATTTCCCTACCCAAATACACCTAGCATCGTCTCACGGCACACCAGTGTGTACGCGGAGTACTGATTAGGCTAAAATAGCTTGTTAGTCGAGATGAGAAAGGTTTGCATTTAAAATTGTTGCATTGCTGAAAATAAGCCAAAATAAGGACAAATCTTAGAAATAAGGACAGTATGACTATAAGGTCTAAGGTAGATTCTAATCTAATTCTAAATATGACATTTTGATCAGGAGAACTTCTCGTATCCTCAATGAGTTAATTCCACTGATGAAAAATCTTAACCGTCTTGAGAGGTCATATTTCCGTAGTGACTCGAGTTATTGAGTCGACATCTATTGACTCGAGACTCGGTTTCACTCTGACTCGAGTTTTCGAAGAAATCCTAAACATCAGGCTGTGTCAAAAAACCTGAATTGTTGAATGGTTCCATCCCAATTATTTCTATCCAAGAACGCTGTTTTGTACACATTACCAAGTGTTAGAATAACTTGCGTTGTAATGGATTGGCCAGACGTCATCCATTCATTCTTAGTAGTAAACCTCATGGCTGCTCAATGAGACATGGCGAAGTAAATGTGAATGAGACGAAAAAGCCTTGAAGCCTTATAAAAGAGAGAACATTCTCGACAACGTGCTTATTCAAAGGTTTAGACAGTGAGTGATCTGACAGAAAAAGCAGACGTCTGAAGGCGTCATATTTGCTATAAAACTATTAAATTATCGTATATTCAGAAAACGGTATAGGAGAGTTGTGATATCGTGCATGTACATTCAGAAGGTTGGATTTTGACTGAGCTCTTTTATTCGGTGTGTTCTAGTGTAGTGTTATGGTGTTTTGTAATGTGTTAGTGAATGAGTTTTTAGACATATGACTTGATGTAGTTTCAACATGTTTTCACGTTAGTTACTATGCAGTTACAGGAAACAATCGCTATATCGTAATACACAAGCCTCAAGGCCTTACGACTTACGGCGTAAATGTGCGACTTAATTTACTACTCTTATCATCCTTTAATCGTAATATTTCTTAACAAAGTCAGAGTTTAAACAATAATGTGACAGCAACACCAAGAATAATATGAACAATAATAAAAGTAATATGAAGTAGTGGAATGGATGAGAGAACGCTCCGGCGTAAACTACCACGCTCACGACACAGCGGGTATTAAATGAGTCTCAGTGGGGACACCGGGGGCCAGCCATACCGAATTGATGCAAATTCGAAAGTGAAAGAGTCTATGCAGAGTAAGTAACCGGCCACTTCGGATAGCTCGGAATTCCGATTAGCACGAACTGAGTTGACTAGTATCGACAAAATTAATATTCAGACATCTTGAACTCCGGTTAGTTTGAAGTAATTTGCCTTATCCTCATCGACTTTACTTTGGTGTAAGAGAAGTAAATGGCAAATGCTATCGTTACGTTATGAGTCGACACTCAAACGGTAGTCTTGTATGCTGTCTGGTTAACATAAATAATTGAAAACAAACCCCAAAGAGGACCTTTATTTGAAAAGAGGATTCGTGCCTGGAACCGATTCCCTGTGCATTCCCGTGACCCCTTGGAGTCGAACGAACAGACACACACACAGTTTCTCCTTTATTTAAAGGATGTAAGAATAACATAGCCTCACCGGATCTTTCAATAAGCAAAGTAGGCCATTGTCCTAGGACCCACCGGTATCTGGGGGCTAAGGTCAATAGGGGTCGATTTGAGAGAGGGGTGAAATGAAGCGCCTCCTCTTTTTTCCGGAATGAAGGCCTCTTAATCTTTTGCTTAGATTGGAAATGGTTTAATTTTTTTTATAAATTATTCATTGTCTGCGATTGATTAGGCCAAGTCGATATATTTGGATCTAGCTCAAACTAAGGACAAACTCTTCCTACTCATTCGTATATCTGTTATATATACAATGGAGCTTCAGTTTTCGTTTTTTTTTTGTCTCTTGTTTTCGTCTGAAATTTTTGGTGTTCGTCGTTGTTCAACACATGTTCCCATGAATTCGTTTCGGTGTTGCATTCAGTGCAGCTGTGTCTTGAAGCTTGATGTTGAGTTGCATTAGGATGTTTATTTTTTAGGTTGTTTGTGTATAATTTTTTGCTGGTAAAGATACCTTTAGGGAAGGCAGTTCCAGACGTTTTGCCTCGGGCTGTATGAATTCTTAATACAATACTATCGATATGTGTGAGAAAGGCATGATAATCCTTTGCATTCTTATCGTTGTATAAAACTTGGCATTGGGACGGAGGGAGGACTTTGTTGAATTAAGTTGACAAGCGACAATTTATCAATTTCCAGAGCAGGATAATAAACAGGACCTGTATTAGTTAACTCTCAGCTCACCACAACCTGATAACAATCCGAGTAATCTACCACAGAATGAATGTTACGTATTAACGAGTTCATGACTCAATGTAATGTTGGGTTAACATGCAATCTCAGTTTCTCTATATTTGCATTTCGTAATATTGTATTAAGCGGCGGAAGATAGCTCCTGTGGTTTGATCGGAATTTACCTACTTGTGGGCTGTATGCCAAACGCATCAGTGGCCCCCAAGTTTACAAGGATGTTTGCCTGTTTCAATAATCAATATATATATATATTACTGTAATTATTCAATTATTTGCAGCAACCTAATTTCATTACATTATTTTGTATATTTTATTGTAAGCTGCACATGCCTTTCGTTTGATGATAAGGGATTAGAGTTCCCTGCCTCTCTATGCGCCTGCGCAATCAGACTAAATCTGTATAACTGATTAGACTTCATCTTGAATTTGGTAGTTTAGGATGGAAGCCATGACCGGAAACCAAGTTGCAGTTAAACATTTTCTACTAATGAAATAACCGGTGCTTATTGCTACATAGTCAGTGTGAGAAGGGGACTAAACCGCGCTATGCTACATATCATATCCTTTATTACATGTGTATAGGAAATGACATGATACCTAGTTTGATTCATTCCCATGATATACAAGTGAAGTGATGTCATTTGGAGTCTTTGAGTTTTAGAAATAGTTCACTCAAGTACACATACCACATACCGGCGACTATATCAACATAAATACATTAAACTAAATGTCAAAAACCACGAACTTTTAAAAAGTTTGGTCGACGGCTTTGTTTAACGTCACCAGAAGTTATCTTACTTCCGATCTCGGCTTTCTGTGACCTCAGTCTGGAGTGAATTAATCCCTGAGGGAAAACAGAGTTAACAAGGGTTATACGTTTCTATCCACAGCTTGTATTTAAGGGTAAATTTCTTTATTGAAATCTATACTAAGACGGAGTGAAAAGGGGCAAATACCCATTATTATCCATTAGTACAATCCCTTGGAAAATTGAAAACTATTTTCAAATGTAGTAATCCCCAAACTGTGCGCCAGAGCACGCCCGGGTGTATAGTGTATACTTGAGTGTCGGCTATTTAGTTTGAAGTTTAAAGTATTAAGTTTTGAAATCACAAAAAAGCCGCAAGGCTGAAAAAAAACTTGACATCTCTAGTTTAAATATGTTGGTTAAAAATTCGATCTTGAAGTCACCGTTATAGGGAATTTTATAACTAATAATAACTAACGCTGCACCTTCTACTTCTATTCCTGACTCTTCATTGTCTGTTGTAGTTACCAAGTAGTTTGAACTTTCTTCTTTGAACCCTTTTGTGACTGTACATTCAATGGAACAGAAATAATAACTAATGTGGAACAGTAGATACATGTTTAGGCACTGATTATTTATACTGTATGGCAGGGCCTCCCAACCATTTTTCGCTGTGGACTCCCAAGCGCTGATTCAGCCAGGATTTTTTTTTGGGGGTATGGTCAAATTATACTACTTGCTGCTTAATTATACCTAATTAATCTAAGTGTACTTAGTATTTGATAAAAAGCATACAAGGATATTTCAGTTCATCCAACAACTTTCCCAAGGGGTTCTCTTGGGCCTTAAAACCCGCCTGGCATGCTTCACCTGCTTGGTAGTCTAATGCTACACCAGCAGGTATCCTATAGATCCCACCGCTTAATAATTATACCGTTTGGGGCAACTTTCTGATATTTAATGCGGTGATAGAGACGGAAGTTTTTTTTCCGTGTACCTCTCTTTTGAGACTCTGTAAGAACATGTCGTACCTTAAACAAGACAGTAATTGGAAACTGAAATAGGGGAACACCGCCCGACCTGTGTACGCCCCATTTCCACCCCTGGGTACTCCTCATAGCTCAGGGCCTCACCTTATATAAATCCGATCACAGAAATCTTGACAACATAATCTCGGGTGTAACGTATAGTATATCACTTGACACGTCCTTGTTAGGATATTGAACTACAGCAGTAATCTTGAGTGTTGTCTTTGAACAACTGATATAAATCTGTCAGCTTGAATGAATTCTCCTCGAGAGTTTCGAGTACGTTCTCAAGCACTTTTTTATCACATGTGTAATTAGCGAGGAAATGAATAAAGAGAGTATCTTGCTATCAAGTGTAGGCACTTGAAATTGTAATGGAAACCTTCACTTTTGCTCTGACGTCTAACCTCAGTTTTTAATCTGTTATGTGTACCAGTTCAATTTAATGATTGGCTATATTTGTCTATATATAAGACTGGAACCAGTAACACAATGGTGAATTTATTGAATTATCAGATATCAGATGCTCAATTCACCGCGCTTCTCCAACCAAGCACACCCTGCACTCGCTCAAACACTAATAAAAGTTAATAAAACGTTTTCATCATATGTTTTTATTACATGTACACATTTATTGTTATTTAATTTCTAACTGCACGTTTTCTGTTTAGGTTGGAACTGATTAATTAGTTTACCGTTAATTTCAATGAGAAAAATCACTTTGTAATACGAGTAAATTGTAATACAAGCTCGGTATGGGAACGAATTGTACTCGTAATGCGAGGTCCTATTGTAATTAAATTGTATGTTGAATTGCCCCGGGCCCTCTCCAAGTTCTAAATCCGGCACTCAGCACAGATCCAATGAGGATCACCGCTGAGACAACTATAAAGGTATTATCCCTTTGCTTAGTATGCCTCCTTCAGTCGGTCTTACAACAAAAAACCCGGAATAATATTTAAGTGATAATTAGATGATGGATGGTCTTTATCTTTACGTCCGTTGAAGAAGATGATCCCGCGATAATCCTCGAAACTATTTCACGAAATATTCAAATCTCGACAAGTGAACTCGTATTTACATGAATTCATTTCCGTTTAAAGAGCTTCATTAGTTTAACACCTATCGACAGGCGAGGGATTAGGATATGAAAAGCAACGGGGAGCTATAAACAAATATTATTTGTCTGTTAGGAAACATCTCAGCGGAACCAGACACAAAATCGATCAATAATTTTAGCAGGTCCAAACATATCCCAGAATTATGCATGAACAAAGGAACCCGGGGTAATGGATGTTAGGCGAGACGTAGAAAGTCCTACTTAGAATTTAGCGGTCAAAAAATAATCCGGATATATCAATAGCTTTTGCGTTGAAGACAAAATAATGAATCACTCTGCTATTCTTGTATAGAAGTCGATGATAGCAAATAGCAAGTAATATTTAACATGAGAAAATATAGTTTCAAATTTATAAACTTCCCAGAAGATATAATGTAACCAACCGTTAATTTTCGTCCGTGTTAGTTTGGTTTTCGTCCTGATTTTGACGAACATATTGCTCTGGTTTTCGTCTGAAATTCGGTGTTCGTCGCTGCTCAACACATGTTTGTATCAGTTGGCGTCGGTCAGTGTGGTTGTTTCTTACAAAGTCTGAGGATATTTACTGTAGTATTGTTTTTGTATTGTTTACTGGATATTTACTGTAGTATTGTATTATTGCTCCTCAAAGATGTAGTGTGGCGTTTGGTTTTCAATCTACTGTCTCATCTTGTACACAGTGCGGTAGTGTCTTTCATAGTCTCTGAAGACAGTTGTTGTTCACCGCTACTTTTGTAATAGTAAGTGTTAATTTAGAAAGTTATTAAATAGTGATAGTGAGGAATACCATCAAATATTGTTGTTCCACTTTGCAGTAGTAAGTGTAAATAATGATTATTAGCCCCTCTTGGGAAATATTGCTTTGGTTTTGTCCCGTTTGGTTTTCGACCTATTACCAAGAACCAGTTATTGATGGAAACTTGCGGTTAGATTAGTTTCTTCAAAACCATACAACTCTACTATCATCATTTCATAAGTTCATCTCCATAAAATACGCCTTTTATGCACAAAGCGCTCCAGGGGTTTACACTTGTTTGTTTTTAATATAAAAGGATTGGTTATCTTCCATGTCTGTATGAATAGTGTATTGTTGTAGTATATTGTTTGTGTTTTTTCTTTCTCGGCTTTCAAACTTGCGCGATGGATAAATTAAAGGCTAGATAAAGCGGGCTGGTCATACAAACAAGTGGTTTGTTATTTCTTGACGGTTGCGTTATATTGTTATAAGCTAAGTAAATGATAAAGTGTTATTTTTTTAATCACTGGCTTAACCCCAGGGGTCAACTACGTCACAGAGCGGCATTTTTTAACTGTCTTTTTGATATTTGAACTCATCGTGTGTCAGACTTCGCAGTAGATTTGTCTTCTGTTAAATACCGCAGCACAATTGACATGTGAAAACTGAATTGAGTACATATGAAAAGCATAGAAATTCACCAAAGGGTTAATAACCGAAGCAACACTAGAACATTATTGCGTTGTGTACAAATAATCTATGTAAATGTTAAAAGTATTATTTTCCTATCACTGGTTTAACTCGGCTTTTTGACGCTCTTAAGGTCAAAGGCGTCATACATAATAATACGTATTACTTCTGCATGGTAATTTGATGAATGTAAATTTTAGACATATGGTAAGCACTAAATAAGCAAAACCAGTTATCACGAGATCTCTGTTTATTCTTTGGTTAGACATCATCCCGTTCTTCTTACAAGGGAGGGTAGATCAGTGTTACACAATACTAGCAGGAGCGGGATTGTCATCTTTCTAAGGGAAGTAAAATTCCGTGAAAACTTGGTTCAACCATGTAATGTACAGTTGAGAATCCTTTAATCCGACATTTCAAATTCTGAAAATCTCCAAAAACCGAAAGTTTCCAGTACAGTAAGTACAAAACATTATTTTTACGTGAGATCTGAATTTCACCTCCATGTATGAGTGTAACATGACTATCGCCATTACTTGTACATTACTTTTAAAATAAAATGTTGACTTTTTTCAGTTTTCATTTTGTTTACCTGTAATCATATTCAATGCTCTGTTGTTATACTTTACATAAGCCCAATACCTGCATAGTAAAATATCATATACAAATGGTGTACGATTTCTTTGTGTAAGGTAACCAGCCAAGGGCAACGAAGGCATATGAAAAAAGGCCCGTTTAGGTATGATAAATAAAAATATTCCGAAATGAATGAAAACTGAAAAAAGTCAACATTTTATTTTTAGTCAGCTAGTCGCTAGTCATGTTACCCTCGTACACGGAGGTGAAATTCTGATCTCACGTAATGTTTTGTACTGTACAAAAAAAACATGATGATCACTGCATTCGGATTTTGGAATTTCGGATAAAGGATTCTCAACTGGATTTGTTCCCGGTTGTGAAAGGAGTATTTGTTCAATGACTACATTGGGCATGTTGCAACATAAAATAAGATCAAACGATCCGGTTATGTTTTCACCACATCATATATCGTACCGCTGAAGGCCCTTAACCTTTTCGTGTCTTATTTACTTTTGATTAAGGGTAATAAATGATAGTCACGAACCTTTATATTACAGTGTAATTTCGTTGCAACGCGATTGGTCGTTTGACATTTTTTAATAAATAAGACGTTCAAGTGTTGTTACTATTTTAAGGTTACGGTTGGTTCGTTGCCAACAAGTCTACAAAAAAATAAAGTAATGAAAATTTGATAATTATCAGATGATGGCAGTAATGCTTTCCTTTATTTTAATGTAACTGACATCCTTCTTCATTTACGGGTTTTCCCTTGAAGGCTTTTCATACTCTGTGTTGCAACCCAAAATATCTGTATTTTCAGACCACCTATCTTAATATACCTTAGCAAGGTATACCTTACCTTAATATACCCACAGCAAGTCATATTTCAACGAATTCGAATCAGTATTGAAAGTACTTGCATATCTCTTCTATGATCTGTTGGCTTTAAGCGGGTTCTTTTTTTTTCTGCAATGCGTCATTGCCGCGATCGTATTATGACGTAGGTAGACTGTATTGTAAGGCGGTATGCACAGTGGTGTATTAACCCTATAAGCGAAATAAACACGAGCTTAGGGCATCAAGGGAAGGAAATTTTTCATAGCTGAATTCGCCATTTAAATTCGAATCTGATCAAAGACTTTGCAAGGAAAAAAGTAGGAGAAAATTATTAGACTATCAATGAATCGAATCCGGTCCTGGGTATGCGCCTGTCCCAACCCAGGTAACAGAAGTCGTTTGTGAGGTTGTTTTATAGTCTGCTCGATTTAGTGTCATAGGAAAGGAATTTCTAATTTATTTATTTTAAACCATATTTACATAACTTATCTGACGGTTTTCTTGAGAACGTAAAACAATATTCTCATATTTGTTTTTCTTATCAAAACAATTTGTACATTATCGTAAGCCGAAACTTCGAGCTTTGAATTCGGGTCATTGGACCTTTATTGATTTTCGAACCTTAGAACTTTGATGTGACGCGCTCCCGCTTTTAACGATGTCATTTTTTAGAACTCAACGGTCGAGTTATACTATATTTACATACGTCGTAGTAACGAGCTCTGATTGTATTCAGGTAATTGTGTTATTTTCCCCTTGAATTATATAATATTTGCTATTTAAATTTATCGGAATTGATTCAGATTATGGCCTGGGAACGGATTAATTCACATTGCAATATTTTTAATGGGAAAAATTGATTCTTACCTCGAACCGTTCAGAGTTCGAACGGCCTCCTGGATCGGATTACGAGGTTTCACTGTATTTATATATCTTAAATTATCTCGGAAAGTTCTCTTGAGAACCGAATATTTTCGTATTTTTATTTCTTATTAAAACAGTTTGTTCATTGTCATAATTCTAAATTTCCTGGTTTTCGATCGTGATGTAGCCACAATGTCTGTTTTATTTGTTCTTGTGACCATGTTCACCGGCCTTTCTCAACGTTATCTTGGCTGTCATGTCATTCCTATCATCCGCATCTGACGTCCGTGTTTTGATTTGGTCCTTAGACTTGTAGATTATTATCAGACCGTGATCATGTAGTATTGTTTGCCTTGTGGCTCTATTCATTTTGCTTCAAACTTTCGCTGTGAATGAACAAATACTTAGAATTAATGTACATATGTCAGATAGGATATACATTATATTAAGAATGTATATTTTATTAGATTTATTAGCCTGACCAGTTGGCTAGACTATTATGCGCCGTAGACAACGGCGCATTCGGTGTAGCATTCAATTCTGGATCATGCGAAATAATCTAACTACAGTAAGTCCTCTAGTGACGAACATTCGTGTTACAAACTTTCGCGGAAACGAACATTAAAAATTTGCTTGAATGGTGTAGTTTGGAAATCCATCGCTTGGCGCGTGATTGTCAAAAACAACACACATCTTCCAGCCTCTTTCTCAGTCACGTGTAGTCTTTCTCCCGGAGTAGTTGTACTGTGTATTAAGTGATTGTTATCGCGTTTGTATTTAATAATTATAATTCAGAGATATTTCGAACCCAAAATGGCAGGAAACAAAAGGAAAAGGTAGTGGAGGTGAAACGAGTGTATCTAAGAACAGATGTGGCTGTATATGCATTACCTGTGTATTTAGTTTTATTGTGTTGGATTCACGAACAATCCCAGTTATGAACAACCTTTTGGAACGTAACCCGTTCGTATGTTGAGGACTTACTGTACAGTCGATCCTCGTTAAAAATCTTTTTTACCATTTTAGCATCAGATACAGCCAGATAATGTTCAATACTAACTAACTTGCTGAAATGTTGTATATGGGGCACTAAAACATCGCATCTGATCTTCCATCAGTTTAGTTTCCATTCACAGGTGGCCTAAGGAAAATTGCAGTATCTTGGACACTTGCCCTCGACCATGGAAGTCCAACTTCTTCTATTTTCATATCTACTGTTCTCATTCTCCAAAACCCTTGCCTACGACGAACCGTACAATGAATATGAATACGAAACACTACTGGATTACGGGAAGTTTTTTGACGACGACATGAACACCACGGCGAGCGAAGAATATTGGCCGGAAATTGACGCCAAAATTGAGGCAAGGGAGAAAGAATATTATCGAATTCGTCGACAGATACTTATAGATCGTTTCTCTGGCAACAGAGAAAGAATTACTTCGGACAGCGATAACCGTCGTCTGTGCCCGGTGAAATGCACATGCTCTCTGCCGAACGAAGTGCATTGTACTTTCCGATTTCTTTCGAACATTCCTGAAGACTTGCCATCGACCATCGAGAAACTCAACATGGGATACAACAAACTGAGCACTCTGCCATCCAGAGTTTTCGACAGATATAGCGCCAACTTGCGGATCCTGTTCCTTCATAGCAACGACATTCGGTCCATCAGCAACAGCGTGTTTTCGAAGTTGAGCCACGTTGAAGTCTTAAGACTGAGCTGGAACAAGATTACAGGTGAGTCACGGTGATGGTGATGTAATAATTTGAAGTTAAATGGAGCCAGTTAATTTTTCCGCTGTGGTATACCATCTATATCTGATATGCAATTTTGAATTTAGGAATACGTAAAATTGCACTGCATGGTCTCCATAACATTGAACGTCTTTACCTTGACAACAATCGTCTCTCGTTCATTCATCCTCTTGCTCTGCGTGGACTAACAAACTTGAAGCTTCTGCAACTCGATGGGAACCGGCTGTCCAGGCTTCATCAGGATATATTCGTTACTGTTGAATTTCAGAAATATTTCAAGTAAGTGCAACGTTCCTAATTTGAACCTCATTAAAATGGAATAAGGGAGAAGGGTCTCCTGGTAGGGGGGTAATGGTGTATATACGTGTACGATGTTGGAAATATATAAACACTGAACAACAAGATATACATTAAAAAAATGACAGAAAATACTGTAAACATGATATAACTATACGAAACATTGAAATATATATTGTTTTTCAGATATTCAAGCATTCAATATCTCTATCTTTCTCTGAACATGTTTGAGAACCTTCCACGTCACATATTCGATCCCCTACAACGACTTCGTCATGTGTATATGCAGGATAATAAATGGGAATGCTCTTGTCAATTAAGATGGTTGAAACAATGGATGCACGATGAAGATAAATACAGGTGACTGTCTCTGTCTGTACATTTATTACCCATTTTTACTATATTCTCATGTCAGAAATAATGTGGTGTTAGGTCCAGTATTTAGAGTGCTGGTTTAAGAAGAGAAAAATCACCTTTTGGAAGGCAAAGAGATTTTTTAGTACCACGTCACCATTTTCTTTTGAAATATTGGGCCCCTAAGAATGTTTCACCCACCCAACCTGTGACCCCCATGCTACGCCACTGCAACTGCCACTTTGATTCATCCCTAAGATCCAGTATAGCAATGTATGCTTATATGATGTTTACTGGAAATGTATGTTTGCAGTGCTTTGGGAATACTGGAATATATTTATTATGTTATGAGAATATTGTGCCTTGAATCTCCTATTTAAATAGCGAAAAGTAACAGCTTCGAGCACACTATTGAGTTGCATTTCATTTTCTTCATTTTCATTTAACCTTTCAAAATTATGCTGCATAAAAATATGTATAAGTCTATATTTTGTATCATTAATTTATTTTTCACTCAATCCCCTTTTTGCAGGTGCAAGAAAAATGTATGGAATCCAAGTGAACCGGAAGGATGCGCAGTCTGTAAATCACCTGGTAGACTTGCCGGACTTCGACTGCAGAACATTTCTTCATCCGATTTCACTTGTGAATCTCCGTTCAATAATCTTACACAGGATGGAGTGATCTATCAAAATTATTCAGATGTCACTGATCCTGATGAGATAGCAGCTAATGATGGTATTCTATTTTGGTTCAGTTTACTGGCTTGTATGATTGTTGACTCCTAAAGGTTAAGAGGGGGGTGGGGTATTGGCGAAGTTTTCGAAGTACTAATAAAGATATAAATCAAGGATCTCCAAAATCCGGCCCGCCAAATAGTTTTATCCGGTCCGCCATAAGGTGTTTTATTTGAAAATGTCTTATGGAGATTTGAATATTTGGTTTGCATCCACCTATGTCGTTTTGTAGTCTGTGTGGTTACTTCTCGTGTTTCATTGCATGTAAGAGTTGGGTTTGTGATGTCATTAATAGAGATTACAGTCTTGTGATTGGCTGTTTGGAGTTTGGAGACTCGTGATCGATCTATATCGTAACAGGGACACCGAACAATGAACAGTTAAACTTGGCAGTAATATTAAGCATCAATTTGTATGAATGAACTAGCAGCAGTATTACAAGGTGGTTATATGGCTTCAGAGTGGGGCAACATTCCATATCCAGTGGTATGGTATATGTGTATGGGAAATGACATGATATGTACTTTGATCCATTCAGATGATCTATAATTAAACTCTTCCATATGTATATATTAATTTCGTACTTCATTCCAGACGAAACACTCTTCCGCTTCAGTGGCTTTTATTCTACAAGCATGAATATCAGACTGGACAGTAGAAAGAGATCTGTATTTCATGCAACATGCAATCTCACTCATATACCAAAAGTAAAAGTGAGAGAAGATTTCGACAATCAAGTGAGTTTCATAACACCAATAAGACCTTCATATATATAGTACTTTGTTACGCAAACTGTGAATCTCAATGCGCTAATATTGTGAATTGAATGATCATCTAATAAATCACAGCTTGAATTTTATTTGATACTTTATTGCCAAATTAAACTGTATCTCTGATTGAAATTGGAGAAAATAAATGGATGAAATATATAGGAATGAAGTCATCTGGGCCTTTAAAAAAATTCGATAATTGACATGCCTCGAAAGCAGTGGTTCTTAACCTGGAGTGCGAGCAAGAAATTGCCTAAATGCAAGTTATGACTATGCGTGACCCTGGTTTATGGGGGGGGGTGCCGATCACTAAAAAGGCTAAGAACTGCTGATTTAAAGATAGAAATAAAAAGTTTGGCCATCTTTGATAGACAGGATGTACATATTAAATCCATCAAGCTATTTTGTATTAACCTTTCACAATATCTTCTCTTTCTGCAGAAGGAACAATNCCTAAAATTTTGCACCACCTGAATAAATTTCTGAATTTCACTCTGGTGTAGATCTCCAGTTAGAGTCTTTATACATTGGTTTTACAATAATACTTTTTCAGATGTGTTGCTGCTAATCTTGCTGGCTATGCTGAACAATCTGTCACTGCAAAATTTCCTCAAAACCCAACACAGACTGAAGCACTCATTCTTGAAACTTCAATAAATAATACAACTCCTTCACAACACACTACCTATACATCAATCGTTCATACCACGTTCTCAACTGAAGCTGACATGACAACTACAAAAATAACACCATCCATTTCTATGAATACATTTCCTTCGACTCCACCATCCATTTCTATGAATACCATTCCTTTAACTCCAACAGAAACACTCCGTGAACCAAAGAGAGACCCAACTGTAATTCCTGATATTATAACCTCACCGCCGATACCCAGTAGACCCAATACTGTAGAAATTGTTGGAGTGGGTCCACCAGATATGAATGTAATGCCCACACCAACAATGCCAGAAAAATCTACACCTCCAGACGAGAATGCTCATACTAAGAATATGATGTGGGAAGATAGTGATGAAACTATTGGGCTTGATGTGACTGAGATTGTTATTTCTGGTACAGTACCAAAAATCATTTATCCCGTGGTCGCAGAAATGGAAGTGATATATAAATCAAGACTCCATATAACTTGTAATGCAACAGGTTCGTTCAGTTTGCAATACCTTTTCATTTTCTGTATTAACATGGGACTTGTTGTGCATCGTGCAAAGCTATTTTATGGCATTCTTATATTTTCTTCAATATCTTCTACTGTTTCAGGGCATCCAGCGCCAAATATATCGTGGTCACACGTTGGGAATTCAACGTCTTCTGCTTCAGTGTTAATTATTGAAAAGGTGAGTTGTTATGAGTCCATATCCGCTAAGTAAGACTTCTCTCACATCGAGACAGACTGACTTCTCTCACATCAAATGATTCGTGACGTCTCGATATAAATAAATATGAAGTAACAGCACATTCACACCTCAAATTATAAAATGAAGTTCTTAAAGGTCACAGGCAAGGTCGGGAATCTCTGTTAGTATATAAATATAACGCTGTGTTGACATTTCACTTTTTCAGGTTACTAGAAATTCAACTTTTGAATGTCGAGCTTCAAACGAATATGGGAACGACACCTTATCCGTTACCGTACTTGTGAAACCAACGAAACCAGAATTGAAAGAAGGCCTCGCTGCTTCTGTGAGTGCACTGGAAGGATTGTCAGTTCGACTTGATTGCTCTTCTGATGGATTTCCTGAACCAAGGTATATTCATGGTGCTAAATTAACTGTAACTGAGCTAAATTNGTCAAATACAGTTGCAGTTTAGCATTCTGCTATGTTGAGTATTAATTCATAAATTCACTTTTATTACAGATACGAACCTGATGTCTCCAATCGATCATGTCCAAGAAGGAGGCAGTTGGAATGCGACATGCACTATTAATGTAATTAGATGTGTTCTTTATGAATGTTTCAAAGATTACCTGCACAGTAACACCTCACTCTCTTCTTTCTGTCAGGGCTTCCCATACACCACAGTGCAATGGATCACACCCAATCATCAAATGATACAAAGCATAAAAGCATCTCGATCGAAGAGATTTTCTGTTAATGAAAATGGAACGCTCCACGTGGAAGGATTCGAGAAGTCAGATCAAGGCACATAAGCAGCAGTATTATACAGCGGGTTAATGACATGGTGTGGGATGCCAGCACCCAGGGCAAGGCAATCTTATTGCACCCCCTATCACCACACAGACTGGTAACAGCATTTTGTTTTAACTCTATTGGAACACTTAATTGGTAGTTTCCTCGAAACGGAAATCACGCTATTAATAGGGATTATGTAATTCACAGATAATGATTACATGAGGACAGTGTGGCTGTAATTAGCGAGAAAAATACTGTCAAATGTTATGTTGCAACGTTTATTTGCTTCGTTATCTTGAAAACCTGTGTAGAATGTTCGAACATTGGGAAATTTTCTGTGCGAAAGTAATATGGTGTGAATTTTAAAAAACAACTTTTTTTTCAACCTAAAATTTTGCACCACCTGAATAAATTTCTGAATTTCACTCTGGTGTAGATCTCCAGTTAGAGTCTTTATACATTGGTTTTACAATAATACTTTTTCAGATGTGTTGCTGCTAATCTTGCTGGCTATGCTGAACAATCTGTCACTGCAAAATTTCCTCAAAACCCAACACAGACTGAAGCACTCATTCTTGAAACTTCAATAAATAATACAACTCCTTCACAACACACTACCTATACATCAATCGTTCATACCACGTTCTCAACTGAAGCTGACATGACAACTACAAAAATAACACCATCCATTTCTATGAATACATTTCCTTCGACTCCACCATCCATTTCTATGAATACCATTCCTTTAACTCCAACAGAAACACTCCGTGAACCAAAGAGAGACCC
>QRAM01000195.1:71283-93042 GCA_013436055.1 Halocynthia roretzi | reverse complement strand
TGCTGTACAAGGGCTTCATGACCATCACATACTGCTCCCTTGCAATGCAAGAATACCTGCAGGTCATCACGGACGAACATTTCATCAAATCAGACCTCACTTGCAAAGTTTTACATGGACTCTGCCATCCGGTTTGGTCTATCAGAGGAGTTCACCCACCCGCGACTGGAGATATTTTTTGTTTGGAAATGGTACACTGATGATACGCGGTCTCACTATGAAAGACATCGGCATGTATCGATGTCAAGTTAAATACAAGAGAGACAAGTATGATTTATATCGTGATTGAAATTGGAAAAGTGGATAAAATGTAGCATTATGTACAACGTAATATGTGCCCTGGTTGTAAAACCTTTGAGGGAACATTTACTGCAAGAAAGGGATTGGGAAATGAAATTTGAAATAACTGATATGCTTATTAATTTTACTTGTATGCTGGTGGCAAAAACTTTGTGTATATCTGAAGCTTATGGTGTTAAAATGAAACTTATAATTTCATGCATAACAGTGTAATTTCATGCATAATCAAATTATAATCACCCATTTCCCAGGGCTGTGAAGAATTTTATTTCTTTTCAGTATCGAAATTCGTACCCGGGTCCTTCTTCACATCGAAAACAAGAAACCGTACATTCATGAATATCCGTACGATTACATTGAAATCAAACCGGGAGAAACGGTCAAGATACCGTGCACAGCGACCGGTAATCCGAAAGCGAAAATAACATGGACCACACCAACAGGACACATTATTGAATTGGGAAAGTGGCATAACAGGTAAACTATGTTATTTCCATTGTCTGTGATATAATATGTGTATAAGGAAGATTGTCAACAGGGGGAACTAAAGGTAGTAAAATGGCCGAGAGATTGCAACTTCAAGTCTAGCTAAAGCTAAAGCTTTGTGCCCTTGAGCACATTCACTCAGCCACAGTTGACCAATGGTCACTACAACTCCAGGTCACAGGCAACATCAGGTTCTCTACAGTATTGTTGGTGACCTTCAGTGAGGCTATAGTAACCAGGGTTGGTCCAGTGATACCATCAATACTCTTTCAATTTCAGAATGAACATTTTTTCGAACGGAACTCTCATGATTTCGAACATTCATTCAACAGAAGTGGGACGATTCGTTTGTACAGCAAGTAATATTATCGGGAAAGCAACGAGAACAGTTCAAGTTGGAGTGAGTGACTGTTGTTACATTGTAAAGTATTAAAAGGGACTAAAAAGTCTTGCAAGCAAGCAAGCAAGCTATATGAGGTCTTGGGGAGAATGATATAATTCCCATTCATTCCAAAGACACAGCTCAAAGCATCTAAGCACCCCTCTAAGCATTTGGCAACATAGGGCCTTCCAGCCCATCATAACAGTACCCACCTCGACCCATTTGTGACAATTAATGTCAATTCTGATGTATAATTCACAGGATGCAATAAAATATTGTACTACAGAAACTCTATTACTAAAAAGTTGTAGATATTTATATATCTTGATAAATTGATAATATATGTACTCCTCCACCTCCACTCACATCAGGAAGACAGCTTTCCTACTGCTATATGTGATAGTAACTTTGTATTACATGATCTCATATTGTGTCTATTTCTATCACAGATGTCATCATATCCACCCAAATTTCTTCACCCGAAAAACATTGTCAAATATGTGAGACGAGGTGGTTCAATAAAGCTGATATGTTCCGCGAGTGGAATGCCGTCTCCTTCATATTCATGGATGCTTCCAAACAAAGATACGATAGAAAGTAATCAGGTGAGATCCATCTTTCTGGCAGTGGATGTAATATTAAATTTTACAAATATGTATGATTATTTGCATGGGGTTCTGTTCCCGTCACTGAATTGTCATAGTTACTAATAATTTTTTGCTGGTGAATAAGAAATGTAACGACATTTCAGGCGATATTTCAAGGACGTATCACACCCCCAAAACTAGCGATGCTTTCCAGCGGTACGCTCATCATAAACAGAGCTGATTCAAGCAACGAAGGAAGATATTATTGCACGGCTAAAAATCAACTAGGACGCGATGTTGCTCTTGTTGTTCTACGTGTTTACAAGTAAATCTAGAAGTTCATTGTCACATTTGGCATCTTCTGCACTCCACATATATATGTAGATAGAACCGGTGGTTCTAAACCAAGGCTGGAAGTAAGGTACAGTACAGTTGATGCTTGTTGACACAGACTAATA
This sequence comes from Halocynthia roretzi, assembly GCA_013436055.1. NCBI lineage: Eukaryota > Metazoa > Chordata > Ascidiacea > Stolidobranchia > Pyuridae > Halocynthia > Halocynthia roretzi. The sequence continues at coordinate 90,829 of QRAM01000195.1, read as the reverse complement.
TTAGGGAAGGGGGGGTTCATTCTAGTTGATTATCTGAGTTTACCCATGGTAGGGGATAATATACTTGTATGTTATTGGAAATATATATAAACTGAACAACATGATATACAGTAACAAAATACAGAAAATACTGTAAACATCATATAACTATATAAAACATTGAAATATATATACAGGTAATATCATAAATGGGGTCCGTTTGTCCGAGTGTCGACGATGGTAAGTTTATAAAACTTCAAGCTTTTTTTTAGGTATAGGATATGTATAAATAGGTAAATTCTACCATTCATGTACAGTATTTGCTCTTGCACAAGTTTCGTATCACACAAATCAGTTCAAGGTAAATTAAGTTCCTGGTATGAGTCACTGTTTTCAGTGGTTTTAGTTGTTTCTATAAACTTAACAGAGTATATTAATTAATACTGAAACATGATTACTATTTGCCAACAGTTCAAAAGTTTAGTTGTGTTGTAGGCCCTGCATTTTGTTCCATTGCAGCTTATATCTATATCTATCTATCTTATATTAAACGTATTTACTAAAATTATAAAGAGCTCGCAGCATGTGTGTTTGTGTGTTTATTAGATGGAGATGTGATGGAATTTAAGTAAACATTCAAACAGTCATTTTTCACTGACTCATCTTAATTAAATCTTCTTGTATGGAAGGTACGGTTAATTACATTGACTCTCTGATCTTCTCCGCAGTTCCGCGCACCAAACATTGTACATATGTTAAACGAATACGCTCTAAGGATTCTTGCGAATAACAAAAAATCATTTAATCATTTTTTCTTGCTTTGAAATTGTGAATGGACTATGTACACTAGCGTACATGTAAAACCAAGTGTATTCTTTTTAATTCTTTACTATTTACTCAGTATTAGTGAACTGTTTCATTGGGATCAAGTCTTTTGACTGCTGCGACTTGGTTAGGTCATTAGTTTTTTTGAATACAGAAGCTTGATGATAACAGTAGTAGACTGGGTTGGTCATCGTGCACCTAGTAGATCTGCTTGATAATGTCCAACTTGCAGTGCTGCTAACAAGCAAGCTATTGCTTCCACCTATTCAATAAATGGGGCTTCAGTGGTGACCTTCGATGTTTTGCTGTGAATGCCCGGGAACAGAATCTCTCATTTTGTAGTAAATAAAGTAGTAAATATATTTGTTGTGACTGAGTTTGTATTTTTAAGCATATAGCCGGATAACTGCGAAAATGTCGAGCACGGGCCGCATAGCCAATCTGTTTCTATACTTGATTGTACTTTGCCATCTAGCGTTGTAAGTTTTTACATCACTTAACGGTTATAAATGATCCAACAGTGCCATCTAGCGGTTGGAAATGTTTACTTCACGTAACGCTTATAAAATGAACTTCTAATGATAGATTCGTTATAAAATTCTACATTCATTGGTGTGTCATAGTGGAACGACAATTGGGTTGTTTAACGCATGGTCACTCGTTACGGCGACGCGAAATAGGTATTTAGGGGTCGAAATAGATTTTTTCGGGGTTAACCTGAATCAATCGACCCACATTTTTCCAGTGAAGGTTGGTTCATGTATCATGTCTCATATGTGCTAATTCTAGCGTGATTGGATCATTAGAAGTTCATTTATATATGCGTTAGGTGAAGTAAAAAGTTTCAACCGCTAGATGTCACTGTTGGATCATTTAGATCGGTTAGGTGAAGTAAAATCTTTCAACCGCTAGATGGCAAAGTACAATCAACGCATATATTATCGATGAAATAGTAAAATAAAGTAACCACGAGTGGTAAATGATATTACATGTGTAAATATGATATAGTAAACAATTTATTACGTATTGCTGTATTAACATTAAATAATAATTGGTACCTTGGAATGTTACTGAATACGATCAACTGTACGATAACATTATAGTGTTAGCAGGGGAGAAGTTGAGCAAGAACGAGATGAAACTAAGGATGAAAACTCAAGCTAAAAGTGAAGCGACCTGGGTACTTGCTGTACATATGTTTTTAAGGTAATTCAAATATTTCGTTGGTTTAACCAACAGAGTCCTTCCCTGGGGTTAATATAGCACCTAGCTATCTAATTGTGTCTATTTCAATATTCTTCTCACTTAAAATTAAGGGCTCCAGAAACCTAACCACAACTTCAATTGTGGAGTTAGTGTATAGTGGTTAAAATGCATATGTATCGTATGCTTTGTGATGGTTATTATACTGATTCTCCACCAGTGTAGTGAAACTGTGTATTGGTTTCCTTGACAAAACTTGTGACCTGATGAAACTCAATCCACTGGTTTATTTGGCGTCTGTAAAGAAAGGGCAGAGACACTTACACTATTGTATATTGTGTGAGTGTATAGAGGTTATTATGCTTATGTACAGTGCATGCTGTGTAATACAGATGTAAGGGGTTATCCAAAACAATTCCTTGATGTATAAGGATGAAACCTAATGCTCTTGTTCAAAATGAGATACAGATTCAGACTATTGTGTGTGTCAATGGAACAGACAATTAACTCACGCGATAGTTTATTTGTTCTGATAAAGCACTGATGAAATTCGATAGAATTGTTTTGCAGCACAAAAGAGCAGAAATATTATATAGGATAGGTTGTTCTGACTCCCTTTATTGTTTTTTGTTGTTTCCTCCTTTGATATGGCGCTTATAAAAGGAAAGGACGCTAATAAGTCTGCCATATTGCTGTTGGACGTTGTTGATATGAAATATATTCTCGACTATCAAAAATATCTTCTGGTTCGCTGGCTTTTTTGTACTTATGTGAATGAAAGCTGAAATATTACAATATCAATAGTCAAGTATTTTTGCTGGTCGCCATCAAACCTTCAGTGGTGTTGGCTGGGACACATTCATCACTATGTTAGAGCAAGGAAATACGATTTTAGATAATTTGAAAGCATTCCTTGGATTCGGGCAAGTCAAGTCATTTACTTTTGAGCAGCCATCTGTGTACCTCGAATTCCTGACTAAAAATGAAGAACAGGAAAATGAGGCTGAAATAACACTAGAAGAAAAAGATCTTGTGGAAGATCTTCGTTTCTTTTGTATCAGTACTGGTCAAGAAAAGATCAAGTGCCTTAATGAAACTGCTGAGATTTTCTATAAACTTGGGATGCTTTATATGAAAGAAATAGAGGAAAGGAGTGGATTGCAACAAAGGTTACATATCATCCGGTGCTCTGTTTTACTCAACGGAGCGAAATGTCGATTCAAACGTATTGACAATCTTAGTGGAATAAGCAGTGCGGATGAGGCACTAGAGATGCTACATCAAAAGGTTTTTACTTTGGCACCAGTTAAACAGAACTTGGACAAACTCAATTTGGCTGAATTCATGAAGATTTTTCACAAGGTGAGGTGAGGCAACTTGATGGAATCATAGTACGAGGGATGAGGTGTGTAACCAAGATATATGCATGGTCACCCGTGTTTTCAAATGAGTTGTTGATTGACAGAATGAACACTGGGGAGCCTTTAACTTTGATGTCAGTGCTGCTAATTATGATAGAAACCGTTCATTTTTCGTTATTCAATTTTCTTACTAAATTCGAAAGTGAACTAGCGAAAAAAATTTGCAAACATATGAAGTCTTCACAACCAGTGCAAGAGTCAAAATATGATGTTTTGAAGAGATGTATTGCTTTGCTGTTTGGGGTGAATGCCTCCAGATTACTTCCTGCTCATGAACATGAACAAACATCAGATCGATCTTCAGCCAGAGCTGCACAAAAACTATTTAAGCAGGTTTATGAGGAATTTAACGAACTTCTAGATGACAACATGGATGAACTTGATCTATTTGACAAAGTAATGAGATTTCTTGTAGAATGTGATTTTTTTCTCGGTTTTGAACCAACTGATTTGCATCAACTCACTTTTGACGTAAAGTTTTGCCAAGACTACCTTGATAAAAGAAAGAGATGTGGATTCACTGATGAACCATTGGATTTACTAAAAGCTATGCATGCTTCAAGTAATACTATGGAGTGTACTCATCCGTATGAGCTTGATACAACAGGAACATCCAGATATATAGAAAAAAATCTAGATATACAATCCAGAATTGCAAATTTACTTCGTTCACATGCTCATACACACAGACTTGACATTGTAGCTGCATTTTCCTATCTCCCAATCACGGAAGCTGTAGAAATGTATAAAGCAGAATTTAAAAACACAGTCTCGGACAAGTGTTATCTTGAAATAGCTGGAACGCTTTATCAAAGAGTGAAGAGAGGATCTGTTTTGCTTCTTCCTGAGGATGATGCTTCCTGGGAATGCTTGTTTGAACATTTCCCTCAAGTTTTCTGCATTCCAGATTTCTACCTGAATTTTTTAGATTTGATAAACAAATCTAGATCTTCAAAACATTACAGAGATTTGGCTACAACAATTTTCTTGAAAGGATACAGTCTACGTTGTCATGTTCCAGAAGATATTCGAGCAACCTATGATACTGCCCTGCGTGCGTATGGAAATGATTTGGCTCTCTCTTGTCAAATGTTGCACGATCTCGTTCTCAAATACTTGAAATATCCTCCGAAAGTTCTTCATGGAAAGAATCTCAGGGAGCAACTTATGACAAGACACATTAATTTTTTGTTTGCTGCAATATGTTACACTAGAAAATTATATAAAAGTTCCTAGACTTTTCATTGGATATTTTCCTCTTCTTGACATTAATTGACAGCAGTGATGCTTTATTATAGTAGAAAAATTCGAACGTCACTGACCTTAAACAAGAGATCAACTATTTGTCTTCTTTGTTTTCACCAGATGGGTGTTTTGTGAACATGAAGGGATAACAAACCCCAAAAAATAACAAACCAGGAGATTAGAAATCCGAATTGCAGTCTGAATGTATATCATTCCCGCACTTCCGTGAAGACAAACGTAAGTCGGGGACCACATGGGTGAAGAAACTAGTACTCATTTTTTTATTATTGATAAAGTTTTAAGCAATGGTTGATGTCCAAGATTGCAAAAACTAATTATGTAATTAATATCAATATCTGTTCAGATCAGCCAAGAGTTGAAACATCATTTACCAATGTATAAATGGATTTCTTCTAACCAAGCTCATAATGTTGTATTCATAATCACTTTCTGCTTATCTCTTAATCTGTTTCACAAGCTATAAAGCTATTAAATCCTATGGAATGAAATAATTATTCTTACTATGTGTTTTCATGTTATCCATGAATTAATAATTAGTTTTATTCATTTGTATGTTTCCTTACATATATGTTTCTACTATTTGTAAATACTGTAAATTTAAATACAGGATGCCATGTAGCTTTTGCGCTGTACTGGCTGTAATGTAAACTGTGAATATAGCAAAGATATTTGGTTTTTTTGATTTTAAGTGAAGTTGAATATACTGGTACATAACTATCCGATATACAAGCTTTATGCACAGTTGTAGTTGTATAGTGCCAGAGGTAGACTGGAAAATTTGCCTTAAATTAGCCTACTCAATGCTTGGGAGAAGCATACTAAGTGAAATTATTCAATTCCTTATTTAGGACCGATCATTTTAACCTCTTAAATACTTGATAATAATACTTATATTGACGTCGATAAAGACTCTATACCGAACAGCTATTTTAATAGGAACCACAAAATGTAGATTAAAGTTTTATTTTGAATTCATAATGAATTATTTTGATAAAATTTCAGTGAGAAAGGAAAGAAACAAACGAATGGAAGTTGTCAGTGTCGTGGTCGGCCAGATCGGAGATTGTAACTTATTGAGGGCAGGCTGCGAAGCAAACTGGGTCGGCAAGTTGACAGCTCATACATTCTTTTGTCTGTATGTCTGAAAATAGAAATTGTATTGATGGATACCCTGTGATGGTTGGGTTACACACACCAATCACAGTACTGTGCAATGTTTTGGCTGGTCAACTAATATTACAAGAAATTAGAATGCTTTGGATGAGAGGTTTTTATAAGTTTGATCCATGTGGGTGAGGTGTGGGGAATAGAATTAAGAATTTCCTGTTTTCCCAGAGTTTAATGAGTTTCCTGATTGTCCCGTATTTTACGGATGCCCATGGTAGTCTACGATCAGCGGATAGTAACCCACTCTATTACCACTAGAGCGGTATTACTATGAAAACCGGTCATTATACGACTTACGTAAATTTGACTAGAAAAGAGGACAGGATATATTTTTAAGGATAGAGCGTAATCTGAAAAGTCAATGATTATGTGATTGAAGGTATAATGAACAAATGTCATTGTTATTTTCAGCATTTAGCTATATCCGTATTAAAACCGATATTCTTTTTTTTTTCGGTGTGCAATTGAAACATTGGTAGAATTACGTCAAGTTAACAAGGATGATTGCAACAACGAAAAAAACGCCAATGACTGACAGGCTATAGTACACTGAGGTAACAGCACAGGGACAGGAGCGACCGCAACTCCACTGGACAGGACTGATGACAAATGTAATTCATTGGGAAATTGGCAAAAACATGATGGCACATGACACACGGGCAACCACGTTACATACCTGGAAAAGACTTCTTCCCAACTTTTGTCGCTGATGCCCTGCGACAAACTGTTTTCAATATCGATTCGTCAGCATCGTCTCCGAGACAAAGTTCGGCGAGAAGTCGGAGTGCTCCATTGCGGAGAATAAGTTTGCCTTTCTCCGAGAGCTCGGTCTGAAATTATCCGAAGGGTGAATATGGACTTCGAAAAATGCACAGTAAATCCCTCGCTAAGTTCAATGCTACAGACTTGACGATTTACAGAATCCTTCCGCCCTTATGTCATATTTTCGAAAAAATTCTTACCTTGAACAATAATGTTACTACTAAAGATTCAATAGAACTGTAGGGGGTGAATTAACAGTTGTTGTAGGTGGCGCAAGTCACACACGGAAGGAGACACAGCACTTGGAACATGTATTATATTAGTTTTACAGGCACTTGTTCACTAAGTTACACCAATATTGTACAGTATAGTTCTAGCAATAAAACATGGGCACTCATTCCGAATTAGATCAAATTACGACTTAATAAAGATTTACTGTATATAGAAAAGGATTCATACCGGTTCGTTCTCCAGATCACCGTATTCAGGAACGTAAACCGCTGAGCAAGCGATCACACAGAATGACAGAAGGATGATGGAAATCTTCATGTTGTTTTTGCTGCAAATGCGAATGTTCTACAGTAGATGAAATAAACTTTTTCTATATATTTCTGTATAGAACGATTTCCACGATTCGAAAAAATTCCTGGTTTTAATAATCGTAACAAATACGTCATCTCAGTATACAGTGAACATGCACAATATATGGCTCTCAGGCTGCATCCTTTCCCTAACGTTCCCGACCCCCGATAAAGTAAAGCTGTTAATACTTTTATACTAAATTTAAAAATTATTATCAGCCTTTTTTTATTATTATTTTTGCATGTGAAATATGTAGTAAATTGGTGATCAACTAAATATCACCAGCAACAAATTTGTATAGTATTGTAAGCATGGTAGTGGACGAAGCTACATTTGATATTTTCTACTACTAAGTTAACCAATGCTTATTGCACCATAGTCAGTGTGAACCAATGGACTAAAAACCGCTACGTAACATATTTTATACTTTTTTTACATGTGCATAGGGAATGACAAGATCCATTCACTACAGTTCAAGTAAGAGGTGACAATCTACAGCGAATTATTCCTCCCAAGGAAATAAACTGAACAGTCAGTCGCTATGCAATCAATCATCGGGAAGACTGCGACAAAGTGATGGAGAACAATGCCTTTTATAGCCGTCGACTTCCGCCAATTAGTAAGTCGTAAAGTTTATTTGAGACATATTGCGCAAACATCCACCGTATGTGATAGAATATTACTGACATAAGGTGTTTGCCATTTCGAAATATAAAGAAATAACCCGTTCGTACCCACTGGCCCTGAGGCGAACTGTATGAATTGTTGGTAGCTGCATAATCTCTTTTGGATGAAATGTTTTTATTATTTCTTGCCTCTTTAAAGCGTTTGCGCACCCTGACTCAACATCTGTAGAAATGATCACACTCCGTCTTGAATTTAGTAGTTTATTATGGTCGAAATCCAACTGCAGTCAAACTTTTTCTTCTACTAAAATAACCGGTGCTTATTGCTCCATGATCAGTGTTAGAACGGGTAAAAACAGTGCCATTATGTGTAGAGGAAATGACATGATATGCACTTTGCCCCATTCGTATGATCTAGAATTAAACGCTGCACATGTACCTTCCCCCACGAATTTATACTGGGAGCTATAAGGCCGCTCGGGTCCCTACCTGGCCCGATGCACTGTATGGACTCTCTTACTATAGGCCCTGACGTCATATATCACACTATGTACACTATATGGGTTCATGGAAGTGTGCTTCATCTTAGGGCGGGGAAGTTTCAACTTCAGACAGCCAAAATACAACTAGGAATGATGATCGTCAATTAAATACTTTTATATGATTTCCCCAATAGGTATCATTCCCATTAATTTCATTTTTCTATATTGTACAGACATTTTAAAGGTAATTCAAAAATTCGTTAAGTTGTCTCGTGGAACCTGAGTAGCCAGTTCAGTCATGCATGAGGGAGGAAAATCACTCGTGCATGACGCATAATTTCCCCAGATTTCATCATTTCGTGGCATGTTTGTATCTCCGTTGTTTGTTTTGCTATTTTCTTGAAATTGAATATTATTTCTCGTTGTAGTACATGAAATAAGGACTGAATTTGAGTTAGTTCATGCTTAGAGTATTGAGGATCATCAGAATGTCTTCGAGCGCTGTAGATAACGCCGTAGGAGGATCGGGGGAGAAGTTGAGCAAGAACGAGATGAAACGAAGGATGAAAGCTCAACAAAAAGCAGTAGAAAAAGAGGCAAAAGCTAAAGCGAAGCCGGTTGTTGAGCAGAAAAAGAAAGAACTAGGGGATAAGATCGACGAGGAGAGTTTGGATCCGAACCAATACTTCCAAATTCGTTGCAATAAAGTTTTGGAAATGCGCAAGAATGGAAAGGAGCCTTACCCTCACAAATTTCATGTGTCCATGTCGCTAAGTGAGTTTATTGAAAAGTTTAATTATGTAAAAGAAGGTGAGGTCGGTGAAGAAGTTGTCAGTATCGCTGGTAGAATCCACGCAAAGAGAGAGTCCGGTCCCAAGTTGATTTTCTATGATGTGAGGGGAGAGGGGACTAAACTTCAAGTCATGGCTAATGCAAAGTTTTACCCAACAGAGGAGGAGTTTTTGGAGATCCACGAACGAACCCGGAGGGGTGACATTGTTGGGATCAAAGGTCATCCGTCTAGGACTAAAAAGGGGGAGCTCAGCATCACCCCTATTCATTTGGAAGTCCTTTCCCCATGTCTGCATATGTTACCCCATTTGCACTATGGGTTAAAGGATAAAGAGACAAGATACAGACAACGGTATCTTGACCTCATCATAAATGAAGATGTGCGGAAGAAATTCATTGTCAGAGCTCAAGTCGTATCGTACATGCGAGCATTCTTCGATAAAATGGGGTTCCTAGAAGTCGAGACCCCCATGATGAATATGATCGCGGGTGGGGCAACAGCGAAACCATTTATCACCCACCACAACGATCTGGATATGGATTTGTACATGCGAGTCGCCCCCGAACTGTACCTGAAAATGTTGGTTGTCGGGGGCCTCGATCGGGTTTACGAAGTCGGACGACTTTTCAGGAACGAGGGGATGGATTTGACCCATAACCCAGAGTTCACGACCTGCGAATTCTACATGGCGTATGCTGATTATGAGGATTTGATCAGGATAACCGAGACTCTTCTGTCCGGTATGGTAAAGCATATCACGGGAGGCTACATTGTCAAGTACCATCCCGACGGACCAGATGGTGAAGAGAACGTCGTCGACTACACCCCACCGTTTCGTCGTCTCAGGATGTTGCCGGACCTGGAGAAAGAAATTGGGATGAAGCTACCGGAACCTACCAAACTTCACACCGAAGAAGCTAGCAAACAGCTGTCAGATATCTGTGAGAAATTAAAGTTAGATTGCTCCCCTCCGAGAACAGCCGCACGACTATTGGATAAACTTGTTGGAGAATACTTGGAGGTGAAATGTATAGGACCCACGTTCATAACAGAGCACCCACAAATCATGAGCCCCCTTGCCAAATATCATCGGAGTATCCCAGGTCTTACGGAGCGTTTCGAGGTGTTTGTAAATAAGAAAGAAATATGTAACGCTTACACTGAATTAAACGATCCTATCGTTCAAAGGGAACGTTTTGCACAACAAGCGAACGACAAAGCAGCCGGAGACGATGAGGCTCAAATGGTCGATGAAAATTTCTGCACAGCGTTGGAGTACGGTCTTCCACCAACAGGAGGATGGGGAATGAGCATCGATCGATTAACCATGTTTCTGACGGATTCAAATAGCATTAAAGAGGTGCTTCTCTTCCCAGCTATGAAACCAGAGGATCCGGCCGAAAAAGAAGAGAAGCAAGAGGAGAAGGCTTGAGCTTGGAAAGAATTAGGAAACAGTGGCTGGTGATCAAATGAACTTTGAAAAATATTGACTTGTATTGCACAATGTTGAATTTTCGAATTTAAGGCAGACTTAAAAGCTTACCAGCAATTGAACTATTATAACTGGAATATTTGTATTTAGTAGTTGAATGTTGGTAAGGTAAATTCAGTTTTATTATCTTGGTAGATATCCTGTTTAAAAACTAAAATATTTTGCACCTTGCATGAATCATATCTTGAATGAATCATATTGTGTTGGATACTTCCTGGATATATATATGCATGCATCTTCGGTGGGTGTGTTGACAAGTAAGGTAACTGATAAGGTCAATAATATAGATTTAGGCATTGTGTTGTATTCAAATATTACAGAATATGGCCATTGTAACCTTTGAAGAACATTTTGGGGTAAAGTTAGGTATGATATGATGAAATAACATTAATAAATTCAATCAAGAAACAGTTGCAGTACATAACATGACTTATTTACCAGCTATTTATAGTCAAAACTTGACTATGAACAATTGCATGCTAATGAAGTTGCTATGGTCTTACTCCAGAGTGGCCGAGCTGCCATTCTTATCACCCATACCACTGGGAACCCATGGCTAGTGCTCAATTGTATTCATATATGTTTGAGTATGATGTTATGCCCTCCCCAATATACCTCAAATTTAGAAGACTGAAGTTCCTCCTACTAGATTAGTATCCATCATCATCCATCAACATTCCCATCTCAATCAAACCATTACATAAGTTTCATTGGAAATTTGGATAAGTTCTCCTAAATTATTTCAACAGTAAAAGTCGAACCAATAGACATGCATTCGTGTGATATTTTCAATGTGTTCATGTTCCATTTCTCTTCCATACTGCCAGTATCTATTTGACAATATTACTACCATTGAAATTCTCATCTACATTCTGTTTGAAAATTCATGTTGCATCAAATTTTACCGCCTTGTTCCTATTCTGATGTTGTATGTGTTCTGTATTGTAGCTATACTTACAACTGAATAATGATAGAATGCAGAAAGGTGCTCTCCATAGATTTGCTGTGATTGTCATATTTATCTATATAACTGCATCAGCAACACAAGCTTCCAATGTGAGTATGTTTACAATATAACATTTGAAATAATTCAGTTTTTTTCGTGTTTTTTCTCACTCTCGTGTTTTTTCTCACTCTAGGGAGAAAAAGAAAAGAGGGAGATTCAGAAAAATGTACGGAAGAATATGCCAGATGAAGTAAAAAAGGAAAATAAAAAAGGTAGCAGGTTTTTAAATTTGTTTGCTATATTATGCTTTGTTTTCATTCAACGTCGATGTTCATTTGCAGAGAAACAAGCAGCGAAAGAAAACTCTTTGAGTAGGGAGGACAGGATTCGTGCAATGGGACCAAATGCTCTCACAATGATTAAAAGAAATACTGAAATGAAAATAAAACAGTTTCAAACAAAGGTTGGTCCAGTCTAGAAAGGTGGAAATTTTTTAACCTAAACTCCCTAATATTTCATGGTTATTTTCAGGATATTTAATTAGAAACAAATCGCACTGGACTTAGTTTTAAATATATTACATACACATACACACACAATAGATTACAAACCATACTTGAAGCAAACATACGTACATTAAATACAAAACCACTATACCTGAAGCGAGAAAGATTCACAGTCGAAAAAATAAGTTATAACTGTCAGTCCCTGGACAAAATTTAGTCTCCATACTAGCAGAAGCTAAGTATTGCTTTAACAGACTTTCCATGATCAGCATCAAAAGCAGAAAATTATGTATCCTACATCCAGTCTTAGTTAAATCGATTCATTTTTCCTAATTTCTGCTTTTATCAGATCAACAAAACGAAGCAAATGACCGACAAGGAAAAAGACTTCAAGGTTCATCTGCTGACTATGTTCATTGAGGAATTAACAGAGAGTGAACGAGACATGATCGAAGCTCAAGAAGGTGAGAAAACAAATAGAAATCAGTTATGATCATCAGCTCTTGGACAGACTTTTCTAATTCCTATGTATTGTTATGTTGTCAGTACAGCTCTATCTAAAAGTGCCAGTCCTAATCAAACAGAATTTAATTTAATTTCCAGCCCTGCGTAAATCACTTCTGACCGATTTTCGTGGTCCCGGCGTGCTTCGTGAAAACAGTAAAAAGAGATTAGAATCTTTGAGGATTGCGACATTAAAAGAAGAGCAGAGTTATAACAGGTGGGATTTTGATTTACTACAGCTCTTGATGAATTTCCAAGTAACGTAATTGTCTATAATTTCAATAGAATAATCAATTTAGAAGAAGCTCTGAAAACTTACGTGGAACATGGTAATGATACGATGTCATTGATGGATGAATTTCTGAAAGATATAGCAAATGCTGCCGATCAACTTGAGATTGATATCGAACAGAAAATACTGCCCGACGATAATGCAATGGTAAGAAATAAAGCTTACCATTTGCTTTAGTATTCAAATTATATTGATTTGTTCATCAGTTTCGTTGTATCAAATGTTATCTTCCACCTTCAGTGGTGTGTTGTTAAAATTTTACTGAAGTGTGAGAACGGGAAAATGGTTTTGAGATGGGTAAGGTACAAGGGTTGTTTGAGGGTGAAAAATACCATTAGAGAAGGCATAAGTACTTATGTGACACTCAGTAACCTTGGGTGTAGTAATGATAATATTGATGCATGGGATTGATGATGAGATTGAGTCCTCTGCAGACTGGTACCAGGACTCCTTTTGTATAGTTTCAAAGGGTTAATAAGCTTCGCCTCGCCTAGATTACAACACATGAGACAACATCTGTTTGAAATCGTGGTAACACTCCAAGGTCTCCTTTACATGATCAAGTTTTACCCGGCACTTGACACATAGCGGTTTTATTCCTTATTATAATTGTTTTCTTCACAATAGGTTGATGGTGCTCATATAGAAGCAGTTGTTCATATGAAGGAAGGTGAAGAAAATATCCAGCAAGCCGGGAACACAGCAGCAGAGATTGGAAAACCGAATGAATATGATGAAAGATTAGATATGTTGGTCGATTCACAAAATAACAAATATATTTTAACCAGGTAAAAAAACCTGGATATGTTGGGTTAGGTTGGGGTAAGGGGTAAGTAACACTTATTACCCTAAGCCACCGTAACCCAAGTAATGTGACTGGGTAATTGTGGGCAGAAGGAATACATACGGGGCAATGTTCCCTTTTGTACTGTGTACGAAAATCATATGTTTTTCTATGAATGAGAAAACTATTTTGAAAAATAATGAATGAAACTGGAAGATTCAGCTTACAATTCTTTGAAGACTTTTGAGAGGGGAATTATTTGATGATAACTTGTTCACTTGTGAGCAATGATCCCTTTTGATTGTTATAATTAGTGTAAGCAAAAAACCATATTTTGTGCAAAAGGTGATAATGGACCGAATGCATTAAGTATATCTATCATTGAAAAATATCATTTGCAAGACGGACCATTTGCACAGGTCCGAGGGAACATTGTCCTGGGGGCTTTTTCTGGCATGCAAAGGTAACACTGTCATTAATCGATAATATATATTTATATTTTCAGACCAAAAGACACGACATCTCCCAGTATTGATCATTATCTCGTGTTAGATATAATTTTTATCTTCATTGTTTCATTTCCTCTTGGATTGATTTGTAATTCGGTCGGAGTTCCCTCCATGTTTGGCTACATCATGGCTGGTCTTTTGCTTGGACCATCAGGACTCAATGTAATACAAGCAATTGTAAGTAGAACAAATTGAAAAAACTTTTTTATTTATTTTTGCTATGGAATGTGACATTTACAGTATTTCAGTAATTACTTTCATGCAGAATTTCACTATTTTAATATGTTCCCAATATTCCAGGTCCAGGTGGAAACCTTTGGTGAATTTGGAGTTTTTCTCATCATGTTTTTCGCTGGAATTGAATTTTCTGTCGAAAAAATTCAAAAAGTCTGGAAAGTTGCTGTGCAAGCATCACTCTTGATAAGCATCTGCATGACTTTGTGTGGTAAGAGGCCAAGCACATACAGTTTGAGATTTTGTTTCTAAAACTTTCAAGTATTCAGATTCAGTATCATACTATATTTGACACCCATCCACCAGAGTTGCTGTTNTTGAACTAGGTGGGTTTACGTATTTTATACTATCACAGAATATACCCAGGTGTATTTGGCAGGGGTATATTCTGGGCTGTTACATTGAGCATCCTTCACCTACTAGGTCGACCCATTAGTTCACAACATGCAATGATACCAACGAGTAGGCTATATCTGTAGCGTTCAATGATCAATAATTGTAAAAAGGCACAAGTACCTTCTAATATTTAGCAGGAAATACTTATGCAGGAGTTTTCCATGACTGCTTTTCCAGTAAAAATATTACAACCATTAACATAAAATTGACTCTTTTTTTTCCGCAGGTTGTTGAGAGAGCAGTATTGCCTTTGCATGATTTCTTTGCCACTCTCTTCTTTGCAACAGTTGGTTTCCACGTTTTTCCAAAGTTCGTCGCGGTGGAGCTTACGTATTTGATATTTTTAACTGCAGTGGTCATTGGAGGTTAGTATGAAATTTGTTAATCAGATGTGGACAAGGTTTTCTTGGATCATCAATTTAATTTCAACATTATCTATTTATAGTGTAACCAATTAAAACATATCTAACCAGGTAGTTTAAAATATTATCACAACATTTTCTGTTTCCAAGCTTTATCTGTTGCATTCGCAGGCAAATATATATTATCATTTCTGATACTTCATTGGATTTTACCTAAGAACAAGCAGCACGTGAAATGGTTGGTGTCAGGTGGCCTTGCACAAGTTTCTGAATTTTCCTTTGTATTAGCAAGCAGAGCTCGCCATTTGAAGATTGTTACAAGAGAGGTAACTCAGTTCCTTTAACTTTGAAGATAAAAATGTCAGAAATCATTGCATCATATCACCCTATAGCAGTGGTTTTTGAAAGTCGTCTCCATTTTCATCATAACTTTAATTAATAGAACTAGTTTGCAGAGAACAGCGGGACCACAATAATTATTCAATTGTATGTGCATTCTAGTTCCATGTATCTGAATATTTCACGGTTTCTGCGCTGTGTATGCTCGGTTTTTTACCAAATAAGCAAAATACTTCTAATATTTATTATTTTGTTCAGGTATTCCTTCTGATTCTGAGCATCACAACTCTCAGCTTTGTGTTTGCCCCTGTTATCTGGAAACTTTCACTTTGGAAATTCAAAAGAACAAGCTACACCAGTTGAGAATGTGGAAAGTGCAATTATTTAAGTGAGAAGATTCTTTAAGAAGAGAAAAGGTCTGACCAAATCACTGATTTTTTGTTATGGTTTCTGTACCATTATTTGCATATTCCTTAAGTATATAACCATTTGCATATAACAAACTTGACATATAATGAAGGACTAGCGTCAACAATTAAAATTTTTTGTATAAACTCTGTAATTACTTCTCGTTTACTCAAAATTATTTTCAAAATGGAAGCAAATTTATGTATTTATTAGTATTGAGATGTTAAGTTTTAGCACTGTTACACCGTTTTAATTTATGTTATATATTTGCAGTATAGAGTATTTTATAATGTTATTTTTCACAGTGAATAAGTACTTTGTGCACTTCTAAATGAAGCCTTGAAATTAATTTTTGCATTCCTTTCTATTCAAGGAGTTTTTTTTACGATATTTTTAGTAGTGTAGTAATTTTTAAATAATTAGAGACTTACTGATGGTATTTTGTGGTTGTAGCAAACAGTGAGAACATTTTACATAGAGAACCAGTTCCCTTTGGTTCCTTTTGATGAATTTGAAGTACAGATGGTTACATTGCAAACAAATTCACACATGTAATGCATAACGCTAATACCAGCTTATAACGTAACGCTTATCAGCAAACCAGTCTCGAGCCAATATCAAACAAGACAATCAGTCTGGTTCCTCTCTTTTATTTTATATGTACAGAATTATCACAGAATCTTTTTTTATTATCTTGCTGATAATATCAGTCATACAAGTTTTATCTCACCACCCCACACATTACACTCGGTTTATATTTTGTTTGAGAATATTATATTACATGTTAATAAAACTTCTCTACCATACTGCGCTGGGTACATACACATGCTATACATGTGCTGTGCATACATCCGCAAGAATTCGTTTTACCGCTTGATTTATTTCGATTGGGAACAAACACAATATTAATCTGGTCGCCTTACCACATGGATCAATCATTTGTTTGCAATCCTGTTGTGATGTAGACGTAGCATGTGCATGCATAATACCAGTAATATATCATACTTTCCACAGATTTAAGAAGATTTGTTTGATAAGTTTGTCCACGACATTATAAAAGATTTTTTTGTGTCTCCCTGCATATTCTGTATCCTTTATCCCATGCTGCATTTTATAGTTTTGTACACAAGTTATACTGTGCAATGTTTTCATGACAGAATACAATTATTCGGAAACTTGGAAGATCCATTTTCAATCCACACGATGAAATAATAAACAGAGGGGAATTGACTACAAACCAGGGATACGTTTCCCTAGGTGGATGTCAGTCAAAACAATTTTTAATCCCATTCTATTCATGTACCCTTTATCATATAATGAAGAATGGGAAATTATTGCAATATATGGTAACTTAACTGAAGCGACCATGCTATTTTAGGCCTTTTGCTTAACATTAAAAAAAATTAACCGCTAGATGGTGATATTAGACCATATAATTTGTTTCGGAGTTGCCTTTAATCATTTTTCTTGATTTCATCTCTCTAGTGGTAATATATGAACGACATCCCAGTTCATAACAATGACGTAATACGAACCGCTGATGCGTGACCAGCTCAAGAGAAGTTTAGAAACAATAACTTGGAGAAATTTTGAGCTGGAGAATCGAAATTTCAAGATGCCTGCCTTAGTGGAACGTGAAAATATTACTCCAGAAATGATGGAGAAATTACGTAGACATATTGTCAAGGAGAGAGAACGACGAAAACAAGGTATTTTACTTATAATAATGTTGTTGTAATTGACCGAAGAAATGTGATCTTTCGATCACTTATTTTCTAAAACAAAGTGTGAATTAAACTCGTCGTTTGTCCACTCTAAGTCACTCTAGAAAAGTAAAAATAGTTTTTAGCAGTTGTGTGGCGAACCGTATTTCGGAACGCCTGTGCAGTCTGACTTCACATCTGTATTGAATTTATTATGAAATCTATAATGTTGTCCGTTGATTCGCTTTGCCAGCGGTTACAGTTCAGTGATTTGGGGATCCTGTGAAAATTTCACCCACATGGCTCCACCGCAACACCTCAAAATAAAGTTCAACTATGTTCTTAACCCTGTACAGTACTAGCAAGTTGACATGGTTTGATTACTGACTTAGCAAGGATTTATTTCAACGAATTTCAGAGGAAAAAGAGGCAGAAAAAGATTTCGAACGACGTGCAAAAATTGAAGAAGAACGAAGAAGGAAAGAAGAAGAAGATAGTTTTACACTGGAACAAATCAAAGATCAAGTAAGTTTCATTGCTGAATTTTGAAGGATAAGTCACAAGTCTCTATGACAGTGGTTCTCAAGCGGAGCCACCTGTCTCCCTAAAGAAGGAATTTCAAATTTGGAATTTAGAAATTAGTTTCTAGGTTGTTTTTTTTCTGTTTACCCAAGGTCTGATGTTATCAGCGCTGCATGATAGTTTTCCATTGTTCTCTATGTCCAAACATCTATGTTTAATGCTTCATCATGATAATATGATTCAATTTTTTGCTTCTTGAAATGTAATTGTGAGTCTCTATACTATTTATCTTCTCAGTTGACAACATTTCACTCGAAACTGGATTCCCTCAAAGACGAGAAACACCAACTGTTCCTGAGACTTAAAAAAGTTTTGACGGAAGAAGATAAAAAGAAGCAAAAGTTAAAAGAACAAAGGTATAATGAGATAACGAAGGAAATTTTTAAATATTTATTCCCTTTGAATGTAGCCAAAAGATCTTAATCTAAAACCATAAGTTGAATTTCTGTTTTAGTTCCCTTCAAGATTATTCCATTATGAATAGCTTATCTTATTTCAGTAATATATGGAGTCTTTTTGGTTCTTTAATAGTGATATGAATGCTCCAAGTCACGGTCATTTCCAGCATCCTCTAACAAACATGAGTGTTCATCATATATTGCCACAAGGTATTTTACTTACTGTACGATAGGGCTACCATATTTTCATATCTAAGAACTGAGACACTTTGAAGAAAACAGCAGTTTAAGTTTGGTTCATATTTAGAAGTATATAGCTATTAATTATATTAATTAATATTATATGTAGGACTACCATATTTTCATAACTAAAAACTGGGAAGTATATAGCTATTAATTAGATGCATTTTGGGCAGTCAAAAACTAATATGCAGAATTAAAATATCACCAAGAATAAACAAAGTAAAAATATTGCGTCGAATTATAATTTACTCTTCAACATATCATACTTTTCTGTACATAGCACACGTCCTTAAAAACGGGACTATCCTGTTGAAAATGGGACGAATGGTAACCCTAGATATCAATAAACCTATCTTAGCTTTTTGCTTATCTGAAAATGTGCCGGTCGCGATTGCTCACTGTAGGTAATTATCTAAAACCATTCCTATTCCAGTCGGACGTTATCAACCTCATCATCAGATTCCAGTACCGTATCTATCCGGGCATTCATCTTCATCATTACAAGGACAGCCGTCTCCGCATCTTCATCCAGGTCTGAGACATTCAATCAATCAACAGATCCCTCCTCAACCATCAACATCTCCAATGACTGCAGGTAAATGATCAGTTCAAGTTTGGAATCATCCATATACATGTTTTCTTGAATACACTACATTCACTTATATAGAATACAGACAAATCGGGTATCAGAAACTAAATAGGAAATTGTCAAATTCGAAAACTAACTAGAAAGTGCTAGTGA
>QRAM01000195.1:0-71000 GCA_013436055.1 Halocynthia roretzi | reverse complement strand
AACGCCTGTGCAGTCTGACTTCACATCTGTATTGAATTTATTATGAAATCTATAATGTTGTCCGTTGATTCGCTTTGCCAGCGGTTACAGTTCAGTGATTTGGGGATCCTGTGAAAATTTCACCCACATGGCTTCACCGCAACACCTCAAAATAAAGTTCAACTATGTTCTTAACCCTGTACAGTACTAGCAAGTTGACATGGTTTGATTACTGACTTAGCAAGGATTTATTTCAACGAATTTCAGAGGAAAAAGAGGCAGAAAAAGATTTCGAACGACGTGCAAAAATTGAAGAAGAACGAAGAAGGAAAGAAGAAGAAGATAGTTTTACACTGGAACAAATCAAAGATCAAGTAAGTTTCATTGCTGAATTTTGAAGGATAAGTCACAGGTCTCTATGACAGTGGTTCTCAAGCGGAGCCACCTGTCTCCCTAAAGAAGGAATTTCAAATTTGGAATTTAGAAATTAGTTTCTAGGTTGTTTTTTTTCTGTGTAAGACTCTCAATGTAATTGTGAGTCTCTATACTATTTATCTTCTCAGTTGACAACATTTCACTCGAAACTGGATTCCCTCAAAGACGAGAAACACCAACTGTTCCTGAGACTTAAAAAAGTTTTGACGGAAGAAGATAAAAAGAAGCAAAAGTTAAAAGAACAAAGGTATAATGAGATAACGAAGGAAATTTTTAAATATTTATTCCCTTTGAATGTAGCCAAAAGATCTTAATCTAAAACCATAAGTTGAATTTCTGTTTTAGTTCCCTTCAAGATTATTCCATTATGAATAGCTTATCTTATTTCAGTAATATATGGAGTCTTTTTGGTTCTTTAATAGTGATATGAATGCTCCAAGTCACGGTCATTTCCAGCATCCTCTAACAAACATGAGTGTTCATCATATATTGCCACAAGGTATTTTACTTACTGTACGATAGGGCTACCATATTTTCATATCTAAGAACTGAGACACTTTGAAGAAAACAGCAGTTTAAGTTTGGTTCATATTTAGAAGTATATAGCTATTAATTATATTAATTAATATTATATGTAGGACTACCATATTTTCATAACTAAAAAGTGGGAAGTATATAGCTATTAATTAGATGCATTTTGGGCAGTCAAAAACTAATATGCAGAATTAAAATATCACCAAGAATAAACAAAGTAAAAATATTGCGTCGAATTATAATTTACTCTTCAACATATCATACTTTTCTGTACATAGCACACGTCCTTAAAAACGGGACTATCCTGTTGAAAATGGGACGAATGGTAACCCTAGATATCAATAAACCTATCTTAGCTTTTTGCTTATCTGAAAATGTGCCGGTCGCGATTGTTCACTGTAGGTAATTATCTAAAACCATTCCTATTCCAGTCGGACGTTATCAACCTCATCATCAGATTCCAGTACCGTATCTATCCGGGCATTCATCTTCATCATTACAAGGACAGCCGTCTCCGCATCTTCATCCAGGTCTGAGACATTCAATCAATCAACAGATCCCTCCTCAACCATCAACATCTCCAATGAATGCAGGTAAATGATCAGTTCAAGTTTGGAATCATCCATATACATGTTTTCTTGAATACACTACATTCACTTATATAGAATACAGACAAATCGGGTATCAGAAACTAAATAGGAAATTGTCAAATTCGAAAACTAACTAGAAAGTGCTAGTGAACTATAGCCTAGAGAAATTGTTATTGCATACTCCCATAGCGTCAATTTTTGCCTAGCAATATTAATTACCTGTTTAATCCGTGTTATATCATATGTCTTATAGTGAAATTGATTTTGTCTGACTGCAAGTTGCACCAATAACCTATCTGTGAACACTATTTCTTCAATTATCAGGAGTCAAGCGACCGCGCATACCAACTTCTCCTCAACCGGGACTTGTACAGATGTATCAAAGAAGCAATGTGCTTGCTGGTCATGCACATACACCGCAACATGATAAATATGAATTCAGTGAGTGTCATAATATGCTAATGAAGAAACTATCTATTCTCTATCAATTTTCTCAATCAATTTTCCCTATCAGGAATAATGGAAAGTGAATTAACTTGTTCCAAGTCCTTGACCATTGCGATCAAACAGCAATACACATAACTGAGGGTAAAGATTCACACAAATATATGCCCTATCTATAGTCAATGCTGATTGATGGTCAGTTAACAGTTATAGCCTGAGTTCTCCCGCGTCAAATTCTTTATTTACAAACAAGAATGTCGCAATCTATACCGTATATGATTACAGGGACAAATGGAGGCAAATGTAATTTAGATATTCTTCATTTGGTAGAAGGTATATGTAGTGTAACGTTGTTCCTATGTATTTTCAGGTCATTTTTCACCTCTGTCAGGACTCACCAATGTATCAAATGATCAAGCAACACCTACAAGTAAAGAAATATTTCTATTGGTTAGAACAGGGGTCGGGAACCTGTGGCCCTTCGAGCTTTTAGCTCATGTGGCACTTGGATACTTTAAATATTTACCGGAATAGTTTTATTTAGAAATTTTAAATTTAATATTTAGCTTTTTGCTATTAAAAGGTTCCTGACCCCTGGGTTATCAACTGGGGGATCACAGAGGGTAAATCCTATTGAAATACTGATGCACTTTCCCAATCCTAGCAGAGTTTTCCACCAGAGGGAGTTTCAGATTCCAGAAAAGGAATTGGGATTACAGATTCTTAGATTCAAACTGTTAAAATATTACCTACTGTTGCGCACACCCAATGTCAGTAGTGTGATTCATACTTGCACTTTTAAGCTCAAGCTTTTAAGCTGTGGTTGGAGTCGAACAATCTTGGAAGGGAATAACATTCTGACATTTGGTGAAAAGAGAGAATGAGGAAAAATAGTTTGAGAGCTGGGTTTGGCCTTCTATTTCTTTCAACAATGTTATTCTATATTCAGGACAACATCTTGGTTCTCTCCATGGATCAAGCTCTCCATCAGGAAGACCTAGCAGTCAAGGATCTCCATTTTCAATTCCTCTTGGTTGGTTAACTTAATTTTTTTTGGTATCAATACCTCGTTTGAAGGCAAGCACTGGGTAAAACTGTTCTTTGACATACAGTCTTTCCTATACAATCTGACTAATAAACCACCCTTCAAATACAGGAAAACAACTGGAACATGCAAGCCAGCAGTCAGGATTCGCAGATGATTTGAAAAACTCAATGACACCACCTAGAGGTCGACAACCTATCAGAATGTTGTCACAGGGTCAGCTGCTATCACAGCAATCACCAATGAATCAACTTTCGCAAACGACTCGCGTACGCTCGACCTCCCCGGGAAACTTTCGTATGAATCCTGAAAAAGCACATGTATGTCTTAGTTTACTGTCTTATACCTAGATCAGTACCAAGTTTGGAGCACACCACACAGCATAAATTGCCTGCAAACCGAATTTGTGCAGCCTGTGGGAAGCTGGGGTTTTGGAATAGAGTACGGCCTGTATAAGGAATTCAGTGCACCTTTTTTTGATGTTGTAAAGTTGATTTATTTTATTTGCAAGAAAACCAAATTGATTTTTTTATGCCAGTCACTAGTAGATAGTCATTGTGAAATGCAAGCACGACCCGCCGTCTAATCCGGTTAAGTGTATTTGGGGGGGGAGTGCTACAAGGTTGCACACCTCTGGCATAGCATATAGAGTTATAAAATATTTTCATTTGATTTGCAATTGTGTTTATATTTTTAGAGTCCGTTTCATACAACGTCGGCAGCAGCAGCTCCTATTCACACCTTCCATCAGATCCCTGGATCAAGATATTACAACAAATAATAAAAGGATATTACCCAAAGAAACAGTGAAAGGCAAGTAAGTCCCGACTGTGTGTCAAATGATTATTTGGAGTCGGTACGCGGCTGGAACATAGTTCTCATACTTTTCAGTTCCCACTTTATGTACAGTATTGTCTACCTTCCCAACATCAGCCTTGGCATTCTATTAGTTCCTGAAACCCATTTCCACCACTAACTGTCAATTTTTTCTCAAATTTTTATTGTCTGCTCTCCCCTTACCAACTTTAGCCTCACAGACTTTAGTGTAGTGTTCCTCCAATATCAACCACTTAGTGAGTGCGACACCAAGTTTCTACTAGGATGAATAACTGGTTAATGTTGTTTGCTGAACAAATTCTTTTATTGGAAGGAAAATAAATAGAAATTATGAGAATTGATATATTTACTTCCACATATAATTTACTTCAAGAACTATTTGAGTTACTGCAACATATGGTTTGGTAATTAGTGATACAGACAAGTCAATTTCAATTATTTTCTTTGTGCGACCTCCCGTTTATAATTGAGAGACATATGTGAACAAGGTGAGCCAACTGCCAGCAATTATTTGTATTAACATTGAGTAATGACTGTTGATATTGGCATATGGGGGAATTCAGGCAATGAAACTGGGCTAGATAATAAAATGTACCTACAGCCTACTTATTGGTCTCACTAGCATTTAAGTCTAGATCATGTGAATAGATCAAAGTACACATCATGTCATTTCCCATACACATGTAACTGTCATGTAGTGGGAATATTGAACTGCAGTTAGGTCTTAGAAATAAATTGGCCTTTCATTATAAACTTCCAAATTCAAGATGAAGTCTAATGCAGATGTGGAGTCAGCCTGCTCACCCGCCTATGGAGGCGGGGAACTATAATCCTTATCATCTAATGGAGAGTATATGTAGTTCATCTCACCCCTCCATATCGTGGAATAATGGGAATCAGGAGTTATATATGGTCTTATGTGTGTCACGTTATAATACACTCGATTATGGAACTCTGTAGGCAGCATAGAGCGGAGTGTTGATTGGAGGTGCTGTCCGTTGTACTCTATACGAAGTAGAATTATATGAATAAATATATCGGAATCATAACCTACAGTACTGCGAAAATATTGTTCTGTTATTCACCGTTTTGTTCTCATAATGTCAGGATTTATTGCCATCAGACAGTTACTGTAGATGGGGATTGATAAATTTACGCAACGGAACCACAGTTTTAGTACTGTTTTCTCCACTGGGAGGCGCTATTGAGAAGTCGAGGATTTTGTCATCATAATTTTCGTGCGAATAATTAAGGACTAATAATTACTCGTTTAAATTCGATTCGGTTTGTTAACACAGATTTAGAGCTAGTTATGTTGTGTTACTGTTACAGTACTGTGAGAAGAGAGCAAGAGATAGGTATATTTCCTGGAATGAAAGAATAATAACCTTCTTAAGCCTCTACAAAAGATAAACAAAAGAAGACGACATTCAACTAGGATGCAACGAAAACGTGAGTTTGTAGTTTCAATTTTTCATTTACAATACAGAACTCTAGTTTTTTTTTTGCATGCTTGTAGTCTTTGTGCGACTTATATAGTGTTATTATATAGCCTAGCTGTGTCTTGAAATGTATCTGTAGTTGATTCGCAGTTTTATTCCGACCTGACAGAATAGTTATATTCGGCCATGAAATCCGTAATAGTAGATACTGTTGCTATATATCTTAGCTGTGTCTTGAAATGTTAGTGAACTACGTAAACGTAAGTTTGTAGTTTAGGTTTTCCATTCACAAAAAAGAACTATAATTTGGTCGTTTTTCCACGCTTCTTGCTTTTGTGCGGCTTGCAAAGTGTTGTTATATAGCTTACCTGGGTTTGTCTAAGTTTGTCACTCAGCAGCATGCCAGCATCGGCTGTGAATTAATAGACTGCAGACTATGGTACGTACGTACGTTTTACGACAGTACCCACCATGCAGCTACAGTATTTCAGAATACATGAATAAAAATATCACGCCTCAAAATATAGGGCTTCATATTTTTAAATACGAATTTAGTTTAGGGAGTGATCCTGGGTAAATCAGCGTTTGGGGGTCCACGACGAGAGTAGGTCGGGAGGCCCTGGCCTAGGGGGCTAAAGGTTAATTCAATTACGAATAGTAGCCGATGTACACGAGAAAATATAAGGTCATAGAAAACAACAAGCGAAGGATTCTTCCGAAATAGCGCGATCTGTTCTTGAGTGACTAATCTACAGCTAAACTTGAGAAAACAAGGATGTCTGAATAATAAGTTTTATTTTCGAGATTTTGTAATTTTTATTTAATTTTTTTCAATCCAACGATATAATGTTGTTGGATAATGAAATTAGATATAGATAGAAAACAGTAGTGAACCGATATAACGAAATTTTGAATCCCGTTATAATCGAATGGATATGCAGTGGTAGGAGTGAGATTTCAATATAATATCTGAATTATTTATAAATATAATTTTGGATCTGAGAAATTCTTCCGAATTACATTACGGCCCCGTTTTAGTGCTATTTAAATGTTATGGGAAGTACGAACGTACGAAATCGTAAAAACTTAACAAATCATGATTGCACAGATGCATAAACAAACGAGAATTTATATTTACTGTGGAGACTGCGTAACTAGCACAGTCCTTGCATTATAAAATTCAGATACTTTAAAGCTGAGAAATATGAGAAACAGTTAATCTAATAATATGATTATATAACAAGTTACTTAATCTCTTATATGTTTAATATATATGATATATCATAGGATAAATAGGCATACATAAAGAATGATAAAGACAGTTAGATATGTGGTTTGATTAGATATGTGGTTAGGTAGGGCTACCATATTTTCATGACTAAAAACCGAGACACCTCAAAAAAAGGGCATTTCAAGTTTGGTTCATATTTAGAAGTATATAGCTATTGATTAGATGCATTTTGGGCAGTCCAAAACTAATATGCAGAATTAAAATATTACCAAGAATAAACAAAATAAAAATATCGCATTGTCAGTTTATCTTAAATATGAAAATTCTTGTTTGATTTGCTCCGTAAATTAGCATTTTATTTTCTCTCGGGCATAGTGGTTTGTTACTTTAGACAAATGTAGACATTTTGACTGACTGACCGGGACACTGGGACACTGGGACACTGGGACACTGGGACACCGGGACACGGCTTTAAAAACGGGAGAATTCCGTTCAAAATGAGACTTACGGTAGCCCTAACTATAGGGGAAATAGGTGTACACAAAGGATGAAAAAGACAGTTAGATATGTGGTTTGTGTGTGAGCTATTACTGATTTCTGGCAATGATTTTATATTGTCATTTGGGAAAGTTTATTCATTTTTAATCGGGCTAAACAATTCGAAGCAGAGAAAAGAAATGTTGTTCGATTCCATTTAGTTTATATTTTTTGCTGACACAAAACGCCATGACGTTGGGGATTTCCACTTGGCGTAGTTGTAAACATTCCTTGGCTATTGCTACTTGCGTCCAAGGTAATAAAGAGTCCGATATTGGTCCGAGATGAGTCGGTTCCCGGACGACCTGGAAACCAATTTGCGTAGGGTGCAGGGGCACCATCTGACAATTTCAAAGCATTATCCTGAAATAAAACAAGAAGTTAAACAATCGGTCCTGATATATATATACATGTGTGTGTGTGAAGTATTGCTAAAAATTCTATTGGGGAAGGTGAAACAATAACATTGTAGAGATAAATTCAAATTGAAGAATGAATCAAAGTACATATCATATCATTTCTTATACACATGTAACAACGAATATAATATGTTGCATAGCGCTGTTTAGATCTCTTCTCACACTGACTGATACGCACCGGTTACTTCTGGGGTCAACTTTACTACGCCCCACCGATAAAACCAAGTGTAGTAAGTGTAAGAACGACTAGTATTGCCAGTTATTATAACAGTTGTGAATGTGAGAAGTCGTTAAGTATCTGTGGTTACTTCACTTACCCCATAATCATACGTCATGGCAAGCCAGATTTTGAGGTTACTAAAACCAGCTGGAATGTTGGCTCTTATGATTCCCGTCACAAGTACATAATGGCCGCCGCTCGTGATATCTGCGACTGCTGCTGACGCACACAGAGTCTGCGCTTGGGCAAAAGTGATTTCATCGTTTTCCGTGTTTGCAGTTATCATCAAACTGTAGCAAATGCCGCCGAAATCAAAGGAAGGGGCTGGGAGAATGAAATGAAATATTTTTGACTTCATTGTTTAACCCCCTAAGCCAGTGGTTCTTAACAGGGGTTCGATGAGTCAGCCTCAAGGGTTCGGCAGAGGTCAAGAATTCTAAGACTATTTTCAACAATACCATTTCTAACGAAAAAAATCATTCATCACCGTTCTTTGAACACAGTGATTTTGTGTGTAACTGATGCATGGTTCATTATGTGCCCTAAAAAATATATATACCTCTGTTTTAAAGAAATCATATTTCATTTTTCCAATAACGAAGGGTTCGGTGAATGCACTGATAAAGCTTGCATGGTTCGGTACCTCTAATTGGGTTAAAAACCACTGCCCTAAGCTCTATACCCCTCTATAATATGCAACCCATCCATCTTCATTACAATACACACACCTACTTTTGAAAAATTTCGAAAGCAAAAAATGCTTGGAAAATCACGGTGATGATTCAATCTATTATTGCTTGCTTACCTGTACATGATCCTTGAGGCGGTGCGGTAGCGGGAGCAGGAAAAACTTCCATTTCGTCACCTGAGTGAAAAAAATAATTAAATTTTAAGCAAGGCTTGATCGTTTCATTTGAAATGATTTAGGGAATATTAATTTTCTTCTATACGTTATAGAAATGGAACACAGATATATAAATAAACCTGAGTAACTTACCATTGCATTAGCGGGCTCCTAATTTACCAACATTGTAACTTTGTTTAATTTTAATTTTAATGTCGCACATCATCCTCTATACGACGCTGAGCGCTGATCAGGTACAATAGTATTTAGTAGGCTAGCATTGTAGAGCGGTATCTAGTATGATGGTACATCGGTATTTAGTATATTCATTTGGTACAGGTTCTAGTATTGCCCCCCAAAACTACTTAACTGTAGTAAAAAAACAGCTGCAAGTGTCTATTGTACCTGTTTCACATAGCATAGCGTGTCTTCCAAATGTTGTTATAATGGGAGAAGTAAACATTCCTTGAGGATCAGCAGGTGTTGGATCTACTAAGAGACCAATCAAAATATTTGCGTTTTCAGCACCGGGACCTCCCAACCATTCGGTAAAACTTGCAAAGCTTCCGTTGTAAAACTGGGCAGTGTTTGACTGGAAATACAAGTAACAACATGTAAGATTGTCGAGTAATGTCTTAGTTGATTAGTTATTTCAAAATACACTCCCGCTAACAAGGAAAGAAACTCCACAATTGCAGTAGTCCAGTTATCAGAAGGTCACAAAAACAACAAGTTGCACTCCAGTTGTGCTGACGTTGCTTATTGTGATCGCTTTGGGACAGGAACGTTCGTAGAAAAACCGTAATTATTCCAGCTAATATTTTAAATACTCACAAAAGTATTGTATTTCATCCCAGTCCATAGCTTCAAATTCGCCCATCCCGCCGGGATCATTGGTCGAATGTAAGTAAGCAGCATGTTGTAGTGATCCTGACTGTAAATATTTGCTGGATGAAATCCGGACGGGCATCTATTCGAAACCCAACGATAAGGCAGAGTTTCAGTTTCCCGGCTCACAAGATCCACAATCAGAAAGCATTCACCATTCCATGTCGAACCGTTATTTCCTGAAAAGATATTCTAGTCATTACTCCGATACAATAAAGGGAATAGGAATACTAAAATATCCAGTGCTTATTGCTCCATAGTCAGTGTGGAAGAGTGGTCGAAACGGTGCTATGCGACATATTATATTCGCTGTTACATGTGTATAGGAAATAACATGTGTACTTTGATTCATTCCCACGATATATTTAACTGTGCGATACAAAACCAGGCATGGTACGGGTGTGTATACCATACATAGTACTATATAAAGCGTGTAAGAAATATATTCTGAATAATTCTGTGGGAAGTATTTATGTAAGAATGCCAGACGTAAGAATTGAATGCGTGAGATATGAACAATAACCTGTTGCGAGCTTGTATGATACTGAATTATAAGTTACGAGTTAGCTGTTCTAATTAACAAACCTGCACAGTCAAACGCTGGTCGCGGTCTTGCAACTGAAAATATAAAAAGTAGTATTAGAAAAAGTAGTAGAATTGCAAAGATGAGGAGTAAAGAGTTGGCGTGTTTTGAGTGGTGTCTTGGAACAGAAAAAGAGACTCTGGCTATCCGAGTTCGAGCAAAACGAAGTTAAATACTGTACATGTATTTTGAATACGGTTCTGTTAGCAGGAAAATATAGAAAAGGTAGTGGCTGCATAGGCTATATAGGCTGTATATGCAGTATGTGGCTGTATAGGCATTACCTGTGTATTATTTTTATTGTGTTGGATTTACAAGCAATTCCAGTTACGAACAACCTCTTGGAACGTGACCAGTTGGTATGTTGAGGACTTACTGTACATGTATTTTGAATGGGGTTCTGCGGGCTTTGACTGTATTTGCTGTTTGAGTTTATCGATATGGGTTCGGATTAGGGTCTGGGAGCGGATTAATTCACTTTCCATAATTTCTAATCGAGATAATTGATTCGGTCTTCGAATAATTCAGTGTTTGGAAGGCCTCGTGAAACGAAATATATATATATTACTGTAATTATTTTACAATCGCCAAATGTCATTAAATATTACATACTATTATAATGCAAGAAATAAGAATATCAATGCAATGCGACATCATCATTACGACAAATTAGTAGTTTCAGTTGGCCCCCAGAAATTCCACTGTGTTTATTCAGTTTTAGTCTTACTAAGCAACACGACCTAGTAGTAATACATCTACACGGGACTATCGTATAAGCAACCGGAAAAAGAGCAGCCAGATAGCTGTGCAGGATAATCGTCATATCCTGTTACTTAAGCATCTCCCCTAATAACATATCAGTGTTGCTGTATGAGAGCAAACTATTTAACACTCGTAAAAACTCTCGTAGAATCAGTGGATCCTTTTGATCGGAATATTCGGTGCTGTCTGAGCATTACCCGTAGACTAAAAACTCTCGCCGTAATACTTTATTTTGTATCTGCTTGTGAAGCGAATACCAAACGCTTAAGCTTATCACTTGTGACTGTAGTTGTCGTTTCACCTAGTCATATTACAATGAAAATAACGATAGATAATACACTATAACAGCCATAACAACGAAAACTACCGTTAAGGCCCGGTTTAGACGAAAACCACGGACATAATGACCTCTACAGAAGGTGGAACATAGAATATGAACACGCTGTGGGAGGGCACAGGGTCCAGGCAAGACAAATCGAACTAAAGAAATGAAGGCATCATAGCACAGGCAACCAAATTTGTGTAAATGTAATTTCAGCCGTAACAACATTGTAATATAATCCATCATCTATAATATAATTAAACAGTAATCTGGGTCAGATTTTGTGATTGCTGCATCACCAAAGTAATAAATAAAACTAACCTGCAGGGAATACCAATACATCATCGCAACTACTTTGCCCATTGACATAAAGAAATCCAAATGTGAGCAACAACAGAGTTAAATACACCAGTCCGTTCATTTTCATTCCACTTTGACACTTGAAATCGAAATGTAGATAACTACTAAAATCAAAAGTCTGAAAAAAATGAAGATAGTAAATGCTGAGTATTGCTATAGAATCATGCTTCACACGTCTCAATTTTTGATTTATTGATATACAATTAAGCTACTGAAATAAATGATATTTTACGAAATATAGAGGGCCTAATAGGCTTAAACATACTACCTAAAGCTCGCTACCCCGACGTCGCCTTGCCTGGAATTCCAGTTAGCCCGAACTGATTTGAATT
Organism: Halocynthia roretzi; assembly: GCA_013436055.1. NCBI lineage: Eukaryota > Metazoa > Chordata > Ascidiacea > Stolidobranchia > Pyuridae > Halocynthia > Halocynthia roretzi. The sequence goes on along the minus strand of QRAM01000195.1, from coordinate 59,196 downwards.
GCCCCCACAAAATCCTTTTCCCAGAATAAATGTTAGTATCGCTCGAATAATTCCCTTGGTCCCTTCCACTCTGAGCTAACAAGCTTAACCCTTAAAATATAGACCAAAAAAACACAGAGAAGGATATTAACCGCGGGTATAAAGGTAATTAACATTTAAACTTTCTACAACCTCTCTAAAACATTCGTCTTATTTTTCTAACTCAATCCTCACGAGCAAGCCTCAGCTATTCTCACGAGCAAACTGCCTCTAACACTACAGAGTAATCGAATATCTAAACACATTAGTCTGATGTATTCCTTCGTAAGAGAATAATATAATAAAGATAAAGAGCATCGGGGTATTCTCGCTGTTTCTTTTTATTTATAGCGGATGTGAGATCTCAGGATATGATCTACTTACTTACATAACATTATATAGGATATCGAGCAGAAGATTATGTAATTACCTTATACGAGAATTCAGTTACCAAGCTAACGAAAAACAGTTGCCCTGATATGTATCAATGCTGAACCGAATATTAAAACCCACCCAGGCATCCCTTACCCACCATGTCGGTTCATTACTACACAGCATAAAATAGCACTGACGAGTCACTGCTCAATAATTATAACGCAAGGAAAGGCGAAGATAGGCTAAAATTTATCGTGTTTTGTCAGGGACTACCCGGTGTTGGGGGCAGATGGTATAATTAATTGCATAGTACCTGCATAGCATTTGGCGGGTATGCGAGATCTTAAACAGTAATACATACATGTATAGTATCAAGCACACGCAAGTTAATTAATTTAAAATTATATACGTTAGCTAGCAGTAGAGAGCGCTCGACCCCCTGTTCTCTCTCTCGTTCGCCGTTTTTCATCAGTGCATATAATCTCTCTCGTTTAATGACCCTTCACACTTATCACCGTTATCAAGACCCAGAGCTATATGTCTCCCACTCACTCAGAGACACACGTCTGCTTATTACTACATAGACAGTATGAGAAGGGATCTAAACAGTGCTACACTACATATTACATCCATTGTTACATGTGTATAGGAAATGACATGATATGTACTTTGATTCATTTTAACAAATGCTTCAGGGAACACTTAATCACAAGATAGAACTCTTTGACCTTTTGACCCTATCCTTTAACGTCCCTATGGAATCGTCCCTGAATTATAACTTGCATAGTACTACTATTTATAGAGGTTTCACTTTTTAATGTCGCACAACATCCTCGATATGACAAGTACGGCCAAGATAACTCTGGTAGTAGTATGGTCCAGCGATATTTAGTATTCAGCTGGTACTGCCTGTTCTGCTTTTTCTGCTGATTTTAGTATTTATCATTAGAGTTCGGTATTATGACGCATGAGAAGCATTGTTGCGTATCCTTTCCCCTTTTGAACTCGGACAATGTATGAGAAAACGATACGAGGCTGTTGATTGTTTTTGGTCGGAAATATGGTTGAGAAATGTTGTATCGAGAATTGAATTCTATTGAATTGACTGAGAAAGAATTACCGTATGTGCTGGCGTATGTTGCAACTGATGTATTTCTGAGGTTCAGGTTTTATATTCGCCAGAAGAGTAGACCCTAAAAATATAGAGGACCATGCAACGAACTGTCGAGAATTTGTATGAGTTAACCAGCAGCATAGCATGCAAGTAGTATATAAAACTTGATATGGTAAGACTAACATGATAGAATTAGTGTATTACCGTATTGATGTAGACCTGCTGGTAGCTGGTAGTGCATTGAATCTTCCGTACAAGTTGCGATATGAGACTAGCATGATATAATTTGGGAAGTAGTGCATGGATGAAGGCCTATTAGTAGTATCACAGCCTTCAGTCATGTATCAACAACTTCATGCTCGACGTATTTGTCGTCTCCTAGTTTTCAGGCAATTTTTTATGCTTCAAGACTCCGGCATATACGCCAACATGTACAGTACTTGATATTTAATGAAAGGTTGCTGCCTGAAACGTCATAATAATTGATACTTGAAGAGTTCTAGCTAATTATGATGTGGCTATATTTAACGGGCTGTTTGTCTTACTCATGTTTTGTACAATTGAGTGTTACCGTGGGTGTAATTCTTGCGTTGGTGAAACTGCGTTGAAATAACATTAATGCTGTGAAGATTTGTGTTTTAATGTCTTCTACCAACGTTATAACGTAAAGTGCGTTGTAGGCACCGGCTTTCGTTGAAACTCTAGTTACACTATCATACATTCTTACATTCACTACAACATTCTTACATTCACTACAACATTCTTACACTCACTACAACATTCTTACATTCACTACAACATTCTTACACTCACTACAACATTCTTACATTCGCTACAATATCTTAGATTGCTTAAATGACAATTTAACCTTACTTAAACCTAACAAGGAATAGTTAAATTTTGTAGCGATGTACTAACTAGCTGCTAGCTGCTAGCTGCTAGCTGCTAGTGTGAATGAGCTATTGGTAGTAATACAATGAATTAGCTGTGTGACTTCCGATCCAGAGTCGGGTTACAGCGCTGTTTACCACCCACAATTGACGTATATAGTTGTAGATTGCATCATGTATTAAACACGGAATAGACAACACGTAGGCTTTGTTGGTTATTGTATTTATTTGAACTAAAATGTGTTAAAATTAGCGTAATGAAATAAGTACATCGCTCTCTCGTTAAATGGATGGAAACGTTAACGATGGAAATAGTGTACAGTAAACCCTCGCTAAGTCAGAATTCTTGATGCATCAGACCATTTACTTACAAGGTTTAGAGGTTGCTATAAAGCAGACTTGCGATTGAATTCAATAGTTAGAACAGATGCAAATACTTCAAGCCTCTATATCCATCTACTTCTAATAATCTGAAGCAGGAAATAATTGATTTTGAATTTGTTCGGGTTAAGGCGAGGAGATGCACAAGCTATTGAATTTATGCATTGAGTCAAAATTAGAGTTACTACAGGATTTGGAAGTCGTGTTATATCGATCTGCCGTATCTAAGGAAGTCCAATAGAGGATCAGTATGTTGTGGTTGGAATATAATAAACATATCAAGTCATTAGAACTCTCAGATTGATTCTCTTGTTTGATATTGACTTAAGACTGATAATATTTCCCGTTTCGGAATTCCAGTTGCTCATGAGCGCTATATCGAAACAGTGTGAAGCAGGGCAGCTTTTAACTGGGTATGATTGTATTTGAGCCCAGCAATTTTGGCCCATTTTCATTCTAAGTTGGGCGATCTCGAGCCAAAATGAATGTACATTGTAAGCCAACTATTCATTTCGATAGGTAAGCATTACCCAACCTTTGTTGCATTCGCAAAAACTCTGCAAAGGTCGTTCAATAGTGCAGATGACAATTACAGAGAATGAATTGATCGAATCTGTCATTCGTTTTTTATTAATTATTCACGTTGTGAATCAATTTATCGATGAAATGCCAGATCGTGATAGTTTTCAAATTATTCACTACTTGTTATCAAACCGATATTGTGAATAATATTTGGTATATATCGGTATAAATCATTTCCCTTTTCGATATACAGTATATTATTCATTGCCTAGTGGTGCATACGTTATACTGATCTATGAGGTAATATGTCTCTGAGCATAATAGCTAATGCATAATAACATTATCAGATATACGCTAAACGATCTATTAGTTAGGACCTGAGGAGTGAAATATTTATCGTGATTAACAGTGTTTTAACAGCTATTTGTTGCCAGTAGTAAAGGTTTTAGACACAGCATATTACTTATTGCATGGTTGTAATTTGTACTCGGTATATATCACAGACCTCTTGTAGATCAGCGGTTTTGAACCCCGAGGCCATGGACTCATTTGAGTCTGCGGAAAGGTTTGAGTAAGTTCGCTGAATCGCGTATCGCAACAAACTTCAACAGGAGAATGATATTTGATGTGCTTTGACAACCATTGCTCCGAATTTCGACGAGCTTGTGAAGCAAGGACAGGGCTCACATTTTACAGTTAAATCGATTTTGCTGACAGTACTGTTTGTATTATATTATTCACAGCGTAATTTCAGTCGGCAAAAACCTATACTGGTAAGGAAATAGTCCGCGGTCTGAAAAGGTTGTAGATAAACGAGCATAACGACTGCACAAGCCTCAGGGGGAGAAATACTTTCGTAATTACCGATGTATTGACTGTTATTTGCTACGGGCATATGGAAGCACAGATCAGGTTTTGTATACCATGTAGTCAGTCACGTCAGTAATGAAATAGTAAAGTGAACTTTGGTAACTGCATAATTTCCGTTAGATGAAATGTTATCTGCAGTTATTGCACATATTTTGTGACTTATATTATTTACCATACCTCCTAAACGTCCTATGTCTAGTCTTGGGCTTTCAGCAAAGCAGCATAGGACATCGCTAACGCCTAAAACAAAACTGGAGATAATCAACAGAGCACAGATTGGTGAAGTTGCGTCAGCCATATGGCGCTACTACAACTTATATTGCCTTGTGATAATGTATTTGTGTCTCCTTAGTATGAAATATGTGTCTCTATAGTAAACATAAATACGAAACTTAAGTTGTTCCACTAAGGCTTGTCCTAGGTGGCAGAATTCAGCAAGGTCAGAATCAGTCACCCATTACATTGCATTGTTTGATAACAAGGGGCAAATCACAGATTTATATGCGATCCTCATTAACAGCGTAAAACATGTATTTTTTTTCCTTTGAAGTTGTTTTTAGCAATAGAAAGTATATTTTTGTAGCTGTTTTTAAGCATCTGTTTGGAAAAAAGGCACTATGAGGGAGCTAGTGAAGACAGCGTCCAATTTCTGGATGGCTTTCCTGTTCATTCTCGATATATTCATCGATTTTTACACATTGTATTTGTACTATCACGAACAGTCGTCGGCTGTTTTCGGTACTGCGGTTGGATGTATTGTACTATCTTCTTCGATACAGGGTTATTATCACGCACGTAGATTGTCAAGAACATGGTACGAAGGTATATTGATATTTCTGGCACAAGTTCCATTTCAATTAGTGGATGCATGGTTCCTGGTCAAAACCATATTCGGAACAGAAGCAAAATCTGAAGAGAAGCAGGCCGACATTAAAGGCAAAGTGGCGATACTATGGGGCTTTGAAGCGATGCTTGAAACTGCTCCACAATTCATGATCAACATCTACGTTCTGTCCAACTGTCTCTCGTCAACATCAAGTCGTAGATTCCAGTATTTTTCCGCGGTTGTTTCCTTCATTTCCTTGTCGTTGGAAATAGCTCGTTTTGTGAAATACCTATCGTTGAGAGGAGTCCAGAAGTATCATTTCATTTTGCTCGCTATTTATAAAGGATTTCTCGTTGCCGGTCGAATGCTTGCCTTTATTTATTTCGTATCACTGTGCAAGTGGTGGACCATTTTGATCATTGTGTTTCACGGATATTTCTACAGTCGGTTGGTTGATAAGTTCGACCCGGATCGGTCTCTTCTACCGTCGAACATCGCGAAATTTGTCCCGGTGTTAGAGATCAGCGTGGCCATCGTTACGGATCGCTACAAACCTTTGAATACGAAGTTTAAGCAATTTACAAGCTTCGAGTTTCTGTTGATTGTGCTCTATTCTTTCGAGAATCTTCTCATGTCGTGTGTACCATCCATCTTCATGAGCGTCAATGAAAATTGTCAGATTAATGATGATCCCGAAAAGGTCGAAAAAATATGCGATTTCTGTCTTCTGCCACCAGAGGTCTCTGTTCCAATGGTAGTTCTGTCTCTTCAGGTCATAGGTCTTGCTTTAGCGGCAGTTTATAACCGATTTTGCAATCAGGATAGTGAAGAAAGAAGCCTTCCCATCACAAAAATGGATTAACTCAATGCTAGAATGGTATTTCCCTTTCAGAAAGATACATTACAAATGAATACATAAAATACTGGAAATCCTAATGAAGATTATAGTTAATTAAAGTCCCCTGCTGAGGTTCAAGTATTTGGGTGCTGAGGTGAGAAATATACAGCCAGTTTGAATCTATTAATCTCCCATCTCAAATTCTTCCCTGAATAGCTGAAATTTTTCTCTTGGCAGAATTTATCTCTGGTTAAAAACCCCCAAATGAAGTAATGATGAGTAATGATTTTCAGGTTAAACAATTAAAGTGCAGTATCCGTGTTTCTACTCAAAATTCGGGAATCTTTTGCAATAATTTAGGCAGCTTACTTGACTTTTTTTGTTTTACCATTTTAAGTTTTTGCATTACTCGATTTAAATTTAGATTTTCTTTTATATTTATTTTTTAAGAAACGAGTCGTTCCTATAGTTACTGTGATGATGTAATTATGTGCCCCCGTTTTGATAACCACTGCTATTGAGGATATCGATATTGATGATTTCATGCATTTTCTTTGAAGCTCCAGTTAAGGTTTATTCATTTATAAATTTGTATTTTCCTAGCAGTACTACGACGAAGGGGTCGGTCTTTATTTATTTAATATTAAGTTTATTTTCAATGTCTGTGTATCAATTGTACTTTTTATTGACATTTGTTGATGAAAAATGAATGATAATTTATGGAAACAAAATTCTGTAATAAAATCTTTGGAAGAATTTAACAATAAACTATTTATTCAGAATTCATCGTGTCTTCTATATCGGGTACGTTCTGTATGTCTTCAGATTGCTGCTGTCAATCATTATCTTCTGTTTCTCATCATCATTTGCGCTATTCCGTGTTCCCCCATTTCAATGTTGAACTAGAATTGTGCTACGCTACAATTATGCAGAACTCCCGTCGTTTTTCATTGTAAATTAAAATGTAAGGTAATGTAAAAATCTTGCAGAGACGCGTGAATATCATTGCTACAGAATCAAAAGCCATCACTAATTTTCATCTTGTAGTATTTGAGAACGTTTCCCTTATCACTGCGCAATCAAACACTTTTACTAATTATAGCGTGGTCTATTTATTTGTTTCGACCAATCATCTGATTGGTGAGATGTTTCTCAAATGCGCGCTTACGTCACAACTCAAATTTCAATCACACACGTATGAAAAATCAGTTTATATCGGCTGAAATACTGCTAGTCGCCTTCATTGTGTTGCTGTTGCTCAACATGAGCAGTTGTTTATCCAGAGCTGGTTAGAGTTAGACAGTTTGCGGCCGTTTAGATTTATATATTAGCATGTTATATTATTGCTAGTTAGATCCACTGCTATTTTTATATTGTATATATACATGTGGTTCAAATTCTGTTGGCAAATTTCTTATTTGAAATATCTCTGTTTCATCATCATAACATTGATAACTACCTAACTGTAATTAACTGGTAAACATAACCACAATTCCAGGTGGATTTTCTAATAAGTTTCAATACGAAATATACATTTCTAACATACAAAACGGGTTTATAAGATTTCAAGCTGAATCGTAAGAGTTTGAATATTTATATTCTGTTATAATTACTGGAATATGCCTAGGAATTTGGACTTCATGTTTTATATATTTGTAATAATTATTGTTATATGTTGTATGGGTGTTTGTATGTGTGTTGTATTGTGCACCGGGCCCGGTTGCTTTTTACTGTTTGTTTCATATGTTTAATTCGCCCTTAACGTTTCAGAACAGGAGGAGAGCCAACAGTTGATGAGCCCGCAATGCAACGGTTGGTATAATGTACTTTGGTTATAAATGTAACGTGATATAATGGATTGAATGAATTTTTGTAATTTCAGATGCACAGGAGGAGAGCTGACAGTTGATGGCCCGACGGTTAATGACCCCACAACGCAACGGTTGGTATAATGTACTTTGGTTATAAATGTAACGTGATATAATGGATTGAATGAATTTTTGTAATTTCAGATGCACCCGTATTAAAAACGTATTTTTCAAGTAGAATTCATTTGCCAATTCAAAAATCTCTCATCAACCTAGATCTTTCCCTTTAACAAAAACTGATACCCCCTTTCAGAAGCTCCTAATAATCAGATACGAAAACGGTCCACAGTACACGCCAATTGGTAATACGATATTTGGATCTAATTACTAAACGTCCTTTTTCAATTCAAGGCGAAGGAAGAGCATCACCTTCAGCATTGCTGACACCGGCGGAGGCGTTGACATCTTGGGAGTGGCGACGCTGATGAAATCTCTGGCGCACATGAAGCGTCGAGCAACGTCTTCGGCGTGGTTCGAGGCGTCGACATCGTGGGTGCGCAAGGTCCAACGACCCGAAGAAAAACTGTAAGATTAAGTATTATTATTGGGGGAGCTGGCATGAATTACCCTCATTTTTGTATTCTCGATTTAATTGACGGTATTAAACGTCCCTTATGGTAATTTTAACTGTATAAAGTAAATTAACACAACTGTATAGTATTTTCTATATTGACACCGGTAAATATTCCATATAATTTCCGAGCATAAATAATTTTCTTGAATTTCTAACTTTTTTTGGCCATGGCTATAAATATACGATATTTTTTCCAATTTACTAATTATTTAATTGCATTGAATGATTCCCTTAATGAGCCGCTCCCCTTTATACTACTGTGTGATAGGCTACGGTTAGGCCTAGATATATGTGCTTAGAAGAGGCGAAAAGGAAGGAGACGCCGGGCAACGACAAGAGCAACAACCGCAAGAGAGAAGAGAGGGAAGTAGGAGATGCAACTATCACGGAGAAGTATGATCTCTTGGTTTCTCTTGATTTTTAGTAGTATTATTACGTATTATTTGTCGGTGTTTCGTATTGTTCCAGGGCCAGGATGATGAGACAGCAACCACAAGAGAGAAGAATCGAAGAAGATCATGAACAGACAACCAACCATGATGGAGTGAGACAATTGTTTGGTTTTCAGTCCATTTAGTAGGAGTAGATGGCTTGTTTATTAATAGTACCTATTATATTGCGAGTATTCATGTTGTTTTAGGGCCGGGATGAGGATGCAGCAACCAGAAGAGAGAAGAATCCAAGAAAGACATGAACAGACAAACAAGCATGGAGGGGTAAAAAAAATTGTTTGATTTTCAGTCGATTGAGTATTATTCAATACATCACTTGTAGATGCAACGCGGTAAACAACCAGATGGGGGCCTTCGGCGTTACCAGGACGCGGTAAACAACCAGATGGGGGCCTTCGGCGTTACCAGGACGCGGTAAACAACCAGATGGGGGCCTTCGGCGTTACCAGGACGCGGTAAACAACCAGATGGGGGCCTTCGGCGTTACCAGGACGCGGTGAACAACCAGATGGGGGCCTTCGGAACACAAGCGCGTAAGTGGTAAATTTTAGGTTACCCAAGGATATTCCAGGCAGACGAAATATTTCGCTTTCTTTTTAGACGATTAGCGCTTGCTTGGGTAACCCGATGAGACCTTGGTCGCGTCGAGACAGCGGTGGACGAGGAGATGAGAGGTGTGTATTGTTTTCTACTTAAAAACATTCTTTTCTCTTAGTTCATAGAATTATTTGAAAAATGAACCAATGGTTAGTTCGCCGTATTCATTTACCGGCTATTTTTTGGACGTCTGCAAATTATTAAATCTTAAATTACGGTTTGTTTTTATGAAATTGTCGATCTTGTATCCAACAATTATTAATATAATTCATTCCAGTGATCTTAATTTATGTAGACACTGAAAATAACTGAGTTTTCATAATCTAATACACCTGCAGTATATAACCCAAGGTAATGTATCTTTAGAAAGAAGAACGAAGACTAAAGATGGAGTGATGGGAGACGTGACAGAGTGTAGGACGTCTCTCCAGTATGTTCAATTGACTGAATGAGTAGCTAGATGTGTCTTCGATGCATTGACAAAGCATTCTCTCTTCCCTTCCTTCACACGTAGCTCGCAGGTTGTACGAGATTTGCAAGTATTCAACGCTTGCAATAAGCTTGACATCCATGAGCTGAACATTATCCCAATACTAATGTAGCGTATTGGTTTTATGTAGCGTATTAGCTTCATGTAGTGTATCGGCTTTATGTAGCGTATTGGCTTTTTGTACTTCATCGTTGCACAGTTGCTTGGATACGCCGGCATCTTCGTAGTTGTGCGACGATGTATTTATTGTACCCGAACTTTGATAACTGGCGGATGGAGATAGCTTGGATTGATCACCTGAGCTTCTCTGCTGGTCAGTTGTTTCCCATGTTTTTATGGACCTGATTTCATTTATTTACTTCACGTTTTCGTGCATTTATTGGCCCATTTTTACTGGATTGCTTTTCCTCATTTAAGCACCGCTAGATTGTGCTCTTGAGCCATCTGTAATATGACCCTTGACATTGCATGACGTATTCACAAGTAGGGGGGTTATTTTCTGATTTTGACCACCGCGTGGTGGCGCCATCGAGCCATTGCCGATGTGCTTTTTCCCTGATATTGTTAACAAGTTAATTCGTGTCGAAAGCGTTTACTAAAGCAGTCCGTAATGAAGTCTAGTCGATGCATTAACTTTAATAACTAAAACATCATTTAATGGGTTGTTGGAATTTAAATTTAAATAATTTTTTGCTAATGTATTGATCCATCAGGTTCATGTTTATATATTTTGCTTAGTATTTTTTTATATATTGCATTTATATATATATAGTACATGGCAGTCACATCTATCCAAAGGCCCCTTGACCGTTAAATAAGAAAATTTAAATAATAGAATAATATGAGCATTGGATAAGTTTTGTATTGAGGGAAAAGTAAATGGAAACAAATGGATCTTAAATGAAACGGCTAACCATTAACATCAATACCTGGGTTCCAATTTCATGACGTCCCTCTTGGGTCGAGATAATGTTTAACAACTTTTAAATAACTTTTGATACATATTGAACTCGAAATCGAACTCATTGCCAACTGCTTTGCATACATGCCTTTCCGTATTTATGGTTCGTAAGACGCACTTAAGACAAAATAACTGTGTATTAATCTGTAAAAAAAATGTTTAAAATCATATTCCAATGTATATTAATATTATACAATTTCAAACAGTTTCTTTGAGTATTCTCTTGAAACATCCATAACATACAACGTCTTTGGCCTGAAAATACGTTTTTATTCATTTATTTTTCATTTTTAGACAGGCTCCACTCCAGCACCCTGCGTGGTCGAGTTGAAGGACGTTTTACGTTGCAGCGAACGGCATATATCATGTGTATTACTTCATAACATCTGTTAGATGATATGTAATTATTCTTTACCCTTTCTTGTCTCTATATGCGTTGTGTCCCCTCGTATATTTCACGGTTCCGATTACATTTGAACTCCGCTATTACATAGCAGGAGTTTTAATTATGATGACTGAATCTACAATCACCTTTTTCTTAAAAATCATTACGATCCGAATCCAAAATCACTAGAAACAGCCTCAAAAGACTACGCCGGTACATTGCCTGCTAGCGGATGTGACTTTAACCGTCGTTGTTGCCTAGGTTACACACTACAAAAGCCGCGGGTAGGCGATCGAGAGACTACCTGCTCTCTACCGCTTTTTGCGTGACATAGGTTGTTCTCTAGTGATTTTGTAGTGCGACTGCGTCATATCTTATTATTTTCGTGCAGAAATTGAATAATAATCCTAATTTGATATATATTGAACTACATTTGATATTTGACGACATTCAGATGTTCTATATGAAGTGCTTTGCTTTCTATTACGAATATTGTGATGTTGAACGCTTTTAGCGCAAGTACAGTAAAGTTATATGCATGTTACGAATGCAAATTTGAATTGATCCTCTTCAGACTTCTTCATTTCTTGTTCACGTTTGATGATAATAACTACTCATTTGAAACCATTCTAATATTTTTATTTGTTATTTTTAATCTTTGTACTTGTGCAGTAAGAAGGGGTTTAATGGCGTCTATCTTATTAGGCTGCTCTGCTGGCAGTCAAAGACGTTTCGCCTATTCCTGGTGTCGCCTAAAAGATTGTCATACCTCGCAAAATACTACACAGAATCATGCCAGCCCTACAAATCAAAGGAGATCACCTCTGGCTTCATGATTTAGGGCAAATAGAGGTTACTTTCAGGTCAGCAGTCCTGCTATTGTTTATGTCGTAATTTCATGTTAATTGATAGCATAAGTATTCACTTTGTCCAGGGTCAGATCTGAACCAATTTGCTAAGCCTACTACCGAGGGCACATATGCAGTGGCATTAGTAAGGCAATAAGGCAGTGGTACATAAGACTATATTAACTCGCTCCTTTAAAAAAAAACATTTATTTCTCAGACACGGTTGGCGTTCCAAATCGCAACAGCAAGGTCATTTACTTTCGGTGATGTTTGTTACTCTCTCAAAACAATCACAACTGCTTGGACTCTCATCAGCTTCAATAACGATTCAATGGTAAGCTTAATCAACTTAGTTCGTATCACTGAATGTTCGTAAGTTGTTTGTTTGTAGGTCGGGAAATGTCTGTATAAATATAGAACGTTCATGATATTCATAAGCACATTAAATGATATACTGACCTTAGTAAACAATATTCATGTATTTGCCATAACCCAGCTCAGGTACGGTACCAGCAAGGTACGAGTGTGGTCCATCAAAAAACTTGTTTATATCAAGTTAAGCTGACCTAGTATAATCATTTCAAATTAACTGAGATAGAATAGTTAGAATAGAATAGGAATATAGAATAGTTAAGGCTACCAGTTTGCTTGGAGATGGCTTCACCCAAGGTATTGTGTAGGAGAGAATAATATGATGTTAAAATGAGGTTCATCAGGATGACAATTAATCTCCAATCTAAAAACTAGGATTTGATTTCATAATCACATCGCTCAATATCACTTTGTATTATATTAATTCAAGTGTGTACAGGGGTAATGTAATGGTAATTGTAGAAATAGACTTGCCTAGATTACTATTTACTGCATAGGATATATTAGATGCTATCCCTTATACATTCATTGTATATTGAAAGTTCGCCTTACCGTTAATAAAGATGCTCTGCATTGCAAAGCATCGAATCGTGCCGTGCATGCCTCCAAATGAAATCATTTCCCCTCAAGTCAACATCCCCCGAGCGTTACATAACTACCGTAGCATATTGAGACAGAATATTTAACAATACTCCTTTTATATTGTATGGTATATTGTCCATATGCCTTCAATTGAACTTCTGTATATGAGATGATGATGACATGTCTAGTTCAATTTAATCTTATATTATATACTGAATGTTATTTTGTACCGTTAATACACATGCTCTGTATCGCAAAGCATCGAATCGTGTTGTGTAAGCCTCCAAATGAAATCATTTCCTCTCAAGTTCTACATCCTCTATATCGTACCTTATCTCTAATCCAATATAGTGCTTGTGCGTTAGGAGATTTTATTTAGTAAAGTCTTTGTGGCGGTCGCAGTGCTGGTATATATTTGTGTAGAGGTATCAAGCCTATTGTTTATATTTTCAGATTATTTACTATTCACAAGTATTTGAAAGATCATTTTATCTATATTGAACATGGAAGCCTTCTACTTGACTTTTCTGTTACTGACTATCGGATTTCTTCATGCTGAAGGTATGCGAGGGCGAGCACTTTTCTCAGCGGAATGCCCAGATGTCTATCTTGGTGAGTAAGTAGGCCCAGATATCAATGTTGCNAGGTAGTGTAGCGTAGTAATTCTTGTACTTAGAGATAAAAATGTCAAAAACAGTTTTTAAGGCGCGGCTTTATCATTATGACAAACCAGGTTTATATGTATTACCTACATTCATGTGTGCTTATTAAACCAAGAATAGGAAACATATTATTTGTTATCCGAGGGTTGACGTTATATTCTACTCGATAATGCAAACTTCATTTACAAATAAACTCCCATAGGCTTATGAACGGGAAATGGTTGAGGAAAGTAATGTTAGATGAGTGCCATGTCAGCATGAGTATGTCATTACAATTATGTGAAATATGTGAAAAATTAAGAAAAACAAAACGAGAGTTTTACCCAAGTATAGTGTTTCCATTTGTTGGTAGTTGGAATGGAACCTGGTTGTTAAATCAAGAGTTATGAAAACCAAATGGTTGGATCAATTTTGATATTAATGCGAAAGTTTTTCTGTATGCACAGATGGAGCATTGTCTAGAACCCGGACACACCTTGGGAACACTTTATGCTGATAACTCTATACTTACATCTCGTTTTTGTTTGCCCGATTATCGCTCGATATCGATATATATTATATTCACAAGCCGCCACTGATGGCACAGATATATAAATCGGCTTCTATTTTAACATCCCTAATTTTTACAGGTCGAGCTCCTTTCAATTGCACAGGTATGTAGTTACTTTTTTTTTTAGTACAAAAAAATATCATGCATTGTTGACAAGTGATATTCAGTCGATTGATTCATAATATTTCCATCAATATAATTCAAGTCATTCACTTACACTTCACTAGGTTCAAGTCACTTTAGCAGTTTTAACTTGAGACGAGTCTGAAAAGAAATAAATCCCAGCACACCCAAGTTCAAGCCAATCAGACTCAAGTCAAGTTGAATCCTGAATCCTGTATTGAGTTTGAACAACATTGAGTATATTTATTTTTACAGAAAATGGAGGGTATACTTGGAATGACATTTGTTTCCTTGTTCTCTTGAACTCTGACACGGATTTTGATACGATCTCCTATGCTGACGCTGTAATGAAATGCCCGGAAGGTTACCAGCCTGCTAATATCTACAACGACGATCATTTTACCAAAACACAGGAATTTCTGCTTACAAACACACCTGGAAGATTCAATGTCTGGATTGGAATGAAATTCAATCCCAGGGTAAGATATTCTAACTTAGTAGAAATTCTCATGAAATAAAACTCTTGTTTCATGATGATATCGGGGTACCACTAACATTCACAGTGAGTTATATTTCAGCAGATTGACGTTGAATTCAATTGTTATGAATGAATGGGATCATGTCTCCTTTAATTATATCATGATCAATAAAAAAATGAAACTCTTAGGTTCAGTCACGCATGATTGACAAAATCCAATACAGTGGATAACCCTTATTCCAGTCAACATGGGTATAAGTGTAGTTATGGCATAATATGCAATGATATCTCTAGAACACTGCATTCAGGGCCACTGCTCTAGAACCTTAAGTATACAGCCTTCCACTCTCAACAAAGCACATGCAACATTAACCTAATACATTTGGTATGGATGATATTAGGTCCTGGCACTCGACTTACTTGTGATTCTGAATTATTTTAGACGACCAATATGTCATTCTACAACGGAACGTTGACAACTTCATCGAACTGGGACGATTGGTTTCCTGCTCGTAGTTGGAACTTGGCTACTCATGTGTACGTTAAAAAGTCAAACACAGTAAAGTTACGTAATTATGCTCCGGTGAATCTCAATGATGTCAGAGGAATTATTTGTGAACCAGGTAAACTACAAATATTCCATCGTCATGACACATATATTACCATCAGTGCTAAATTACTAAATAAACAATACATAAATAATGTTATTGGCCTTTGGAAAGATCGAAAGTCACAAAAACGTTCCTCTTTATCATTTCCTAATGAAAATATGATATTTTTTCCATATTTATATACTTATTGAGTCTTGTCATCATAATATCTCAAGGAGAACTCTTGTTAGACTGTAGTTTGAGCATCACTTGACATTAATCCAACTTTAACGGATAACGGATATAATCTCATAAATAAAGGGGAAATTGTTTATTTTTGCCATTTTTTGTTTATTTGATGTCACAAAGGCCATGATTTTGAACCATAGGCCAGCTATTTAACCTATTCATTTCAGGCCAACGGGATATACCTCCTACAAATTCCCTATAAATTTAAATTAATAAAGAAAGGCCGGGTCACATAAATGCGATCAGCTAATAATATATAAGTGATTATAATTATTGAGAAGTGGAAGATATAGCTATATATTTCTTGGCCCCAATGCAATGTAGAATAATGGGCTCTCCTAGTACATGAAGGATGCCCGGGCTAGTTTAAAGACCCAATCTATACTGACAGCATGCGAGTTATCTGCAATCTGAAATGTAATTTCTCAGCAATATAAGATAGTGGAAATATCTACCTGTGAATATCTAAGGCTATTACAATACTGCCCACAACCTCAAATCGTTACCGATAACAATTAAATTTTTCTTTTTTTTTCGATGATCAGGCAACCAAGTTGAATTTACACCTGATGTCATCACACTGAATGGAATACAAGGATGTAAAAGTAAATATATTTTTCAATTTTTATCTTTTTCTGTCATTTCTTGGATATTTTCAAAATTATTTTTGATATTGAAGCCTCTTTGCCTCCTTTTCGTTCTGTATTGACTTATTAAAATGTCTGTTTGATGTGAAAGTGAATGAACGTCGATATTTCCAACCACTGAGCATAATTTTTAATGATTTGAGCAAAAATATTTTAAAATCGAAAGCTACTGAGCGACATTCAAACTTTCATCAAGTTATTTTTGTTTTATTTTGCACACACAGATGGCTTTCCATCATTTACTTTCGGCGGTGTTTGCTACTCCATAAGATCAGGGCCAGGGAGCGTCAGCTACAATCAAGCAGTAAATCTGTGTACTGGAGGATCGAGCCCTGCTAACATCGAAAATAGAAGAGATCACTATTATTTGCTCGTCATGATGACTTTAGCCAGAGAAACTTCTGAGGTTACTGGAAAGGGAATATGGTCCGGAATGACCTACGATGTTTCGGTAGGATAATTAAATTCGCAATAAAGGATTGTATACATGGTCAGTAATGCCACATGTTTATGGCATCAAGGGAAATGCCGCCACAATAAGTTCATTTCTCGATTCATTGTGTCGTCAATGAAAAGGGGGAATCAGAACGACATGGATTTTGTAGCATTAGTGTCTCCAGATAAATCTACGAAAGGGAAATAAGGAACTTCATTAAGATAATTGGTTCCCATAGTGGGCTTTGGTATCGTTTTTTGCTCACACTGAATATAACAATTAAAAGGGATCATTGCTCACAAGTTATCATCAAAAAATTCCCCTCTCAAATGTCTTCAAAGGACTGTAAGCTGAATCTTCCAGTTTCATCCATTAATTTTATTACAGTTTTCGATAGCACAAACTATCTCTTATGTATTTCAGACGAAAACTCTCAAACGATCTGATGGAACAACGGCAACATTCGCAGAGTGGCTTCCACTATTTCCGGCTTCTCGCAATTCCCATACCCAAATTGGATTATATATTCACAGTATCGAAGATAACACATTCCAGGGAATGTTTAATAATCCCCCTACAGATAGTTACCAGGGTATACTATGCGAACAGGATTGATCAGCTTGAGCATATTTTATAATAAGATTAATCAGTTATTAATCTCTAGTTGAAAAAACTAGGACTTGATTTTTCCTGGCGAATGTTTAGAATTGATTTATTTAACATTGTGGATTCTGGTTAATTACAACTAGATTACTTCAAACCAAGAAAATTTAGCTAATATGCTTGATTGTAAGTACTTTGTAATAAAATGTCTCAAATAAGCAACATCTCTGATAAACAGATGATCCAATTAACCAGGATCCACTGTATTATCATTTTGACTGTCCATTTAGTTCTTGACCATTGACTAAACCAATATCTGAGTGATCTGAATTGTAAATATCTGAGAACTGACCAATATGTAACCGGATTTTGTTAGGTTTTTTTTCTTATTCTTCCTTAGGAATTGTCCTTGGACTATTTACCTTCTTAGTTTAAAACAAAGTGAGATTCCTGCATTGACATGGTATGCGAATGGAGTAATAGTCACAGCATTGATTATCCATTTATAATGGGATGTCTTATCACATACCACTCATGTCCAATCTCTCGAACAAGGTAACAAAATTTACCACAGTATGATTACCACTCTTAATTTATTACTATCAATTTGCTCCCTACAGAGAAGTTACGGGCTTTTATTGTAAATGTATGCAGAGAAAAAATTCTTAATAATTATTATATTGTTGTTACCACCTCATTATTCTAATTCCCTATAAGTACATTAATTTGAGATAGCAGAAGTTTCAAACCTGGGATAAATTTACCCTTTGGGATTGGATCTCCCCAAATTTCATGACATTAATATTTGACCGGACGCAAAATCTTTTTGAATTTGAATTTTGAATTCCCTATTTTGTAACGATAACAGAAATTCCAAACCTGGAATAAATTTACCTCCAGGGGATTACATTTCACCAAATTTTACTGAAATATGATTACTGAAACTTTTTTCTAGTTTATTGAAGGTAAAGGCTGTTATTTATATATTAACATATAGAATATTATCAGTTTTATTGTTTTTACAATCAGGTCACATTAATTCATTGTGAATTTTGTTTATTTAGTCCAGTTCAAGTAAGTACTCTTCGTTCAGCAGGGTAAAGTATAAACTTAAAATGACATTAACATGTTTTCATTTGACCTGATTTTTTTCCTATTTTGTTATGTTATACCGACATGACAAAAGAATAAATGGGAATTGATTGTTT
This sequence comes from Halocynthia roretzi, assembly GCA_013436055.1. Lineage (NCBI taxonomy): Eukaryota > Metazoa > Chordata > Ascidiacea > Stolidobranchia > Pyuridae > Halocynthia > Halocynthia roretzi. The sequence continues at coordinate 40,687 of QRAM01000195.1, read as the reverse complement.
GATCATTGTTATTTTAATTATATATAAAAATTAAAAAAAAATCTTGTATTCAGAATTCACGGTGTTTTCATTTTTAGTTCAATCTGCTCCTAAGGATGGATTAAGACCTTCAGAGGTCGTGAGAACTGAAAACATTGAGTTACCTCAATATGTTAAACTTGCAGTAGGATTTACAGTAAAAGCTATGGCATCAACGTAGCATAAATGATGTGAAATAATTATCGCATTGTTGATTTCAACAGTTTGATGTGACGACTGCCGCTAGACGGCAGTATGGAACTATGTTTTTGTCAGCCTCTAAAATTTTCAGTGGTACATCTCTAGTGGTTCTAGTGTATTTTATCACTGAAGCGTGATCATAGATATATAATTGTGGAAAGAAGAATAATAAGAATTTTGTTTATTTGTTATAACCAGATTGTTTTTTTTTTATCAAAATTTTACAATAATCAGATATTCAATCGAACTCTCGTTTGATAGCTGATTCAATTGTCAATCACCATCATAGTTGATTAAAATCTAATTTAATTTCCATGATTATTATTACAATTACATCACAACCGAATTGCCAACGTCCATTTCAATATTTTCATAATATTTAATTCATATGTGATATTTTGCATCATTGTTTAACCTCACGTAAGCCCGTAAAGTTTTTCAGCTTGGGAATATTTTAAATTATTCATTAACGTGAAATAGAATTAACAGAGAACCCAGACGTTGTCTACGGTGGTTTTCGTACACCTCGTGCATATATTTTCATACGAGTCTAACTAAAGGTCTATGCCCCATATATGTAATAGTTTCAAAAAACTTTATAATCTATTCAAAAACGTCTATTTAATATCTAGAAAACTATTTATAAATGTATAATTAGCGAATTGAACTATGTTAATTGTATGTATTCGGCAAATACTGGATAAATTTACGGACTTGAACAAAAAATGGGATTCAAATTTCGGTAAACGCGTTTCGCACGTCTGCCGAAATAGTAACATTGAACGTCTGAGAGTTTAGCTGAAGAAATAAGTCGAAAATGCAGGAAAAATGAGAAATTTAGCAAAAATATAGCAGAATTCGTATTGAATATTATTGGTTAATGTAAGCAAGTAAGGTTTTAAGCCGAAATATATTTGCTGCAGAGTGGAGACCCGAGCAATTTTGAAGTTCTCCAAGAGAAGGGATGATGCAAGGTAAGCAGTTCTGTATTTTAGATTACATTATTCTGGTTGTTGCATAGTATAACACAGTTAAAGTAACACAGATATAGTTTTTTATCAGGCATAGCTGCCCAAAACTGTGATAGGTTCCCTGCGGTTACATAGAAATACTGGACGACTATCCGTAATGTGTAAATAAGATAGAAAGAGTGGAAAACTATAGTACGAGAACGCAGATAACTTATCCTAAGTAATGTAACCATAGAGGCTAAAAGCAAAGTTGGCACTGAATTGCAGTTCATTCATACAAAAAAAAAGAAGACTGTAGACACTATACAAAAATTCTTGTGCTCCAGAGACATTGCATAGTTGCTTCATAATAGTGTGAGCAACAGTTAAAGGATTGAATTATAATTCTGTATACTAATAAGCAATGATCTCAGCAAGGTTCCTCTGCTGCTCACTTGCTGCTCAATGAAACTTTGCTACAGCCCTGACCATACCGAATGTAACCGGGGAATTTTGAACTATGATATAAGTCAATCTCTTCGATTACTTCCCTTCATAATTTCCTGTATTTCTCTGTATTGGTCAGGTTTCAGGTTTGCAAGGATTTATCAGCTATATAACAAATTAACTGCTTTGCGTTTATCGGTATGTTTTTATGTCTATCTTTCCTCGATGTGCATCTATTGATAGCAGGGACAGGTGGATGCGAGATCGAAATCCCACACGTTTTTTATCACATCGATTTACATTCACCAGCAACAATTATGAGTCAAGATCTAAAACAAAGTGAAGATTTAGAATTAAGTTCTGATTCACCGTACTGTCCTCGTTGGATCTGAATTGACTGCATCACATCAGTTTCTTTAAGCAAGATACAGTTGAGAATCCCTCATCCGAAATTCCTGGCACCGAAAGAGTTTTTTTCGGATTATTTTTATTTATTATAACTAAACAGGCCTCTTTTCATATGATTTTGTTTCCCTTGGCTGGTTTACTTACACAAACAATACGTTCACCATTTGTGTATGATTTTTTACTACGCAGGTATTGGGTTTTATGTAAGGTATAAAAACAAAGCATTGAATATGATTACAGGTAAACAAAATGAAAACTGATAAAGTCAACATTTCATTTTTAAAGTAATGTACAAGTAATGACGATAGTCATGTTACATTCATACATGGAGGTGAAATTCAGATCTTGCGTAAAAATAATGTTTTGTACTCACTGTACAAAAAAAACATAATGATCACTGCGTAAAAACTTGCTTTCAAAAAATGTTTCGGATTCTGGAATTTCGAATAAAGGATTCTCAACTGCATTGGTATAGTTGTCAATGATCGCGTGACTTATCATTGGCAGCTATCAATCGCATTACACGTTGTAATTAAGTTATTACTGTGAAACAAGTTTATCTTCGGCAGTGAAGTGTCCCTTGGGAAATTTCGAAGAAGTGAGATCGCAAGAATGCTAACGTGTGTTTCATTATACCATCGATAGCAGTAGAATAAATTGTGCTAGTAATAAACAATGTAATGAGATAGATGTGCTGTGAAATGTTAATTCAATGGAGAGGTATTTCTAGACTGATTTGATTTTGAGGCAATTCACTGAGTTTTTATTAAGATGAGATTTTAAAAACGATTTAGATCTGGAAAAGGATTCGAAATTCTGGACAGAATTGCCAGGTTGGTGCTTTAGACACCGCATCCCTCGCATAGAACGAAGGGGACTAGTGTATAGTAAACTCGCAGTAAGTCAAAATCCTTTAATTCTTTTCACAAGTTTCTGTGGTAAATATAATTTCATTAAGCTGTAATTGTACGGTATGCGTAAGTGCTTAAAGCGATGTCCTAGACTAATCTTTACACAACATGATTATCTGAGGCATAAGACAACCAGTAACAAGTGAAAGGCAGCAATTATTTTCTAGTACAAGTGGTTGTGTGCGTGTCATTCAGGTTTATCTGGAAAGATTTTGTTTAGCCATTGTCCTCCGAGTACAACAGACCTTCTGTGTTTCTGAAATAACCAGAAAATGAGCAGTGAAATAAAGTAACAGAATATAATTTTCATATACAGAGATCAAATAATGAAATACTAGAATCCTAGGTTGGTCTCAGTTCCAAGAAGCGAGAAAATGCCTAGTTCAGTTAAAAAACGACAAGACCAACCACATTATAAGGTCGAATTATTTTGCAATACCTAAATCCTGGTTTTCAAGTTTACTTGCTTCGTCAATCGCGATATTTTTATAGCCCTGGGCTCGTTCAACTTTCTTCTTAAAACCGCGAATGTTTTTATGCAAGTTTGCTTTAAGCTGTTAAATCATTGTCTGTGTTTTTTATTAATGGCAAAAGGACCTTGTTGCGTTCTTCAGTACAGTACAGCTAAGCTCAGGAAATTTCAGTTTCAAGTTACTGCCTGATATTTCGTACTTAATCCGTTCTAGGAGGTCGTTCGAACTCTGAATTGCTCGATATCCGAATCAGTTATCCTCATTAGAAATAATGGAAAGTGAATAATTCCGTTCCCAGACCCTAAATTTAATGCTGGTGTTAACGAAGTTTCAATTTTAATTATTCCTGCGGCAAATTATTACATGTTGCTGATCACAAATGTACTTAATGCAGTTAAATTTTTCCCAAACTTTCAGGGATCATATTTTACTACGTGCGCAGTTCGAACGTGGAAGCATCGGTCGAACTCCCAATATGAATTTAGCATTCGAAGTCAGTGACGTACGAGTCTGGGTTGTTATAAGTACAAGGCATCACTGTGCATTCTTAAGAATTATTTAATTCCGAGTAGAGAGTCCGGACGTAACATCTCGCTGTTGGATAAGATTTGTATGTAGGCTATGGTAATGGCCAGTGTAATCGGAAGTAATCATACGCGGCAATTACAGTGATAAAAAATCTAATCAACTGTCCTAACTTTGAAGAATTATTTGCCCACTATGGTTGATATAACACTTTGCTACGCGACATATTATATCTGTTGTTACATGTCTATAGGAAATGACATACAGAATTGAACACTGCATAGTCATACCGACTAGGTTTTCTGAAACTGTGTGCTAGGGTAAGAGTTAGTAACCATTTATCCTACCCCAAACTCAGACCCCCTCATGCAAACTTAATCACCTGAAATCACCCCAGGATATCCCACCTAAAGAGCTGCCTAACTTTGTCACGACAATTCTTCAGTTGATCCAATAATTAGAACAAATAAACGCCCCGAACATTTGCGTGATAGGGTAACTCCGGTCCTAATGCTCCGTATACGATTTAGTTGAAGTTGAAAAAAACTGTATTGCGTGTGAACAAAACAAAAACTTTGACCTTGCTGAAACCGAGTTGGTATTTTGCCGTTCCCAAATATTGTTCGTGCCCATTAACGTAGCATTTCTTAAGCGAATTCTGTCGCCTTTCTGCCATTCGCTATCGCAATATTCTGCATATTTCTTGGTCTGTTACGCGGTATTATCCCAGTTTGAAGCGATCCCTTTCTCGTCGGGTAATCTTCCTTGAAACGTGAATTCTTGTTGTCTGCGTTCAATCGACCATGAAATTTCAAGTGTCTGTGGTTTTATTTTGTTTGTTTGTTGTGTTTACGGATTTCTCTGTTTTCTGTAAATCAATTATACCGGGTTTCGAATACAACATGGAAATCAAAATATTATCTTAAGGTAGATTAAGAGCAAATGATATAGTGCCCAGCCTTCCTCTGAATTCCCAAGAATTTCAGTAGTTCAGGGGAGGAATTGGGATCCCAAATTTATTGAAGTATCTAATGAACTTCCTGGCACCATACACACACTAACCACTGCTTTCCAAATGTTTTCATAGAAGATTAAAATGTGCTTCAAAAGTGCATGTTATATCAACTGGTTCTACAATCAACTTACGATTCGTCTGGGTATCAAAGGTCAAGTATCGAAGGATATCGGTTCAAGCCTGTTTCAAATGAAAGCAAAAAAGTTATAGCAGACGAGACAATGTTATATGTGTTAGATTCACATAATGAATATTCAATTTTGGATCCAAGTTATCAGTCAAACTGTTAAAATACTGCTCAGGTCCTAAAATTGGTGAAGAAATAACAATCACAAGTTTCTGATTAATTTCCATCAGGATTCATGCGCTTTTTTGACTTGAACAATCTTGGATAGGGTGAATGACATTCTAACACTGGGTGAAACGGGGTCATGAGGTGGACTTACAGATTCATTTATCTATGGTCATCTCTTCACCAATTCCTCAAGAACTTAATCTGTAGCGTTTCAGTGTATTATTTTTTCCATCATCAACCACTCCTCAAATCCCATTTACCGAACTTAGACATGGAAAAACGTTTAAACTACCCGTATTATCAAATGTATTACCATTTACCCATTTAACGCGACCTCGAGATGTCATTTTATGACTTAACAATCGCGTTTTACCGCGGTTACACTGTATTATACCGCGGAATATTAGCGAATGTTGAGAATCACGGTACTCATGAGTATGGCGGATGTACTTTTTAATGGTACGCTCTCTTTTCATATTTCCTTTATCACGTTGTCTTCATTCCATCCTCTATGTTTCTCCCTTATCCCAGACACACACACTGTAGGACTCTTACTTTTATTTTCTGTCTACGAGGGCTCTTGCGATTTGATCCCAGATATTGTTCAGTTGAAGGTGTTGCAAATTTCTCTCGTTCCCTCGTTGCCTAAACACAACACAGATGGATTCCAGAACTCGATGCTCTGTGATACGAGACATTGTGACAGTGTTTGCTTACCAAATATAGCTTCCGTAGCGTAGACAGGAATGAATTTTTCCCCCATAGGCAGGGCTGATAGATCGTGCTTATTTCTAAGATTTCTGCTCATTCTGAAGACCAGTGTTTTAGAAAATATTATGGCGCTTATTTCTAAGAAACGGGTTTTTTATTTGAGTGCTCAGTTGGTCTTAGTTAGACATAGACAATATCTAATCACATATGTTGGTTACGACTATCGGTATGTCCTTTTTCGTTTCCCGAAATTTATGAAATGCATGAGTTGATTTCCAAAGTCGAAGGACTGCTGAAGCAGATCGTTTCTGATAGAAAATATTTCAAGTGATTTGATCTTTCTCGCTCAAATGAAACGATTTTCCAAATATTTTTGTTACATTTATTTTGATGATGTTTTTCCTGCCTTGCTTATTTTTCGACCCAGGCAGATGGTAGCCCTGGTTATAGGTAGTCTTCTCAGGTTCGCGCCGCCACGGGTGAGGACGGCGCTGAACAGAAACTACTCTACAAAAGAAATGTTAAGTCGAATCTGACGTTGGTCGAAACGGAGTAAAGCAAGGTATTTCTGTATTTCAAGTTCTAGCAGGTCGTAGTTTTGAGTGAAGGGAAGTAGGGAGTTGTCCGCAGGAATTTCGTTTATGTCGCTACATCGTTAGAAGCAGAAAGAGAAGTTCTATTCGAAGTTTGTGAGATGATTGTTAAGTGAAAAATGTCTGTATAAGAAGATATCTTATTCGTATAAGTGAGGAATTTCTCGTCCATCTTGTAGAAAAAAATTTGGGATAAAAAATATTGCGGCATGTTTCCCTTCGGATATTGAGTTCTATCCAGATTGAATTAGTCCGTGTTTTCCGTCCGCGTTTTTTTGGTTTTATCAATTTTGGTATTTTACCAACTCCAAGGACCTAAATAATGAAGAACCCACTGCACATGGTATTGTGATATCTGATTTTAGCAGGGCTTTCCAACGGGGTCCACAGTGCGATTACAGGAGTAGCAAGTAGTATAATTTGACCATCCATCCTGGCGAAATCAGCGCTTGGGAGTCCACAGCGAAATAAAGGTTGGAAGCCCTGGCTTATAGTATGAACGTATGGTTCGGACGGAGGATATTTTTCGTTCTCGTTAAGCAGTGTAACGTTCCGTCTAAATGAGTTGTGTCTGTTGTTGTTCCAAGGGCTGTAATTTGGCGTTAACTCAACCTCTAAATCCGATAATGCCAGACAGTGTTCCCTTCGTTTTTAAATTTTACCGTGCTCGGTCCGATATAAGTTAGGAATGATTTGAATAACAAATGGAATGTTGGGAACACAGAATTTTTGTTGCCTGGAAAGTAAGATCTCATTACAAGGTTGCTGTCAATCAAATAATGAAAAGTTATTTGCTAGAAAAGGTAATGAATTCGTTTTAGGGATCTCAATTTCTATTTTGTTCCGAGTATTTTCGGGCATAATTTTCCTACTAGCAATGCAGTTAGGTGCTGATCACATTTCAGGCTGTAATGATTTCATCACTAATATTTCAAAGTCGACCAGTCGTTAAATAATTTTTTTTATGAGATAATTATGAGATGTGATAGATATTACCACGATACGACATCCTTGTGCCTTGCCAAGTACGCAACTAGCAGATAGCAAGAGAATTATGCCGAGTCACTAACAAGTAGTATATCAACTATTATCGCTCGTGGGACGATCCAAAGGGAATAAGTTGTCGCTGTGAATCAATTATTTGTTTTCCTGTCGGTGTATTCCGAATTCCGTTAATTCGAGGGAATAATGTAATGTTTTCCTAAGGCGTCTCCTCCTTTGTCCTGGAAATCTCTGAATCTTCACGCTCATTTTGTCGCATTGAAGTTCAATTTGTTTCGTTGTTTGATTCTGGGACCACTTCAGAGCCTCGACAATGTTTGCATAGTGGATAGGAACCAATTATATTTCGTATGTATGGGCTAGACATTGCCTTTTGTTCTGTTTGGTCTTAATGTTTGCTTTTGCCCATGTGTACGTGGCTATTTTCCACTAGACTAATGAGGTTTATAGCTATTGTACTGCTGGAATACTGAGCTAGAAGTAATATCGTATATGCCGGCATAAGTCGACCTCTGAATCTCTGGGTTTTATTTCAGGCTCTCAGGTATTAACGAGTTTTATTATTGACTGTATTATCGGGGTGTATTGAGGTTTGAATAAACAAATTTTATAAATGCCGGATATATTCAGCATAGAGGAAACTCTGTGTATAAGTCGACCCTTTAGATTACTCAGTTGTATTTTAGGTGCTAGCTTATATTTGCCGGATAAGTCGAACCCGAAAGGCAGTATCACTTCCATTTAACTGTCAAGAATTTGTACGTGTTAACCAGCAGCTTAGCATACAAGTATTATATAAAACTCATGGATCTCAAATATAAGTTATGGTACAAGACTAACATGATATGATTAGGCCTGCTGGTCGGCCTTATTTTCATCTCTGTCATGTACAGTATAGACAATTTTATGCTCGGCGTATTAGTAGTCCTCTAGTTTTTAGGCGATGTTTTATGTTTCAAGACTCAGTGAAACTTTCTGACTGTATTTCATTACTACGCTTGCAGTTCGAACGTCGAAGAATTGGTCGAACTACGAATGTAATTTCTCATGAATTCAGCTTTTGAAATCTGAAGCGTACGAAGTTAGGGTCATGCGAATCAGTGTTATACTGTGTGTTCCAGTAACTCCGTTAACTCATTAACTTCTCGTATCCGTCAGCCACTGTAAAGCTAATATAATAAAACTTGACTACATCTCCTCGACTGTGTTACTATTGAATACGTACAAAAATGAAAAAGGGGTAAACGATGTTTTGTTTGTTCTTCCCATTGGATTGCTAGAAAGACACTTCACTATCCGACCAGCGAAAAGCTAGCACACACTTTCCAATCACAATTTCGTGATTTCTGGTCTCAGCAAAATTATTTTTTCCACTTTTCCATAGTTTTTTGTGAAAGATTCCGATAACAGTTATTGACTTATACCGCCACTACCTGACCAGCGAAAAGCTATCACACACTTTCTAATCACAGTTTCCCGTCAGAACACAAAGTTTTTTTTCTTCTTTATTCCACACCAGGATATGGTTTCAGTGAAAGATTCCGTGATCAGTTAATGATGATAATAATATAAAGCTGTTGACTTAACGAATAGCGAGTTCACATGAGATACTAGAAGCTCTGTTTATGAAACATGTGATGAAAATTTAAATAATGCCTCAATTTTTCGTCAGTTTTGGTTTTCGTCCGGGTTTTGATGGAATGATTTGCTTTGGTTTTCGTCCAAAATTTCGGCTTTCGTCGCTAATTAAAATATGTTCGTATCAGTTGGCATCGATCTTACGCACAGTACAGTTGTGTCTCACGAAGTCTCTGAAGACATTCACTGTTTTTCTGTGATATTGTTAAAATTTGATGTTCTACTTTTGTAATTTGTAATTTTTTCGGCAAATTTATAGCCAATATGGAGGTACCACTGAATTAAAATGGTGTGCATCCTGTTCTAGAAAGATTGCAAAGTCCCAGTTCATCATATGTTCTGTCTATACAGAAATGTGAAAAAATTCAAGCACAAGCTTAATTCTCAGGATGTATTTCGGTGACTATTCCCAACGTCACTGATTCGTGACATATATGCTTAGATCGATCCTCATCTGTTGTGACTTTGTGATTTAATTGTGGAATGCACAAGTGCTGACTGAGTGGTGTGTACAAATGTTCAATTGCGACCTCAAAGGACTCGATCGAGCGTCGTCTCTTCGATATTTTTAACTCAGCAGTCTGGAGAGGTCGCAAAACAGAAGATAATGGCCTTAACGAGAGTCAGTCAAGTTAAGAACCTTCACCATATTCTTGAGAACATATTTGTAGGCGTAGAACTTTGAAATTGCCAGGGCGAAGATAAGATAATTGTATCAGAAATTGCATGTTAGTATATGATAGTCAGTATAATAATATCACGCGTTAGTACGTTCTATCCCTAGGAATCACGACCGTACTTGCATGATTGCGCAAATTAAAGCTATTGATTGTCCACGAGCAGTCGTGCAACGTAAGGAGAACGTTTTGATCGTTTTTGCAGTTGTGATTTTCATGTTGTTCCATACTTTGTTAAATGAAAGATGAACGAACTAGTTTTATGTTGATATCATGGTGACGTTATCTTAAAAGATGGGCGTCAGGTTGACAGAGGCCTAATTACAGTGCTTTCCATAGGGTATATTTTGCTCAGTGAAAATAGGAAAAAGGTGCAGTTTTAATTTCCATGTAGAGTGATAATTAAGAGATGAACAAGCTTGATTGTATTTTTGAGTTGATTTTATGGTAAAGTTATCTTAGAAATAGGTGTTAGATGTTTTAACAGTGATTTTAGTACTCGCAATAGGTTCGGGTTCGAACCTCACCTGAACCATCTCCGTGTCCTCATAATTCAATGCGATATTTTCATTTCTTATTTTCTCGGTGATATTTTAATTCTGCATATTAGTTTTGGACTGCCCAAAATGCATCTAATTAATAGCTATTTACTTCTAAATATGAACCAGACTGAAAATGCCGTTTTTTGAAAAGCGTCCCGGTTTTCAGTTATGAAAATATCTTGTCATTTTAGTGATTGTCATAGCGCTATTTTTCGTAGACACGCTGGTATCTAGTAACTGAATAGTCAGTCGGTTGTCAGGTTCCAAGAGCACTACAATAAGTGGTTCAAGTTGCTGTTATTTCTGTTGCTTGCGTAATAAACAGTACCTGATTGTTTTATGCATATGTATTTATTTATAGCAGATTATTGAAAATACTTCACTTAATATATTGTGTATTTCCATGTCCTAACTATCCACTTGAACGTGTTGAATATTTTTACAACGATTACAGTTGTGTATTTTGCGTTCGGGAGTTCAATATACAAAATTTCACAACAGCAGGAGGCTCGTGCTGTTGCTGTTGTATTTTGTCCAAATTTTGAACGTCTCAAGTGTCTCAATTCACCGATGTTAGTTCCGGGTTTGTGTACGTTTAATATTTATATCATGTTCCATATTCACTTGTACAAAAGTCTCATAGCCCATATTTTGAATTGAATAGTTTCGAGTTTGCTAGGCGGGTACTTATAATATTCATATTAACTAACTAACTAGTGCACTCCAGTTTCATCCAATATTTTAACTTGAAAATGTGGTACAAAACTTTATATTATTATACAGCAATACCGTGTTTCAGTTCCGACTCTTCTGGATTAATTTCTGAATGTTAGATCCTCTCGAGCCTCCCGCGATAGGTGAAAATCCGCGAAGTAGAAACCACGTATTTATTTAATTATTATTTTAAACCATGATATACCATTTACACACTCTTATTTACCTTATTAGTCTTTCCCATAATCATTTGACCTGTTATTTAAACTTTTAGCGCTTAATCATACTAGTACTGTACGGCACGGCATTTATCATGAAATAAAATACATAAAATATTACATTAAAATGCATACAATACAATATTATATAAAATCCGCGATGTAGTTAATCCGCGATATAGCGAGGGACGACTGTACTTGTATTCTGATGGATTATTCCAATCAGAATTCCGTTACGATCATGATAGCGCAGTTGTGCGATATTCTCGGGAATGTGTTTTGTTGTGTCATGAAATCCAAAATATGAATTATTATAAAATATAACTGATTGGGCGATTTCTGATGGTATTAGCGAATTCATGTGATATTTTCACAGATGTGTGGTAGCTGAAAATTGCGCAGTCATGTGGTATTGGCGGTATTGTAATAAAACTGTAATGTAACAGTGAATTTTAACGCGAATACGTGATTGACGATTGTATTCTGAGGGTGAAAAGCAAGTGTCTCGTAGTTTGAACGACGAACACGAGATATTCACTAGCACAAAACGCTCGGGACGATACCGCTACGAAATAAACACGTGAATCAAACGAGTGCAGACTGCGCTTGGTGAGTAAAGCGCGGTAAATTGAGCATGTGCTCTTTCTTTCTTTTCTCTCTCTTCCTTACAAATCGATGAGTCAGCTAGAAACGCTATTTATTGACTCCCTTTACCTTGCAATTGTGTATGACGGTCGCTCGTACTGTGAATCTGTAATCGTCGTATGAAACAGGAATATTCACAAATGGCTGCTCGTATAACGAGTTACTCGTTTTATAAGTCGCTCGTAGTATGAGGATCCACTGTACTCCAAATCAATATTTATTCAAGTACTTACTAAAACAATGCATAAATAAAATACATGCGTCATGCGCGATTTCTGGTGGTCTTAGCGAAATACTGTGATATTTTCAGAGATGTGTGGTGGCTGAAAAAATGGCGCAGTTATGCGATATAATATATAATGTATTGTAATATCAGTGAATTTGGATAATGAACTATTATAAAATAGAAATTATTGCCCAATACTAAGCGTATTTATGTGATATTTTCACAGCTGTGTGGCGTTAGTATTGTGTCATGTACTTGTGATAAATTAATAATAGATAATGATAATTAATGATAAAAAAAACTAGAATACGCAAAACCGCGATTGTAAGGTTGAAAAGCGTATATGCAAGTCGCTTATAAGGGTAAATACACTCATGCTATGTTTTCGTGATTGTGTTATATTGTAGGACAAAGCACTGCTGAAGCCGACCATTTATGATGAAAAATATTACAAATGATTTAATATTCCCTGCTTAAATGAAACGATTTGCCAAATATTTTTGTTAATTTTTTTAGATGTTTAAGATGTTTTCGAGAACATGCTTAATTTTCGGTCCAGGCAAATGGTAGCTCAGACTTCACCAATATAGCCATACAATACATACGTTGTCATAAGTTGTTCTATATATATGGTACAGTAAGAATTTGAACACTAGGTTAAAGGTTAGAATAACATTCGCTTTGCTTCAGTTTCTCTGTGCATTGTTTTGTTACAAAGAAGTATTGTTTTATGACTGTGATCTGTGATGTTACTTCATAACTTCATATTCTGCATTTATTATTTTTCTGCTCCCTGAATTCCCCACTTGAAAAAATATTATTGCGATGGAAGTGGGTGATTCGTGAGCGCTCTCTTTTAATTTCAAAGAATAGACGTGTTCTGCCTCTACTCAATGGCTCCATTATGGCGCTTCTCGACTAAGCTCAATATTATACTGACAGACAGACACCACATCCGTAATTTCAATAAATCATTCCAGACACAGGATAATTTTGTCATATTGTGGACTTAATATAGAACTTCCTTGTAACGAAATTATGATCAAATGTTTTGCGTGACATTTGCGCAAGCGTTTCCCATCATAGTCGGTGATGGGAGGATACAGCGTGGTGGCAATAGGGGTTATAAATGAATTATTCCTTCCCCAGACTCAAATCCGAACCCATTTCAATACACTAGACCTGTGGTTGGCAAGCTTTTATTACGATGGCCCGAATCCTCTCTTGAGTAATAATTAAAGGCCCAGCATTACATGTGAAACATACCACAGCAACATACCACAGCACAGTACTAGATAACTGATAACTGTAAAAGTGTAACTGTAAAAGTGAATGTAAAAGTGAAACATAGGTAAGTTGTACAAATGCAAAAGCTTCCTATTTACTAGTCTATTCCATCAATCAGTGCGATTTGTGGAATTGCTTACAGTCATCTGTATTAAAGTCGGGAATAAAGTTAGTTGTTGCAGCAACATGTAAGTTTCTAACACTTGTATCGGCCGATTATAATTTGCTTAAAGGTCCAAAATTCGGCGCGGCGCACAGTTTGCCGACCACTGTACTAAATGGTGAATACGTTACGAATACGTACGTAATAAAAAATATGTTTTAAGTTTACAATATAAATGAATGCCCTAAATACAGTCAGAGCTCCTCACTTCAACGTCGGTTAACTTAAAATTCCTGTTAGCTTGAACTGATTCAATGGTCTTGACAAAATCTTTATAAAAACACATGTATTTTCTCTAGGTCGTTGATAAAAATCATGCAGGTGTTAACAAGGTTTCAATTTCAATTACTTCCGCGGCAAATCACAAACGTACTGGCGTACATTTGTTTACTCAGCGCGCAGTTCGAACGTAGAAGCGTTAGTCGAATTCCGAATGAAATTGCTCATAAATTTAGCATTCGAAGTCTGGAACGTACCAAGTTAGGGACGTGCAAAGTGTATCATAGCACAGGACGAGGCCTACAGGGGGGTGGCATCCAGGGTTCACTAATAACCCTAAATCAATTTATTATTACAATATTACAATTACGTTTAGTTTATAAGCCGTTACGCACGTACTACCGCAAATGCGGCATGGCGATTATGACGAATTCCATCTAAATTTTCAACGTGTCAAAACAACACGTGGCAAAATTGATCTCGAGATAATATTTCGAGATTTATCTCACATTCGTTTCGCTTCCTCGATAGCTCAATTATGCGAAACAGAAACTCTCTGTGGTTGGTTTGAATTTCTAGTAATTGTCCATTGCTCTCTGTGAGTTATTGATCATATAATATTCCAGTGAACAGTGAAACATTGATTGTTTGAACTCAAAGGGAGGGGTTAATAAAGAAAGTCCATTGTTCTTGTTATCTATGTTACCAAGTAAAAAGGACGAGAAAATATCATTAACTGAATGATAGTGGCGGCCTTCCCACATATATAGTGCTACCATATTTTCATTACTAAAAACCAGGACACTTTAAAAAAAACGACATTTTAAGTTTGGGTCATATTTAGAAGTATATAGCTATTAATTAGATGCATTTTGGGCAAAAACTAATATGCAGAATTAAAATATCACCAAGAATAAACGAAATAAAAATATTGCATTGAATTATAATTTACTCTTCGACCCCCCCCACTTTTCTGTACATAGCACACGGCCTTAAAAATGAGGCAATTCTGTTAAAAATGGGACGGAGCCCTAGTCATATATATCATGGATTGAGTTGACAGGTGCCTCGTGCACTGGTTTATCAGCATTGGCAACTACTTATTATAATTATGCATTGGTTTTCCATTACCTCATTACCCACTAAGGTAATTTGTGATTTGTAATTCTTTACTTTTTACATGATGATTGTATCGCATAAAGGTTCCCTAAGGAATTAGCTTTAAAAATAGTTATTATGTTTTATATTGTTCTCAGGTCGAGATTTTTAAAACTAGAGTTTATGGAAAGTACAGAGTAGATCAGGTTGGATTAATGATATTATCTGAATGACTCACCCTAGCTACGTTAGTACTGACATTTCTTGTTCATCGTCATGGCATGTGTCTTACGTTAATCCCTGACCTTTTATAGCATTTGCGTGGGTGATTTCGTCTATTACTAATTCTGGTATCTGCACAGTTGAACCTCGTTTAACATCGCCTCAGTTATCGTCATTTACAGTTGAACCTCGTTTAACATCGCCTCAGTTATCGTCATTTTCGTTTACACATGAGATAATTATAAACATGTGCTGTGCAGTAACTAGGGATCGGATTTATAGGAGGGTGAAGGTTGCAATCGACCCAGGGCCACCCTGTCAGTGAATCCGCTGTTCCTGAGTAATGAATTCCTTCATAAAAAATCTAATTCGAATAAATGAAGACATCACAACACTTCATACCTCATCTGATCACCAGTAATTCATATCACTATGACACTGAGGGGAACTATGGCTTATATTAAAATCGGAAAATTATAGTCAAAGTTTTTCTTGCAGCGATAAAATAGAGAAAAATAAAATCAGACGTCCTCTTCGGAAGCACAACTTATAATACATTTTATCATTCCCCCCCTCCTCAAGGTCTAAATCCACGATGGACCGGTGTGGTGTATGATAGTTTTTGCTGGTTCCATAGTGAAGTGTATATCTATCAAAAACAACTGTATTATTTAATTTCATCTCTATTAAGATCGATTTCAGTATTCTTCTTACGCGCTCGTGAACCTGACCAAACCGCATCTCGTCTACTCGTCAGTATATTACTAGGAATATCTGTTCGTCTAAACCCCATTTTTTTCTTTCTACTTCACTGAAAGCAGTCTCGCGCTTCTCTCTGTTTACTTAGCTCCGTAGAAGCGTGAAAATCACTTTTATGAATTCACTTTCCCATTACAACACAAACCATCGATATTTTGAGCGTTGAGCGAGTAACTTTGAGCTGTCTAGATAAGTAGACGTGTCAGAATGACTGTTTCCAATGCCTAATTGATCTTGTACTTCAACAAAATCAGTTATATATTGGCTACAGGTAGAAATGTTATTTAAGAAGTATACAAGAAATTCCAGGTCTTTGTAAGGTTTCAGGTATTTTTACTTCATTTCGATTATAGATGAGATTTAATGGCTAGTTTCGGTGTCGAAGGCAGCTAACTTTATACCTAAGCGTTCAATTTGATATTTATATCCCTAAAAATACCCTGTATTTATCAGGTAACCAGTTATTACGTGTTTGTGAATGGTTAGATTGTAGACTGGATGTAATTTGGGTACTTACACCCATGATTCGACTCCTTCCAGGCTGATTAACTCCTGTAAGGAATTTAATAAGTAGGAATTTAGATCCCGAAATCCAATAAACTCTCCCCAACACGTATTTGACGCCAGTGAGCAGATCTCAGTATTTCGTCATAACAGTTTCGCCATTTTGTTTTGTGACGTGTTTGCCTTCAGAGTTCCCGTGGCCAAGGTGATGTTAACATTGAAATATGTTATAAATGGTCTTTTTTTCTGGTGACCTCCAGGACCCTTGTTATGTTCTGGTGTATTTCATATAACAGGAAATAATTACGAAGGTAAACAAGTTAGTAATGGTTAAATACACCCGGATGTAACATCTCGCTATTGAATATGATTCGGCTGTAGACGGATGTAATGAACGGGATGGGAAGTAATCATACGCGTGAATTACTGTATACTGATAAGAACTATGCTTATGTGAATCATTTGATAAGTCGACTAGGACATCACAAGTAATTTATATATCCTGAGTCCTGAGTCCTGAGTCCTGAGTCCTGAGTCCTGAGTCCTGAGTCCTGAGTCCTGAGTCCTGAGTCCTGAGTCCTGAGTCCTGAGTCCTGAGTCCTGAGTCCTGAGTCCTGAGTCCTGAGTCCTGAGTCCTGAGTCCTGAGTCCTGAGTCCTGAGTCCTGAGTCCTGAGTCCTGAGTCCTGAGTCCTGAGTCCTGAGTCCTGAGTCCTGAGTCCTGAGTCCTGAGTCCTGAGAATATCACACAAGAGAACAAATCTGTGAGTTCTTATGACTCATTTGATATCTTCAGTTAGTCATCTTGGTTGGTTAGCCTTCCATATACATTTTATAGTTCTTTATTCCATCATGTTGGGAAGAAATTATTTGCTTATATCACCAAGAAACCTAAGCTTGAAGAACTTATCTTATATCAAATCTTATCTTACTAACAAAATTCGTAACGGTTTAATAGAAACACTATCTAACTGTCGTAAGTGTGAGGAACGGTAGTAGTTAGGCCGTCGTAAATACGAGTTGTCGTTAAGCGAGTAATACCTGATGATAATGAAATGTATTATATTGAAAGTATTACATTCCTTTGACATATCATGGCAAAGCCTATCCAGATACATAGAATTGA
Source organism: Halocynthia roretzi (assembly GCA_013436055.1). Lineage (NCBI taxonomy): Eukaryota > Metazoa > Chordata > Ascidiacea > Stolidobranchia > Pyuridae > Halocynthia > Halocynthia roretzi. The sequence goes on along the minus strand of QRAM01000195.1, from coordinate 23,102 downwards.
GTATGAAATGAATCGACTGTGTCTGCTATTGACTTGTGTGAATTTTAAATTATTCATTTTGCAATAAACTGCGCATGCTCAGTGAGATCGACTTTCCGAGATGTAATGACGTCATTCGAGGATAGTTTTTCGAAATCATCAGGTATTAATCCAGTCCTATTAATAATTGATTCGAAAAATGAAGGTAGTTTGAGGCAATACGGAGACAAGATGAGACTGCAAGAATGTTGTTTAGTGCAATTTGATGCAAAATACCTGTTTGAGACAAATCACTCACTATAGACCAGGGCTTCCCAACCTGTTTTCGCCGTGGACCCCCGAGCGCTGATTTAGCCAGGATTTGTTTGGGGGATGGTCAAATTATACTACTTGCTGCTTAATATAACTACTTAATCTTAGTGTACTCGGTATTTGATAAAAAGCGTACGAGGATACTACAGCCCTATTTCGTTTATTTCAGTTTATCATTTTTTGTAAAGTTATTTATCTATTCTATCATGTACTACCAAGCTCAAATTTAATAGGAATTATATCATTGCAGTCTTGATTCCTTAGGGTTGATAATACGAAATATATAACGATTTTATTTCAAGCGAAATATTGAATTAGTGCTTGATTTACGCTGGTTATCAGACGAGTAACAGGAATTATGGAGAGTGAATTATTCCCAGACCGTTAAATTCATGCTCTTGATAACTTAGTTTCAATTTCAATTATTGAATATTTTTTTACAACGCGCGTGGAACTTTCTGAATGTATTTTATTTCTACGCGCGCAGTTCGAAGGTAGAAGCATAGGTTGAACTCCGAGTGAAATTTTTTATGAAATTAGCATACGAAGTTAGGGTCGTGTGAAGGACGAGGCACCACTGTAATTAGTTTCGTTTGAAGATGTTTTTCTTGGAGGCGCACTTTCCGAAACCAATCGCTGGTGGTTAAGTGGGCACCCGCAGTGTTGAAATACTCTAACTGAGAGCAAATAGAATTACCTATAAGATATTATCCAATATTAATAATAATATTTTTTTGTTTCAACAGTTTTTATTTTAACCCTTATTAGTTTTATCATTATGGCAAATTAACTCTCATATTGTGTTCGTTGTCTGCTTTTTGAGCCTGTCCCGTTTTACGTCAACTGCGCATGTCCCGCGCTTGCGCGTTAGATCGTTCTTCATTCAAGCTGTTTCTCGCATTAAGAAAACCATTCGGCTCTATGTCCAAAAGGAGAAGATAAAACGGAAAACATTTAACTTGAGTCGTGGGCAAGGCGGCCTACAGTATATTTCTACTCTCAAGTAAACAATTTTTTTCGTGACCTGTGAACCCAGGCAAAGTTCAAATCTGAAAAGGAAGTTCCGAATCTTATTACTACAAGTGAGTCGATCTTTTTTTTCAATCCAGTTAACTTTTGACTCTCGATTTCCAGATTATTAATGGCGATCCGGATACCGTATTTATATTGGGTTTTTTCATCCTTTCGTGCGGCATACAATCAAGAGCAGCTTACATTTTACCCTTCCCATGACGAAGTTTTGCGCCGGGTACTTCTTCTCATGTCATAAATAAAGGAGAAATTGTGTGTGTTTAGATGTTAAGCCCATAACTCCAAGCGTTCTTGACTAGGCGCTCTGAAAACTTGCACGGTGATCAGTTTAAGGCATGAATAGGTTACAGGCTCCTTTTTTCAAAATAAGGGAGATCGCGACCCCAGATCGGGCTTAGGTAGGCTACCCTGCCCTATTTTTAACACAATTTTGCGCGGCGCGGCAGAATTTCATGTTATGGTAAATATAGCACTAGAAAAGGGACACCTTACCGTTTAACCGCAGTACGCATAACGGTAATGTAATAATGCAGACAGGGCTGAATTAAGACTAGTTCACATTTCGTTATTTCTACCGGGGATAATTGATTCATACCTCGAACGATTGAGAGTTCGAAGGGCCTCTTGGAAATGATTGATTACGAAGTCTAAGGCACCACTGTACTAGCTTCTTTCTCATTTTTTGCTCTGGAAATTTTCCTCCGTGCTTTCAAACGATGAATAAAAGTAGCCCGATTGCGTGCAGAACTGCGAACCTTGCAAAACTGCTTATAACTTCTTTCAGACGAGATTTCTCTTCTTGCTTTGCGCAAACGATGGAAAAAAGTAGCCCGATGGGAAATAACCTGACAACATTGCATAGATGTTTCATGCATGAAAATTGACAGTGTAAAACGAAACGTTGCTTCAACTTGCTTATAATTTTATTTTAAACTTTAAACAGATTACTTTTTTGCTGTCTCGCGCTCTTTTGACGTCATATTTTGCCAATTTTGAACGCTGCTCTCTACCTGCTTTATCACCTCGAGCTGCTGTTGCTGCTGTTGCTGCTTTCCACATGGCATGTATGTATTTTGCTTAACTTCAAATATCGCTTCACTATTTATTTCGTTGCTGTATTGACCGTAGGTAATGAGTGGCATCATAGTTTTATGACGTCAGTTAAAGTTAAATTATTGCTGACGTCACCATTCATTTCGTTGCCAGGAACGAATAGATTATGCATTGTAAAGTTTTGCCACCTTCAGCATGATTTTACCCGATTCCCGACAATCATTGAGTAATGTGGATCTTTTTTACCAAGAAAATATTTAAAAGCAGCAGCCATTGCATAAAAACTACTCAATTCAAGATGAAGTTTAATCAATTATAAAGATGTGCACTGACACTGCGCAGGCCCCCTAAAGAGGCAAAAACCGGGTCAGGATAAACAAAAAGGAGGACCAATAATACACAAGAGGTCAATACCCCATATTTTGAATTTTAAAATCAAAATTTAGATAAAAATAAATACCATAAGCTATACATCTCGACACTTAGATGTAAAATACAGAATAGATCTAATTTTTACTTTTTGTTTGTCTGCGATGGAACCCATATTTTGAAGTTGTAAAACTTTTTCAAATCGATTTTTAAATGATAGGGTTAGCCTCACTACCTCTGTGCTTGCCCGTGGAGATTGACCAGCAGATTATTACTTTGTTCTCTTCGTTTTTTCAGCCGAAACGTCCCTTGTGCCTCATTCAGCATCACTTGCTGCAGCTGTTGTGTCTGCCAATGCTTTATCAGCTATTCCCCAGCTCACTGCCCCGGTGGCGATAGGACAGTTACCAACAATGCAACAGTTACCAATAAGAGATCCAGAATGGCTCAAACTTGAGGTAAATATTTCTACATTGTGGCGGCTTGTAATCCTCCTTGAGAGCTTCCTTAGTTGAAGTGTTATCAGGTATTTTCACAAATAAGCGCAGAAATCATGACAAAATGCGCTGAAAATTCGAATAATTCATTTTTTATTTCCAATCCGGCAAAATTAATCGTGCAGAGAATATTACATTTCCAGTTTGTGTGATAAGATGGGAAAATTGGAAAAAAAATAGTAAAATTCAAGCTTGTCTTAGCTCTAGATTTCTCCCGCCTCAAAAAAGGCGATCAAAAGTCACCCTGGTAGCATTTTGTATTCCTCTTCGAGAGCTTTTCTCTCCGTAGAATTTTGGATCTTATTCTGTTATCAACCCAGATCCATATTCTGTAATTAACGGAACCGGTAGTGCACTCCGGGCCGTAGTAAATCTACCCTTTATGCTGTAAATACCAAAATATCGGAATATTGCATGCAGGCATTTTTTTAAAGTAGAATTCGGTCAAGAAAGAGTTTTTTATTTGATTAAATTCGATCGTTAAGTAAAAATCAATATTATTTGGAAAGTAGTTCATAATGGCTTCAAATTACATTGTAATCGAACAATACCATACGTAAACACGGACGAGGTCGATGGTAAGCCGACTAACAGCAATAACAGAGAATACAAAAAAACTCCTGTAACTTGGGAGAATATGAAAATGTGTATTGCTATTCTTGTTTATATTATTTAAATCCTTTCAGTCTTCACTGAATTCGATTAACTATTATCCCGGTTTGACTGTTAACAGTATCAATGAAGAGGATCATCATATAACATTCCACAAACAAAGTAGTAGCTTAAAGAAAAAATAAAACGTTAAAGCCCGGCCTATACATCGGCTTCAGTAGTCCTTTGTCCCTGGAAATCAACTCGCGGGAACGGAAAGGTGCATACCGATAGTCCTAACCAACTTATGTGATTAGATACTCGCTACTTCTACTTAGACAAACTAAGCACGCAAGTCAAAGCACGTTTCTTAGAAATAAGCGCATTATTTTCTTCTAAGAGACTGTTCTTCAAAATGAGCACAAGTCTTAGAAATAAGTTAAAGCTGGCATCTCTGATTATAAAGCTAAAGTTGGCCTATGGCTGAATAGTAGAATTATTTTTCGAATAAACGAGATAAACCGGTAACTCCTTGTTCAAGTATAGTTTGCCTGATAAGCATACATCTTAGAAATAAGCACGATCTGGGCAGCCCTATGTAGCTAGTCTACGCTTAATAGTAGAATTATTCCTTGTATAATTTCGCAGGTATGTCGAGAGTTCCAACGAGGCGCATGTAAACGTACGTCTGAAGAATGTAAATACGCTCATCCTGGTAAAAATATTCAGATCATGCCGGATGGGAAAGTGATTGCTTGCTTCGATGCTTTGAAGGTAAATTTAATATATTTACCGATATGTTCTTATACGTGGGGCAGATGTCAGTATATTATATGTGTTTATATATACTTTGTTAGCAAGCTAACAGCTTAACTTTATAATTTAAGTTAGTGGCATGGCAAGAGTTATTATATTTAACTAACACTTATATTAATTAGCTCAAGAAGTATGGCACTGTACTGTAAGTGGGGTAATGATGATGTCGGTAATGCAAACTGTATTAATATTCCTTTGATAGCAAGTTTTATTGGTTAAGTCTCTGCGATGTAGTTAATGTTACATAGATATAAACTTACTCTTATATCAATTGTCTTGAGAACTAAGGTACTGTACCGTAGATGTGGTATTGGTGGTGGCAGTAATGTAAACTGTGCAACATGGATTCATATCAGATCTTCTTCGAAAGTATAAATTTAAAAACTAAAAACTAATAGAAATTATATTGTACTGAGTTGTCTCATTTTGTTTGACATTCATTCGTTCCATCTACGGCCATGCGGTTTTTAGTTTATTAGCTCAGGGCATATTTACAGCATTATCATAAACACGGTGGTTTTTCAACGAAAATTTCCGCACATCGTAACAAGAGATCATATTGAAGGATTACATAAAGTTGCAATTCCCGTTTATGCAATGTAAGTAGAGCTAACACCATATGTCCCATTTTAAACAGGATTGCCTCATTTTTAAGACCGTGTGCTATGTACAGAAAAGTATGATATGTCGAAGAATAAATTATAATTCAATGCGATATTTTTATTTCGTTTATTCTTGGTGATATTTTAATCCTGCATATTAGTTTTGGACTGCTCAAAATGCATCTGTTTAATAGCTATATACTTCTAAATACTAATACTAAATATGAACCAAACTCAAAATGCCAATTTTAATGTCGCACATCATCGTTGATACGATTTTTATGTCGCACATCATCTTCGTAACGAGTGCGTCCAAGATGTCAGCTGCAGTAGTATTTAGTACAATGGTACAACAGTATTTAGTATTTGGTTGTACTGCTGGTACAGGTGGTACTGCGGGTTACAGTATTGTCCCTGTGAGCTACCCCAGTAGTATTACGCAAGTACTCAAATCTCTGTTCATCGTGTATCATTATCAGTGGTCCCATTTTACTTTTCTGACGTGATAGTGGGAACATTATCTCCCAGTGGAATTAGGGAACAGATGTAGAATTCTCATTGCTGGCAAGACATTACAATGTTAATTAATTAATGATGTTCAGAAAGGCAAGCGGAGTTCTCCGGGTAATATATCTTGGGGAAAGAAAAATATCTTACTACCCGTGGTGCTTTTAATTCCTAAAACCAATAAATCCATCGAGGAATGCAGAAGTAATGACGTTGCAGTCTAGCCGGAATTATTGATGTAGTGTTCCCATCTACCCGGAACTTCTTTATAAATTAAAGTAAATGTGTGTTCGCCGGTTTTACGCTGTACAAAACAAAACGATCGAACCGATTTGAACCAAATTTGATGTGATGACTTAGGGATCCCGACACAGGTCTTTGTATAAGATTAACTGTGATTCGATATTCGGTTCGATATTTTATAAATATTATTTTCCGTACTGAACGTATATTAGTTTTTATAATAATAAGCTTGTCACGAATTACAGCAAATTACGACTTAACAATGCTGTTCCAATCTGGAATGAATTAATATTTTTGCATTTTAACTTCTCTTGATGACGTAATTATCTATGACGTCATAGCACAACGAAGTTCGGACAAAATTTTGAATATGATATGATTAATGTTCCCCAGTAAATCCTTCCTTGGAATTTAATTCAGATTTAATATTTGTTTAAATGACGTTAATGGTAATGGTCAACTGTATTCACTGTATCCAAAAAGTAGTTGTGACCAGTAGTAGTGAAAAAATACAACGATTACAGATGATCATCGTTTAACCGAAGTATTACGTTTGTTTTATGTGACCTCCTGATAATTGAACAGCAATTGGCGGAGTTTCCTCCCTTGTTAGTAGGAGTTCATATATGTGTTATATATTACCCGTCGGTATAGGAAGTTTAAGATTTATTAGCGACCTACCACACTTCTAAAGCTTCTTTGATGTTTGCGTTCCTATTGTAAATCTTCCTATTTTTGCATTATTCGTCTATTACTTCGCCATTGTTGTCTCTATTTGTACTCCGTCTGGTGGTTGTTTCCATTATTCAGAAATTTCGTCGCTATTGAATTAAATATTAGTTTGTTCACAGACATCTCTCAATCTGATCGTAAATCTTTGAATACTGTACGTGTTCATTAAACCACGAACCAAGCAGTCCAATGGGAACGTGACGTTGTCGCCTTGTCAGCTATTAAACATGCGCGAAATTCACCCTGTGTTTCTGGTCTAATACAAGCTGGTAGTCCCTGGCGTAAATTTCCAGTGATTTTTTACCATAGCTAGTGGATTAATAATTTACTAGATTTTGGATTTTAAGGTTAAAGTCCATAAAAAAGTGGTGATTTGGACTGGGAAATAATTGGACCATGATTCACTTTAACATAACTTGTACTCGTTAGCATTCTAGGCTTAAGTTGTTGCGGTGTTTTCGATAATCGAAATCCAAATGTCCAATGTCTTTTTAATAGAAGATGCAGCCACTATAAGCTAAGCTACTAAGCCAGCCATTCATTAAGCTCGTAAGCATCAAATAATACAGAAACTGTAGCTCATGGGTCTCAACCTAAGCCCAGAGAAGTGTTTCGATACTGTATATGACCAAGAATGAGCCATTAAGTTTGTAAGCATCAAATAATACAGAAACTGTAGCTAATAGGTCTCAACCTAAGCCCAGAGAAGTGTTTCGATACTGTATATGACCAAGAATGAACCGTGTGAACTATTTTGTATAGAAATCTAATACCTTACTTGTTGGCATCACTGCACTTTGGGGATCAATGGGCCGATCTAGTAAGACAAAGATCGGTTCTATGACCCAGTTCACTACTGTTCTGTATTAGTCATTCTTTTTTTCTGTATTAACCTCTGACAAAATTGTGCCATGCGCGAATGGTAACACAGCAAAAATGTTGTCTCTTGTTTAAAGTTTTGCCTCCGGTTAGAAACTGTCTGAAAAATATTTATATAGCTCGTATATTGCACAATTTGATTTCATAAGTAGCTCCCGACCTGAGCGCGAGTTCAAACTGTACAACACACCTTGTATTTAGCGAGGGTAAAGAATAGTTAATATTAATCTCATCTCTCACCAAAAACAGTTATCCTGCTGCTCATCCCAACCGATTCCAAGCTCATTCTTGATGTATTTGATTAGGGAAAGAGTAAGGGAGTAATCCTACTGCAGATGAGGGATAAGTAATAATCATCTCATATATTACCGTTATTATTTTACAATGGCTAAATGTTATGAAATATTACTTCAAGGTAGCGTAAGAAATAAGAATTTCATGCCAGTCGGTGGAATATAAATAAGAAAATATCGCTGTAAGAATACTAATTGTAAGATTTACAGAGCAGTAACAAAATGTCGCTGTGAGAATTTTTCCGTAAGAAACTGTTAGGTTCCTAGTTTATAATATGTAGAAATATCTGTCAGCGTGAGGATGTATGCTGACAGTAATTGCTAATTTTATTTCAGCTGTTGAATTTAAGAGCTCTTGTGTCTTGAATTTCTTTTATACTATTGGGGAACGCAGACGCCACGTGACTATAAGGGTCTCTTGACATTTTGAGTGACAGATCTCAACCAGACGGGGGAAAAAGTTCTCATGTAAAGGTGAATTCAGGCTCTGAGCTGATAGAAATTAATAAAGAAACGTTCTCTGCTAGCTGGGTGGACACATTACGGACATATGAATATCTAATGCCCTTATGCATTGCATATCTACTGCCCTAAAAATATTCAGCGCCCTTGGTAATCAGTCATTATAGTGTCCACCATGTCCAACCGCGAGATGGGGCTAACGAGTCTCCCAACCAGCTAATGTAACCTACTCCATCATACTTTTTCGTACATTTGCGACATTATTTCGCCTTCATGAAAATTAATTGCGTTATACGTCATCAAATGACGTCATGATTTTACAATCTCGGTTAAGCAGATGCCTCGCCTCTCCGTTCAGACGGAAAATAAATTTGCCATGACCCGATCTCTCTGTTTGTTCAAATATATTTTTTTATTTGTGCGCTTCAGGCAGTCTGTGTTATGTTTGCAACAAGGGAGTGGCCTGTCTGTGACGATTGAAGTATTCAATCATCTCCGGAGCTGCGATTTATAACGCTGACACGTGTTTATAACTATGTTTACCAAGATTCAACAACCTTAATGGTTGATAACTTACCCCTCGTTAGTGTTCCGAGATTACTTCGCATAGCGAGAATACTTATTTCAATTGAGAAAATTGGGATGCGTTATGACAGCAACTTTCAATCATAATTTTTCCGCCATTTTATGCCGAAGAGACACTAATACATTACCACAATGCAATGTAAATTTTATTATATTTGCACGTGGTACTTTGCTGAATGCCCAACGATAAGGCAGAATGATAAAGTAACAAAATATGTGCGATAACTGTACGCTATATCATATTCATATCCCTCACTTAATGTTATCAGCCAGTTATTGTTATCAAAAAGAGGCTGTCACAAGCGATCTTAATATGCAGCGTCCACTGTATATCATATTCATATCCCTCACTTAATGTTATCAGCCAGTTATTGTTATCAAAAAGAGACCGTCACAAGCGATCGCATGAAAAGTGTCCACTTGGCATTATTTAATATAATCCATTTGTTGCGACATACTGACATCATTTCACACCAAATGCACAACGTTCTGACAATCTTCTTGTTTGCACTTCATTAATTTTCAATTTATCTCGCGTTTATTCGAATGCCGGAAAAAGAGTAAACATTGACGGTATAAAGTAAACTTTATTGTGGCCAAGAGTAAACTTTTCACCGATCGAGCTCCTTCATTGTGGTTAAACGAGGTTGCACGTTTTCAGTAAAGTGGTGATGAGTCAAGAGTTTGAGGGATGCTAGGAGAATTTTTAGGACACCATTTTGGATCGATAAGTTTATTACTATTGCGCCATTTTACTGGAAGTATCACCCCGGTTAAGAAATACGTTAAACTTAGTTGACTCTCAACTAGCAAAGGATGGATTGTAACGTTTAGTTTTAATCCTAGGAATGTATCAAAGCACATATCATGTCCTTTACATATATAGAATTGGATTAATGGCGCTGTTTAGATCCCTTCTCACACTGACTATGTAGCAATAAACACTGGTTGTCCTAGTAGTAGAAAATACTGAACTACAGTTCAGTAGGTTTCGGCTATAAATCAGCTCTCCAAAATAAACTATTAAATTCGAAATGAAGTCTAATCAGTTATACAGATGTTCTATCTTTCTATTGTCCGCGTGCACTTATGCTACTTACGTAAGGAGAACATTTTGATCTGTAGTTTGCCTATAACCCAGAAGATTATGAATATATGGACGTGTAGTCGGAAATAGCACGAGATAAAACTTATCAGGAACAATTTCATACTTTTTTTAGTATTATTTTAGTCATTTTTACAGAGTAAGCAAACTACTCAAAATCTCAAGGTGTACCCTTCCCCTTTGCTTCCTTCGTTTATGCCTGTGTGTTATGCTGTCGTATGATTATACATTTTATTAATCCGTAGTAGGGCGACATACCAAACCCATTTGACCTCTACGCTTATGTCTTTATAGACATTGTATGCCGCACTTTGCATAGAAATTTATGATAGCCGGATCCCGTTATCTTATATTTACCTTTCTCTCATGGCGGTTGCGATTCTGGTTCCTGGTTTTCTTGTTTTTTTTTACGAATTGTTTAATCTTTAACCTAACGTCAGGCTTTTATGAATGGTGTAATGAGTGCTTGATGAACTATGGGTGCAAATGATGGCTGAATCACGTTGCGATAGATCAGTGGTAACTTATTGAATTAAATAGTTTATGATAGAAGCAAATTTCTTGCCGTAACCAAACTGCAGTTAAATATTTTCTACTACTAAGATAGCCAGTGCTAATTGCTAGATAGACATATTATATTCGTTAAATGTGTATAGGAAATTGCATGATATGTACTTTGATTCGTTCACATGATCTAGAACTGAACGAAACAACCTATCCTAAGGTTAGAAATTACTATTCTTAATTCTGAAAAATATAAATAATGAATTCCTATGTTAGCTGACACTTCGAGTGAGTTACGTCATTCCGCTTCTGTTACATGTGATTGACATATGTATAGGAATTGGGTACTTCAGTAACGTATATCCGTCTATTCATACTCTGGATGGTGAAATATTTCAACCATTCCAACACATTGGTAAATCGAATTCAATTGGATTGATTCAACGAATTAAACCTACACATGCAGTATATGATATGTCAAAATGTATTGTAGTTAACCCTTTGACTATTTTATTTACTGATATTATTTCATTCGTTATGGAGTTCAAGAAATGAAATGTTCACTAGAAATAGACTGTATCCCGTCGCATGGATTCACGGGGTTAAAACGTTTCAGTTTAGTGGTAAATAATCTTAGTAAATTCAGAGCTATTTGACGTTTGCTTCCTGTTAGCTGTGCAGAGAAAAACGATTGTATTTGTAAGATCGAATCCAGTGCTATCGAAGAGAGGAAACTGGCTTCCTTGAATTCGTCAAATTATTTGATTTTATATTAACGTGATCTGGCTTGAGGTGTAGATTGGTGTTGTACAGAATTCCATAGCAGGCACTAGATCAAACGTTATCAAATCCAAAGGGATTTCATATGTGCAGAGGGCTCAACGTTCTGTTGAAGTCAGCCAAGTAGGTTGATTTGTATCTTTGAGTAGATGATATGATAAAGTTACTATTGGATGTTAACCTATGTCAGGGTTATTCCATGTTCAGGGGCCTTCAACATAGAACTTAAATCACAAGACAAAAATGAATTGAAATCATCCTTTATTAGAAAAAGTTAGGTCAAGGTTAAATTATGTCCAGAAGAAGACGTTTTATTTTTTTCATTTTTATTGACTGTAAGAATAACTTTGACTACAATTTTCAATTTGTGATATACGACATAGTGGTATAATTACAGGCGATCAGATAGGTATGAAGTGTTGTGGTGCATTTATTTATTTGAATTATATTATATATATTATGTAGCATGAAGTGTTCTCTTGAATAATACTGATTTCAAGTTCTTAGCCTTGGGCCCCGCTTACATGTTTCCAAACGTTTCCGCCGCTCCTTAGACCAGCTTTCACGTATTGTTGTTCCCACAACTTTAACAGGCAACATCAGAAGGTCGTTTATAATTTTGAAGGTGGATTGAGATTAGTATTGAAAGCATTCCTCCGATAAGAGATTACTCCACAGCTGTGTAAGGTCGTTTCAAGGTCATATTTTCAGCGTCTGTAAGCACAGACGAGATTTTGTTCCTTGGATAACTCTGGTATTATTCCTAATTGTTCATAATTGCTTTGGGATTGAAAGAAAGGCCCAAAAACAGTTTATTTCGACCGTAACATGTTTTATTGTGCAGTGATCTGAGAACATTTTACGAGTCGTTAGTTTCGCCTACGTGATCGCACTTATTTTTGAGTTATTTCGGGAGGTTTCGTGCGAAGATATATTGTCGAGAATTGTTTACAGTAATCCGTGATTTCTTACTGACTGAGCGACCCGACCTTACCCTAGTAAGACTTAAACTGACAATCATTTGCAAATTTATATATAGAGTACTGTGAACTCTCAACGGAGTTCGGATACTACGAACCGTCTCAGTTATAATCGAATGTCTAGTCTGGTTACACCGGACCTTGGATTGGTTAAAGTTAATTATCTAAAGTTCTCATAGACCTTTTGGGGTCGATATCTGTGGTAGCTCGCCTGTAAGGGCTGATCAAGGTTAACAACGAGAATTTTGTACAGTAATTTACTTTGTAATATATGTTGTGCGACATTAAGCCCATTAAATTATAAAACTCGTGACACAATTCTCGGCCACTAACTAACGAATGTTGGACGATTTCCGGTATAGAGGGTACTGCTGGTACATGTGGTGCAGATGGTAAATGTAGTACATGTGGTACTGCTGGTACATGTGGTACTGCTGGTACATGTGGTACTGCTGGTACATGTGGTACTGCTGGTACATGTGGTACTGCTGGTACATGTGGTACTGCTGGTACATGTGGTACTGCTGGTACATGTGGTACTGCTGGTACATGTGGTACTGCTGGTACATGTGGTACTGCTGGTACATGTGGTACTGCTGGTACATGTGGTACTGCTGGTACATGTGGTACTGCTGGTACATGTGGTACTGCTGGTACATGTGGTACTGCTGGTACATGTGGTACTGCTGGTACATGTGGTACTGCTGGTACATGTGGTACTGCTGGTACATGTGGTACTGCTGGTACATGTGGTACTGCTGGTACATGTGGTACTGCTGGTACATGTGGTACTGCTGGTACATGTGGTACTGCTGGTACATGTGGTACTGCTGGTACATGTGGTACTGCTGGTACATGTGGTACTGCTGGTACATGTGGTACTGCTGGTACATGTGGTACTGCTGGTACATGTGGTACTGCTGGTACATGTGGTACTGCTGGTGCACGTGGTATTGCGGTTTTTAGTATTGTCCCACTGGACTGTTGTGTGAAGCTCCATTCTATTTTCCGCGAGTGTAAACTAACCCACATAGGGAACATACAGGGAAGATACCTTTGCTGATTTTACACACTTGGCCATTCGGGTTCACATCATTTAACCCAGTTCCACAACAAAAGCAATTTATCAAAACTTTCCGAATTCCTGAACGTTTCGTCGAAGCCTTTTATGGCGCAAACAAACACCAAAGCCAGACAGATAACAACAGTCGATCTATCAAAAGCGCTTTTCACGGTTCCGCGTTTGACTCGAGAGAAAAAATCTAGATCTGGATTTACTGATAAGAGAATGACTGCGCTAAACAGGGTGGTCCAACCTTACCAGCATTGATGGCTGTTACCGAAGCTAGGGTGCAAATATCTAGAGACAGTATAACACACTCTTGCGGGTTGCAGCACAGTAGTGGCCTCTATTTATCCACACCTTGTGTTGGTTGTTGGTGTTTTGCGCTGTGGTTGCTTGTACAAACGTTCCGTGTTTCCCTCCTATTTATATGGTTTATTTTGTGATATTGTGTCTTCATCATGGTCGGGGAAAAGCAAAAAACTAGTGAAGCTGATGGTAGGACTGAAAAACATTGTTTTAGGTAATATGCACTTATAAACAAACTGACACAGGTCGCGATGACTTTTTTTCTCTCGAAAATATGCCCCACAGCACGGGACTGCTTCAGCGCCCCCTAGTGGCCAAAATAACGTGTTGACAGATACAATGTCGAGGGGAAAATATTTTACTACTCTATTTTAAACCTGATGCTTACACTAAGAGTCCTTGAAAGGCTTCCCCGGGCGGTGCTGGGTTTCTCTGCCTCGTAAATATAAAATCGGAGTGGTGCTAAATGTTGTTGATTGTACTAGAATCAGGTGATGGTTTCAAAATCCACATAGAATGTAAGCAATGCATTGCCTTAAAAGATTTACTTACTGTACGGTCCACGGGATTGCAGTTGCAGTTAGTTAGTACATTACTGAAAAGTTTTAGCTGTTCCTTTTATCCTTAAACCTCTTGTACCTTTCGAACATGACCGGATATACCAATAGGCCAAGTAGGCTATTGTCCTTGGAGCCCACCGAAACTAATTTGTCGTAATGATGTGTTGCATTTCGTTGAAATTCTTATTATTACGTCATAATATTATTATGTTATATTTGATGACATTTGGGCATTGCAAAATAATTAATATAATACATAGTAATATTTACATATATTGATTATTGAAACATCCAAACATTTCTATAAATTAGGGCCCACTGATGAGTTGGGCCCGGGCGAGTAGGTAAACCTGACCCTTTGCAGTTGATTCACCCTGTGATAGAGTATAAGTTAGGTTTTCCGAAAAGTCGGACTCGTTTGCCACGTAACTTCTTTTTTTCTTTCCAACCTTGGATTAGGAATATTTTCTGCTGAATTTGCTGAAAAAGGGAACATTTTTGCTTTGTCTAATCTCAAATAGTTGCGGTTTTCGTGTTTTTTCCGTTTCTGGGATTTCGTGCGTCTGAACGAACGTACTGAAATGACTCATAGGTTGCCTTGCGGTCGCAGCTGCGTTTAGACGAGAACAGCATCAAGCGTAAATGCGTTTTACTTGAATCTGATAACTGTTTTTTCGTAGAAATATTGTAAAAGATTTCCGCAGGAGCGATTGCGTATTGAAGCTGCATTCCGTATTTTTTCATTGCGTCAGATTCATTTTGTCAGTGAGTTAAAAGTTATCTAAGATCTCAGTGTGATCTTAGATATGGTATGCTGCAAAAAGCATACTACCAGAGAGATTTACCAATAGGCCAAGTAGGCTATTGACCATGGGCACCACCGATATATGTGGACCCAGTTAAACTAAATTGTCGTAATGATGTGTTACATTGTGTTGAAACTCTTTTTTTACATTATAATATTATGTAATATTTGGAGGCATTTAGACATTGTAAAATAATTACAGTAATATATATATATATTGAGAATTAAAAATGGAGCAAACATATCTATAAATTTGGGGTCTACTGATGAGTTTTACCTAGGGCATACGTGTAGGTAAATTCGAACTTGAATACTGCGTGTTATGGCGAGGTGTAAGGATTATTTATTCCGTATTCTATTCAGATATTTTTTTATTGTTGTCACCTGACGGGTTCATTCAGTCGTGATAGCGGACGTAAGTGCGAGTGACCACGAGGTGGTCGTTAAGAGAAGAATACTTGTATACTACTTATGGAAACTAGACAATGAAAAGGCAAAAGGTAGAACCTATTAATGCATCTACCTTTAACTAGTGGTCAGAAAATCTTTCGTTCAGGTTTTTTAAATCGTGCCGCCGTTTGGTTTCGAACCCGCGCCTTCTTGTTTCCCGTTGTTTGTCAATCATTGCATGGTTCTACTTCCAAATCAAGCTTCGAAAATACCAACTCTCGAAGCGAGCTGAGGAAGAAGCATCAAGCAATGACAAAGTAAAATCCAATTCTTCTTACTGCTGTGTGTTTGAGTTACTTTGAAAATTTGTTGACTTGGGATAAGGTTGGGTGCAGTTCAGCTAATAATTCAATATTAACTTTAACAGTCTGAAATATCGATGGTAAATTATTCACAGTAATTCGAAAATAAAGTAGTAAATTAAATAAATAAGATAGCGCCCTACCCCTTCACACAGAAAATCTCGCAATGTTCGAACAACCTATAAACGGTTCCCTAATGTTTCTTTGGAACATGATTTTGAACAAGACTTGCAAATATACGGAATATCCTCCCTAGTAATCAGGAGTGTATATGAAAAAGGTAACGTAAAAAGGCAAAAGTTTATACGATAACAGAATTGAAGATAGTCCAAATTAAACTGCTAAATAAGCTGCCGCAAAAAAGTACAAACAACGAAATCCAAAAATATAAAGATAAATCAAAATTAGTTATTTTGCTACAACACTAAACCACATACAATCCACAAAGGGTTTTTAATGTTTCTTTAAACGTGTGTTAGCAGAGATTACCTAATTACTTAGCTTTCACCCCTGGAGTTCCCGTGAACAAGTGAAAGTTTTTTCGTTTCTTTTCTTTTACCATATTCATTATCTTTCATTTTTCGCTCGGATCAGTAAAAAGTTAGGAGCAATACGGGGAATTTGAATGTGGCTTAGCAGATGTATTGTGTTGTGGGAACCACTATATATTGGTTGTTTGTCCCTTGTTCACGGGTATTCAATTTCACCTCTAAAATAGCAAAGAAATTCGACTCATATCAGTACATTTGATTTGTTCACTAATGAGTCGAGAAATGATTCAGCGCACTAAACGTAAGGAATAATAATATATGAAAAATAGCGCGCCCTCCACCTCGCAGAGAAAATCTCCCAATGTTCAATCATTCTACGCAATGGGGCAAATAATTTGACATTACTTTTCTCGCTAATCACAGCCATACTGTCCTTATGTAATCCCTATCGGGGACTCACAAAATGCCTATTAATAGTGGGATTCCCGTTCCCGCCAGTAGTATATTACGACAAATCTATTTGCTGAGCAACATATTTTTACCTCATTGTTCTAAATAGCCCTTCAGTTGAAAAATATTTAAGAAATTATATGGAATGTTATTCCTTGGTCAATTGCCCCTCCGACGTCATTCCCGTCGACGCCTAAAAAGATCCCTGAAAAAATGTGAAGATTTTACGTTTTTCGCCTCCAATTGTTTGTTGCTATTAGGATTATTTCTGCGCTCGCCTTTCTGGTTCATTAAACTTGTATTTATTTCATTCGGGGAGAAGTATTTTTGTGTGTGTGGGCGGGAAAGCAATGATTCACTGAAGGATTTCCAAGGTATTTGGAGCTTAGGTTCATGTAATGCAGTGTTGCCTCGTACTTAATTCGTTCCATGAGGGCGTTAGAACACTGAATTGTTCAAAGTTCGAATCAAATGTCCCCATTAGAAATAATAGAAAGTGAATTAATCCGTTCCAATGATCTAATCCGAACCCATTTCGATAAACTTAAACCGCAAATGCGAATAAGTCAAGCTGCAAGGTTCAAAGTACGAGGCATCACTTCATATTTTGAAAGACAAGCTAAGTAATTAACTAATACAACGTGCAAGGTTTATTGTCGCGCAACAAAACAGCAAGAGTAAAGAGTATCTATTGTCGCACAGTGAATACTAGTGTATTTAAATGTCGTGCAACATATGATGCCGAGCGATAGTGCAAGCTGATAACGATTGCGATTTATTGGACTTTTTTTGTGGCGTAATTTGTTTATAAGTTGCTGTTATTGCTTAGGTGAAAGTAAAAGTGTTTTTCTTCTTGGATTTCCCGTAGTCAGGAAATGTGTATATATTATATACGGTCGCTATAAGCTTTACTCACCCATCAAACAGGGGAAGGAGCTAGTAGCGAACGTATACAGAACTAACAGAGATCAGGCTATGGGCGACACTAGGTGTTTACATTTATATAAATATCCTTATTGGTCGAGAAATGATTCAGCGTAGTGAAATTGAATGCAATGTCTTCATAAGAAGTCATCATAATTGATAGACAACACAGTATACTTCTCTAAATTATAATACTTGGAACTCCGAACATCAGAGAAAACAGGGGGTTTACATTTATAATAAATATATCCATCTTTAGCAAGAATTAAAATTACTGCTGTTGTCATATCTATCTCTATACTTTGTTGAGGAATAAATGAACGTAAAAAATCACCTGCTAAATAAAGCCGCGAAACTAGATTACAAATATGTGATAGGGGAGACTCGAGGTTCTGTTTGGCAAAATATCATGGCAAAATATCACTAAGGTCAGTATAGCATAGGGTTAGACCGTTAGAGAAAGGGAACGTGACGTTAAAAAAAAAGTTAAGTACCACTGGTCTAGAGAGTTGTACAAGGGTACAAGGGGAAGATGGATGTAATAAAAAGGAATAAGAAATAAACATTTCGAATCTACGATCATTTTGTTCATCTTTCCTAAATTACTGAAAAAATAAATTGGAATTGTTGAATTGATATTAACTCAGTTTTCATATTCCCGAAGCTATGTAACGCTTAAACAGAATTTCCCTCCCGCAAAAATGCATTTGGCTGGCCTTCAGATGGACTACTCTGGTCTTAAGCTACTTTCCTTACTGACCTTTGCTACGCTACGTTTCTACTATCCCTTTGTCCAATAACAATAACTAAAGTTGATGCTCTACCAGTTAACATTACGAACGACTGCTGCTGTGGTTTCATTGAATTGGTGCTGTGCAAACCGTTTCCATGCCTACGTCTTTCATTTGTGAGCGATGTCACGATTGTTCAATTTCAAATAAAAACAACAGTGTTGCCTAATAATACTTTCACTACCGATAAATACACAGTGAATGCTCGTTACCACGACGCCGGATATCTCGGTATTCCGGATAGCTAGCATTGAAATAAATGTGCTCGAAGTAACTCGCTATAGCAGTTGTCCCCACTGTGGAACCGAAGCAATACAGCAATCATCATTTAATCTCATACACTTTAATATACCTTTTGCTCGCAGCTAGTTAGTACATTACTAAAAAGTTTAACTGTGCCCTGTCGGTTTTATTAATGTTAAATGATAATTTAATATCTTACATCTTCAATAAGCAAAAATGTAATTTTTGTTCTAAAATAGTGAAAGTAAAGTATATATTGACCTCGCCTGGAAATGTGCAACGGGCGCCTTCCGCGCACTTCCCTCGTTTGAATAACATCGTCCGCTTAGTAAGAATTCTTTTGCTATTGTCTATTCAAACTAGCCTAATACTTGAAACACTCGAAGACCTTCAGCAATTGGGCTGTGAAAAGCCGTTTTATTTCGTTCTTTTTCCTAATTATCGGTTCTAAAATACACAGCCGTAAAATTCGTTCGCTTGAAAGCCCTTCACACCACTCTCAATTGTTTAAACGAAATTGAGGGTCCCACTTGGAAAGTGCGCGCCAAATTTCACAGAATTTATGGGATTCGTTCAGCCAGAAATCTAAACGTTTGTTCAGCATTGTGAAATCATATTTCTGAATTGTTTCTGAGTGAAGTGGAGTACAGTATATGATACACACCGTCACTCCACTCAGGGTCGGATAAACCAAAACCTGATACCAGAATCTGAAATAGGTCGATAGACATGCAGTGGTGACTCGTACTTCGTATAAAATCCGTTCCAGGAACGTTCGAACTTTGAATCGAATATTCTCATTAGAAATAATGGAAAGTGAATTAATCCGTTCCCAGACCCTAACCCGAATCCATCTTCTTTAGGGAAATAATAGTTTTTCTCAAGTATTCCGCTGTACACTAATTGGAAGGGAAACTCAATGAATGTGGGGAACGACAGGAAAGCAAATAGAAATCTCCATTCTCGTATTTCAGTGGATTCCCCATTTTCCGTTTTCCGCCTTTTTTTGTCCAACCTGCGATCATTGGTATCAAAGTGTTGCAATTGCTGCAACTGCTTCTACCTAAACTGCAACTATTGCAGCATTCCCAGATATCGAGTCACGCATATTTTGAGAAATCAGAATGAGGGATTCTCTAGCAAAATAATGTACTAATTTTCCAATTCTTTTCATGGTAGAATTGCACAAAATGGTAGTCTCCCTGATCAATGTTCCGGTTTGATAAGAAAATACATTACTTTAATTTCCGTGTCTTTTTGCGCTATTTTTTCCCGTGATTTTGCCGCATTTTTGCAAACAGAATAAACTGTCAACACCAGCCATACGGCAAACACAGTAATATGAAATCTTGTGTTTGTTTGAGTCATAATAGTTTTCTGCCACCCGTGAAGATAATTGTTCTCGCTCGAGCTGCTTTATGATGACATAAATTATATTGTTTACGTAATAACAGTCGTTAAATTTCATCGCATCTTTTGAATTTCAAGTGCACTCCGTCTGGCTATGATAATTTGACCCGTTCACCCCCTCAAGTGTCGAAGTTTTGTTATTTCCCAAAATGGATTTTTGCTATAAAGCCGATTTTAGAAGCGATCGTGACCCGTGCCATACCTGAGGTGTGGCAGGTATGGTACATGCCTTGGGTGCCACTGACACTTTCTATTAAAGTCAGACTAGGCCTCAGATTATCATGGTAAAGTTATCTGTTAGATGTTTGGATAGGGGGCGCAATTTCAGTGCTTGCCAAGGGCGCTATTTTCCGTAATTATGATTCCGTTCATTAATTCGTCGAAGATTTTTGCGATTGTGACGTTTCATCCAGTTATGACTGGTTTTATCTGGTTTATTGGCAAAGTAAACAACATACGATTGCTATGTTTACCATGTCATATGAGTTCCCACAAAAGTTCTTTCACCTTCAACGATAAGAGTTGTTAAATGTCACGCATCCTATCAAAGCGTTCTCTATACAAGGTAGGATTGTCCCCTCTAGCGGTCATTGGAAGTTAACCGATTTCAGAGACATTTTGAGGTCACGAACCGAACAGTATATTTTATTTGCAGTACTTCATAAAACCCAACTGTAGTTAAACATATTCTACTACTAAGATAACCAGTGCTTATTGCTACATAGGCAAGATAGAATGGATCTAAACAGCGCTACGCAACATTATATCCATTTTTACATGTGTATAGGAAATGAAATCATATGTACTTTGATCCATTTGCATGATCTGACCATGCTATGCTCGAATTCAATATCCCTTCAATGTAGCGCCTGGAGGTATATGCCGTCCTACCATGCCTCAGAAACACCTCAGGGTTAATATTTCGTTCATTCGGCAACGTTGTTCCATCGGGCAAAAAATAATATTCTTCGGCAGAAGATAACGATTAACCCTTGCGTCGGCTATGCACGAACTTGTAAGTTTCTGCCTTCATGTGCTTGGTAAGAGTTAATCATTGTTTTACGGAGCTTGGTTGGTTTGAGTTTCGACATTGTCTAGACATTTGTTTATGAGACGTGCAAAGATCGTTATCAAGATTAAAAATATCCTGTTTATTGATGATTTAGCAGAGTTTCTGTAGCAGAGGCCTTTTCTGGATTATATTTACCACTAGCTTATACACCAGGCAAGCCTTTAAAGGAATGAGTGTGAGCTTCTAGTCGAAAATAGAATGGTTAGGTATTTTCTACCCGACCGCAAGGGAGCGTTAGAGCAGTCACAGGCCCCAGGGCATCTTTTTTTGAAAAAAAAGCCGTAACGGCCTGCGCCAGGATCCCCTAAGTGACCACACCGAATTTGGTTCTAACCGGTCCAATCGTTTGGTTATGTATAGCGTAAAACTAGTGAACTCGCATTCACTTCATAGAAATAAAACTTTGCTATAATGCGATCGTTGACGCCTTTGAAATGAAATTTTGAAAAAATTGGGATTAACTATTAAAAAGGGGTACAATGTCTCATCGTACTATATCGGAATTCACCCTGGTGGCAAATACATGTTTATTTTATAATCTTTTTTTAAAAAAAGTTTGACAATTTTATAACATAAAATTGACATTTCTTTATATAAATTTTAAAAAAATGAGCTCAAAATGTAATCTTCGAATTAGATTTATTCTATTTCATGATGGTACTTGATTTTTGTATGTTTCAAACAGCTTATAATTGAATTAGTGATTTGACTGATTATAGCTAAAAATTGTAATTTTGCTGAAACACGTCTCCAAAGGAAACTTGCGTTTCAAAAGGTAAAATATTCACTAGGCATCACATTGTGTGTTTGTATAACAAAGTATTAAGTTTTCATCATGATATTTATTTCCTTCTGTTAAGTAATTGGATCACTGTTATTCAGGATTTTTTAATGCTTGTCCTTTTCTCACAGTGATTTATTATTGAGCGCTATAGTGAAGCCCTAAGCAGTTTAATGCAATGTAATTCATAACGTCAACGATCATAATAAGCAATGTCCACTGTATATCATATTCATAGATTTTTTCCTTCAATAATTTCAATATTTTTCATGTCTTCATTCAGAGCCGTTGTTCTCGTGAATCTTGCAAATATCTACATCCGCCAGGTCATCTGAAACAACAGCTTGAAATTAACGGGAGGAATAATCTCATCCAACAAAGAGCGATGTTGCAAATGATGCCGCAAGCCATCCTGCAGAGTCCAGTGCAGCAACAGGCAGTGGTAAGAGAATCTTTTTGTTTTGTTGCAGAGTAACCAGCAGCACTCAAAACTGATCCAGACATTCCTGTATATGCAAAAAAGACATTTGCTGTATTTCTCGTATTTTTTCATTTTTTTCCAAAATGAATTATTTTCGCTATAAAGCTGATTTTAGAAGCGATCGTGACCCGTGCCATACCTGAGGTGTGGCAGGTATGGTACATGCCTTGGGAGCCACTGACACTTTCTATTGAAGTCAGACAAGGCCTCAGATTATCATGGTAAAGTTATCTGTTAGATGTTTGGATAGGGGGCGCAATTTCAGTGCTTGCCAAGGGCGCTATTTTCCGTAATTATGATTCCGTTCATTAATTCGTCGAGGATTTTTGCGATTGTGACGTTTCATCCAGTTATGACTGGTTTTATCTGGTTTATTAGCAAAGTAAACAACATTTCTCGTATTTCTATAGCTTCCTTCATTGACTAGGTCAGCTCATAAGTCCCCAACATGTAGTGGTGCCAACAAGTAGGCTATAGCCATAGATTGCAAAGCTCAATAAGGAGGCATCGGGGGCGACTCTGATATTTAACGCAGGGATAGAGGCAGGAGGCAAATTTTTTTATCATTTTTTTGGCGATGCGCCATTTGAAATGCATATTCATGCTTGTGCAGCTTTAGCAGAATTAACTATTGGCTCGGGTTGACTAC